>JALIZH010033007.1:5082500-5405000 GCA_030522465.1 Rhipicephalus appendiculatus | reverse complement strand
GAATCGATTATGTTCTGGTCGTGTTCTCTATTCTGATCGTCTGTGTGTACTTTCAGGACCGAGAAGACGATGCGTCCGGCCAAGATGACGTCATCCACATTTACGCCGCCTTAAAGGGACACTAAAGTGAAACAATAAATTTGTTTATGCTGCTAATTTATACTCTGGAAATTACAGCATCGTTAAATTTCACCACCATAGGCTTTTTAGTAGAGGAGAAAATCAATGTCAAAAGTTTCGCTTTTAAATTTCTCACTGAAATCTTCGATGGTGATGTCACCGACATCAAAGCGTTATTTAATTTATTTTTTTTTATTTCGTATTCTGGCCACATTGGCTCAACCAAGTTTCCTGGAGCTTGGTATGTTAAGCCTGTTTAGCGGAAGAAGAACGGCCATGTGGGCGAGTTGATTGAGTTAGTTCTCCGTATGCATTTCATTGTCGAACTTGGAGAAGATAAAATATCGCCTGGCAGGGAAAAGTCATAGTGGAACATAAGTGATGTGCTATCGGAACTTTCGTTGTTGGTTTAGATGAGCAAAGCTGTGTTTCATGCCTCTCTTCACTTTTAGCGTCTCCTTTATTTCAATTTCTAGGCATTTATCGGAAAGGGTTAGAAAGTCTTGGATAGCAGTTCTTTTTTGACACATTCAAGATTATCGTCCGCTTAAACAAGATGAACGAGATAGAAAAAGGAAGGCATATCATAGCACTTCACACAAAGCATGAGAGCATTGTTGTTGAAAATAATATAACTTAACTGCTGCACTAAACTCAGGCTACGAACACTGTTTAAGCAGCCCAGGCCAAGAACCGTGATGAATTTGAGCATACTCACATCAACTGCGCTAGAATTGCGCTGTAGTGATCACAAGCTTGGTATTAAGAGAAATTCGTACCTTCTCTATCCTTTCCTTTCTATTATTCCCCCTTTCCCCACCCCACGTGTAGGGTAGCCAACCGAGCCAAAGCTTGGTTAACCTCCCTGCCTTTCCTCTTCGTTTCTCTCTCTCTCGTACCTTTTTTCGCGTAGCGAATGAACTGCATGAGCGACATCCGAGTGTCTCTCAATATTAAGTCACCTCAACCACGCTGTAAAGGTTTATGGGTTACGAAGGAAGAGAGTTATCCGCTAACCTTCCGCTTTCATAACGCTTAACCCTGAACAGCGTGGTTGAGGTGACCTCAAGTTTGAGGGACAGTTACTACGCTACACAATTCTCCCAGTCACTTCGCATATACCCTGGCAGCTGAGTCTCCTGCGACATGCGATGCCTATTTACACTACTACCGTAAAGTAGCTCTCGCAAGAACCTGTCCGTACAAGCATTTGGCTCTTCTGAAAGACGTTCAGTCTTTAGCAGAACGACATTGCCCATTATTTTTTTTCTTGTTTCTAGGGGGTGTCCGTTTCAGCAGCGATGATAGTGTCTTAGTATTGTATGGCTTCTTATAAGGTGCGGGCCATCAGCAAAAGTGCTCTGGCTTTGTTCGTGGGTGCTGTAAACAAACTCCTTTATTTGTCCGCTGGACGTGCCAGTAAATGCGGCCGCTAGTTGCTTTTCTTATTCAACGCCCGTCGCTGACACCCTATTAGGCGCCTGTCCAGCCTGAAAGGGGGTTGCGCGGCCTGTCAATCTATCTGCTCCTCCTGACCAACCCTTGCTTCTATTTTACCCTGAGGAAACGATCAGTTTTGTTTTTCTCAAGTTTTTTGGAAGGACTTGGAGAGTCGATGAAGGGGTAACAGGGAAGATCTCATTTGGCGTCAGCGTGAGTGGCACACAACGCAAAAAAAAAGAAAAGTATGAGTGAAGTAACGCGTTAACCTGATGATGGCACTTATTCGCCACCTTTCATAAAGGAAGGGAATGTTGCAATAGAAGAAGAAGCAAAAAAAGGAACGCAATGAACACTACCTGAACACGAGAAAGATATAGGGTAAATTGTGAGCTACGTTCTTGATGCAGAGCTAATATACGTCCTCGTGTGCCCACTGTGTAGCATAGCAAAACAATTTTCGCTCTCTGCCTCCCTCTCAAATATGTCAATTTGGGCAAAAAACTTTTCCGTACATCGATCAAGGTTCGCGTTAGGTACTTCTGTGGTCATATCAAAACCGCAGTTATCCCCGTCACCCCCCACCGTGGCATGCGATCTAACAAGAGTGTTGCTCTTTCAAGTAAAACACCTGATTTAATTTAAAATCGCATGGTCACTCAGGCCTAGAGGAAGTGGCTTAAGTCATGCATGTGCGCAATAGCACGAAACTACGCGCACCCTACTTCGTGATCCACGTAGTATAGTGTAGAAAAACGAAACGCCTTAACCTCCATAAATAATCTAAAATTCGCTCACTATGTCTATCAAACAGTGTAACTGATTTATTCAGCTCAAGGCAGTGTAATACTGTAATGATGTATAATATTGTTGGGGACGGGGTGCCCCCCTTATAAAGCTCCAACCCGTTCGTGTATGTTTTCCGACGCTTTTAGAGAACAAAATTAATAATGCGTGGTCGCAGTGAAGCGTAATAACGAAGACGAGAAGGACTTGCAGGCAAGCATCAAGAGACGCAAAAGAAAATAAGTTGAGAAAGCTTATTTATAGTCGTCTAGAGATAACTGCCACCCTTTCTAACATCGGTGCGTGGGAGTGCTTCTTCTTGTACTCGCTAATATGACGCTACTTCAAGCTGCAGCCCACAAAAAAAAAAAGGGGTACTATTACATTTTTTTTTCTGCACGGTGTCCGTCCATTATACGCTTTTCAGAGAAATAAGTTTGCCCCTTTTCTGCGAACTTGCTAGAGCGAGTCATAAAACTTAACGCCGGACATGTTTCATAGCTGCCTTGCGGGACGAGTGAAGGGTACTTTTTTGTTGTTATATTTGTTTCTGTCATCGTCCTTGTCAGATAATTTCGCAACTTCATACGACAAGATGTAAAAAACACGAATCAGAGCTACTTCTGCGAAAATATAACAAGTACACGCTTTACTCGCTTTTTTTAAGCTTAATGGCAAGTCGTCGTGCCGCTAAGTATTGGTTCCGCAGAATCTTCAAGACTTCTTAGGCCTTTCTTTTTCTCGTTCTATCTGGTCAAGGCAACGATTGCTGTCGGATTTCACGGAACGACCTTCGAGATATTTTTGGAAACCAATGGAACCACAACAACTAGGAGGTAACGCTGCCAACATTCCCGGAACACGTTCTGAAGTTCTTTTAGAATTTGTCCGAAGTTTCTTCCGAGCCGCGATCGTTTTCTTCACTTTTTCGCGAATTCCCAAACGTTCCGAGAAAAGACGTTTAAAATAAAAGCTACTAGGAAAGACAACAAAATGAATAAGCAAGAATAGTGAATTGTGAAGACAGGCCTTCGTGATTTTTCGCATTTTTTAAAAGTGTTCTTTGTGTAAACTCGTTTCGTTTTGTTTTGCCGCAGTTGAAGTAGGCCACTAGGTACGAATTGATTAACGGATAATGTAACTGTTCTGCAGGTTAATTAATGCGCCGCAGCGGAGCAATACGATGCTGGTGTCTATGCAGTAATAAACACTTTCCTGACAAGACAGATTTTTCACGTTTACTCCCTTTGCCCCTAAACTTGAAAATGATAGCACGTCCTTTTATAACCGGATTTTCCAGGTTGGCAGTGTTCCCTAGTGTAATAGAAAATAGCGTAGAGAAAGTAACTACGTTTTGCCCAATCAGGTGCAAGCGATGGTCCGTGCTTCACATTTGCTGTCAGCCGTTGGCCTATATATATAAAGAGTAGGTCGTCATCATGCCCCCCGGGGTTTCAGACATCATTTTGTAGTGTTATGTGGCATGTCTGTAACAAGTTAGGATACATTGAAAGAACAATTTAATAAGTGTTTTCGATTATTATCTGTCTCACGCAGGTAAAGCTGACAATTGAGGCTAGTAATGTTGTGGACCTGCTGCAAACTACGTTATAACACGTGCAAGTTCCCAGTATCGAAAATGTTAGAAAGGTTATAAGTTATAAAGGTTTAAGTTATAAGTTATATGTTATATCCTTGTTGTATGAATGTACGTCACTGCGGTGGTTTCTAACAGTGACCTTTCAAGGCTTGCGTGCCAATTGTGATGAAGCGTACCCCGTTGACGACAGCGGCGCTTGAACTTTTCACGTCGGAAGCAAAGGCTACCGCAGCAAAAGCTCGCTTGAGTGGGCCGTCTCGACACGGACTCCTGTTTATGCTGCATCGGTCATCGGTGACAAAGATGGAGCGATCTCGTGTCTCCTCCTCTACCCTTCCTGTTTCTCTCGTCGCAAGACGCTTCCGTCGCTGTGGTGCCAAGTGGGACCAGCCGAAGGTACTTCGAGCATTGCCTCATCCTTCTGCCAAGGTGCCAAGATGTCCAGCCAAGACGGAAAAGGTCTGCCGGCCAGGAATGTAGCGATTTTTGCACAGATTGAACCGTTGTGATTCTTGCTTGCGCTTCTTTTGTTCTGAGAGATTACTTTATCGCTTTCACACGCGATAGCTCTTTTTACACTCACGAAGACACGTAAGCTGTTTTGTCCTACACCGTTTTACTAAGGCGGGAGCTTTAGCTGCCTCATAAAACGTGAAAAGTGACCGTCGGCGACGGCAGCGTTGGCGTTAACGCGAGTGATGCAAAAAATAATGTGGTGACGTCATGCTTATGCTGTGACGTCACAAAGTGACGTCATCACACGGCATCATCGTTTGGTCAAAACTGGACCGAACCCGGGGACCCTCCTAAGGCCGCGTAGGGTGCACAAAGCTTGCGATACTTCCAACCTCGGAGGCAGTGCAAAACAACGTCGCATGCAGAAAGCTTGCATTTATAATAGTGGAGAGGGGGGGGGGGGGGCTCCATGCATTAAAAAAATTGTCGAAGGCTTGCACAAAGCCGCGCAAGGATTGAAACAGCGAAACTGGACAAATCTGAAGATCAATCTGGTTCATTCCAGGCTGTATCTAGGCCTTAGCTAAGTGATGAGGTTGTTTCTAGATTGCTTCTAGGTTATTGCTAGGCTTAAGGGAGGTGTTGCTAGGTTGTTTCTACGTTGATTCGCAGCGCAGAGAGGTTCGAATTAAACCACAGACAGTCACAGACCCGCGACGGATGTCCAAACTTCAAGCGTTCGCACCTCTCATAGGTCTGCGGGTACATCGTCGTTGGCGTAGGCCTTCCATCGCCTCGGGGTCTTCAGCTCGTCGCCGTCGCTTCGTAAACATTTGTTTCGCTAACTATTGCCTTCTTCATTTTTAAAGGACCAGGGGTGAGTATTGGGATTTACCCGATTTCCGTGGCAGCAACCCGTTTATGATGATGATTATAGTTTTCTGATAGGCCGCACAAATTACGGCTAGCTTGAACAGCCTCGCTGTTAAAAGAACATTATTTTGACTGCAACAGCGTACAAAACTGGGCGAGTTGGTTGAACTTCATAGTTTAAAAAGCAGCGCAAGAAAGACGGTACACAAGGTGAAGGAGGACACAGGACAAGCGCTGAACTAGCAACTGTCGTCTTTATTAAAAGGAAGAGAATACAAGCAGTATTGCTGCGTGCGCACCCTCTAAGCTGCAGAAATATTCACGTTTTTTCAAGTAGGCTGATTTCACAGTCATGAAGATAGATAGATGGGGCGGAAATGCAAGTATCATGATTTTTCTTGATGTGGAAAGCTTCGATGATTTCACGTGATCTTTGATCCATGTGCCTGAAGATGACATGCGTACGATCAAACAAAGGTTTACAGCCACATGAGCGACAATGAGAAGACAAATGTGATGTGGGTGTGCCCTTCAATGTGTTGCTGTGTTGGCGGAGCCTCTCGTTAAGGCAGGCGCCAGTCTGTCATGTATAGATTTTTCCGCATGTTAATGGGATATAGTAAACCACACCACACACGCACGTTAAAAATCGAGTGCGATGCTTAACGGAGCACACATTCTTTTGTGCTGAACCTGCCATCGTTCTATCTACAGCGGCGCATGCTCTCCCAACCTTACCGCGAGCGGAGAACACAACATTTACGTCAAAGCCTTTTGCAATTTTTTTTTAGCCTGTGTGATAGTCCATGAACGTATGTAATGACAGCGAAATTCTTAGGTTTATCAGTGCAGCTTGTGCGTTGCCCAGACCGTGCTGCAGATAGCTTCAAAGATTTTAGCAACCTGAGGGAAATACACGATACCGTTTAACTTGGGAAGCCCGCATTTTTTAATCGAGCCAACTGTTCCTCAAAGCTGGCCTTCGACCTTATGGTGGAAAGACTTGTTAAGGGCAGATTTTAGCGAATTGAAGGCAATGCCATTCTTCACTATCTTAGAGTGTCCTGATAAATAGCTCAAGAGTGATTTTTTTGCACGTGGCGAGAAACACCAGCACAGATGGTCCGGTTCAGTATACAGACAAAGATCTAAAAATCTAATAGCACCATTGACAGGCAATTCAGTTCGTGAACAGCAACCCAAAGGCATTGTCTTTGAATATACTCTGTGCGTCATGGATTAGGGAAGTACAAGCGTCATTCGGCAGGAAGATTAAGAAGTCATCGACGTAGCGAAATATCTTAATAACTAGACCGTGCACCTCCTTTTCTATCGCGCGATCAACAACAGACAAAAAAATATTACTGAGTACAGGCGCCACTTTTGAACCAATGCATATTCCGGATTTTTGCACATACGGCACACCCTCCCACATAACAAAAGTCGCGTTTAGATAGAAACTGAGCAGTTCTAGGAAGGCCTCTATCGTTGTACCACACTTGTTTCTAAACGCAAGTTCGCCGTTGTCTTCGGTTATACATTGTTTTACTGGAGCCATAAGCTTGTCGTGAGGCATAGAATAAAAAAAGGCCTTCTACATCAAAACTAGCAACTGAACAAGAGCCAGGGTTTTGGGAGGACAGGTACTCAGTAAGATGGCTAGAACAAGGTATGATGAAGGGATCTTCTAGAGGTAGGGAGGAAAGATGCTTTTCAAGGTAACCGGAAACAACTTCTTGCCAGGAATGGCGCTCAGTGATAATGGAGCGGAAAGGAATGTCGCATGTCATCTTCAGGCGCATGGATCAAAGATCACGTGAAATCATCGAAGCTTTCCACATCAATAAAAATCGTGATACTTGCATTTCCGCCCCATCTATCTATCTTCATGACTGTGAAATCAGCCTACTTGAAAAAACGTGAATATTTCTGCAGCTTAGAGGGTGCGCACGCAGCAAAACTGCTTGTATTTATTTTCTTCCTTTTAATAAAGACGACAGTTGCTAGTTCAGCGCTTGTCCTGTGTCCTCCTTCATCTTGTGTACCGTCTTTTTTGCGCTGCTTTTTAAACTATGAAATTATTTTGACCTTCGGGTCGCCTTAGGCAAATGCATGAAACACTGTGTGACTTCTGGGGGTCGTTTACTTGAGCAGATAAATATTTAGGAAAAATGAACGAAAACTTGTGCTTGTATCTACCGATGATTCTGCGCCACGTGCGGCAAATATATGCAGTTGTGGCGTTTTCATCGCTGCGATCTTGTCAGATCATACAACGTCATAGTTAGAGGTAATAAGTGTATAACCCCTTCAGGCGCACATTATGATGCACTGTCCGGAAATGCCTGAATTCTGCACAACATAATTCTAAGGCACTCGTTGTTACATTCCAGGAAAGAAATTTCAGAAAAACGTTGTTTACTTCGAGCTTTGCTAATTAATCCTAATTAGCGTATAATTAAATATTTAATTATTCTGCAGCCAGACATGTCCGATTTTTCACGCAAAAAGAAGATAATTTTAGGCTCAAAATGCACACGCAGTTCGTTTTTGGCTATGTTCATTTTGAGCAAAGAAAAATTATACTTATGAAGTTGGCCCTCAACGCGGCACGTGCAGTGACCCGTCATACATCGCAGTGCCTTCATCAAACTGATCGGCTGCAGTCGTATGCAGTACATTCGGGTCAAGTCAAGACGTGTTGACTATGCAGAAGGTTCAATTATTCGTATGCACAATGTATCGTGCCCTATCTTTCCCACTACTTCGAGAAACAGGCAAAAAGAAGTGGCGTCCACATATGTGGACGCTGCGCCTGAAGGCGATAAACCATGTTGCGCGTACGTTGCGTAATCATGTTCAAGCCATATAAACTTTACTCTTTAAATCCGTGTTGTATTTGCTTTATAGAAACTGGGGATTTTCTTCAGGGCTAATTGACAACCATAATTAAATTTTACGTGCACTGTTCTACGCACTACTTCGGACGTTGCCACTAAAGGCACTGTCAAGATTGAGCTTCCGAGACAGCTGCCGGCAGGCGGATGTTTTTTTCGAAACGAAAACGAAATATTCGCCTCACATTAATGCGCCTACGCTGCGTACGAAGATGGGCTTTCACGCTGCTCAAAACTTTAAAGCTTCAATGTATTCTTTTGGGCCAGTGAGAAAGCGCTGCTTGAAAACAGGCGAATTGCTAACGCTGTTCTCTCGCAACATTGAACGCTGTCTCCATCACAAAGCGCCGGCGACTCTGCTTTAGCTGGGTGGACGATGCTCCACTGGGCATCATTCTGACTTCGTTTGCATAATCATCCTGCTGCTCTAGCTAGGCTGATTGCTTTGACGAGTTCCGAACAGAGGGAGACGCGGGTGTTCATTTTTTTCTAGTCACTTCTGAGAAGTTAAGGAATGTATTAACATTTCTTCAAAGAATATAAGGAACGTATAAAGGGACGCTAAGGAATGTATTAGCATTGCAATCCCATTACTCGGAGGCTCGTTTGGCGACATCGCTTCTTCCCGTGATCCCACTTGCTCCGTTCGACCAAATTATTGCGCTCACAGATAAGCCTGGCCAGCCTTCTAAAGCACGAGGCTATCCGACTTGTCAGTGATCATTTTAGATGCGAAGCATCTTATGCTCGGGGAACGGTTAACCCCCGAGCATTTTATTTGTAACCCTCGAGGTTTATTTGTTAATGCATATTTCTTTTAGATCGTAGCAAGATACCACGCGTCAAGGAACAAAGTACCACATCTCTCTTCGGCCCTTCTCGATAGTGGGCCTCCATTTGAGGTCCTGCCTCATCTAAGGGGCAGGGGGGTGAGGGGCTCAGGCAACTCAACTGGCGAAATTCTATCTTCTATTCTTAATATTTTCTCCATTTCTGATGCGCTCACTCGTTGTCACCATCTATGCGATCTATGCGATCCTTCTTTACCGCTAAAGAAATATGTTTAAAAATAAGCACGGAGCACAGGCATACAAGAAACATGACCATATAACTTGTTTTTCACTTTCACCACAAATATCCAAAAACCAAAGAAAAATCTCCGGGATTCTCTTCTTATGAACTGGGAAGCTTGATCAATAAATTTCAGCATGGTATCTTATCAGCTCGCGTTCTCGTGTGCAGCCATTTTTCTTACCGTTTATCTTGGCCAATGGCCCGCGCATGAATATTCGAGCTGCATGAAGGTCTCAGGAGGACCGAATCGCTGATAAAAAGAATGTGACCTTTACTGGGTGTTCCTTTTTTTCAAGATTGCGCTTCCTGGTTTCTAATGTGGGTTATTTGATATTGATGTTGATGTTCCTACTTTTTTCGGTGGAATTTTCCAGGAATGCTGAGAACGGCACTAAAGAAGATACGCGAGTTTTTCCGGTGAGTGACTATGCACAAGAAAATGAATGTCACTAGGACGAAGGTATCCCGGCAAGTAAAATTGAAGAATCCATTCGGTAGCTTAGTAGGAAAGACATTTTAGCATTTTGCTTTAGTAAAGTGATCAGTCGTAGTTCTTACTGTTCCCTTGCCTTCTTTTTTATGGCCACTTTCTCGGTAGTGCTGCAGATGCAACGTCTTTCTGTTTTACCGCTGTCCAGATTTCTGAGACAGAGATAGACAAATGAAAAGTCGAAGCTGAGAAGTTAACCAAGGGCGTGCCGTGTAGGCTACACTACACTTTGGAATGGGGGGAAACGGCAATAGTGCATATACTCTAATATAAACTAAAGAAAGTTTTATTCCAACTGTTTTCTGTATACGTTCGTGACGTACAAAAAGCATTTCATAATGCGCGAAACCCTGTAGGTCACATCAGTGCCCTGAGTTCCTGACACTGCTTCGTTTTTAACACGAACCCGCACTGATCTGACGAGAAGTTACACCACAGCACACATTAGCATCTGCATCCCCAAAAATCTTACCTTAGCACAGCTCTTACATGAGGCCAGTCGTATTGTAGAACATAATGTTAGTAAAAGTGACTTTCGAAAGATAAGGAACACTTAAGAACGTTAAGCTTCGTGACTTGGGATTAGGTTCGCAGCTGTGAATATTGTTGAAGCTTATTTTTCCTTCTTCAGTCGAGTTCCTGCATGCAATTAATTTTCTCTCTTTTTTTTTAGTTCGCAGCAGCAGCAGTCGCCTATCTTAGGATCTCTGCAGGACGAACAACTCTCAAAATGGTCTCCAATTTCGCCCTTTCCGGCAGGAGGTGATTCCATTTTATACCTTCATATTTCTTACGTTCATCAGCCAACCTAACGTTCCGGCTTCTTCCAACCTCGGCTACACCTCTCCGCTTTTGGTATCAAGTTCTGTCGTTTTCACCTTAGGCCACACTTAAGTACCTGGTGTTCATCTTGGGAATTGTGTGTCGCACGTGATTACTACGGTAGATGCGGGCCCCCCACCCGCATCTGCCGTAAGTTTCGTTAAGGCTTGTGACCCACAAGAACTTCACCAGCGCTTTTGTGGCGCGTGACGCACAGGTGGCGCTTCGCCATGGGCCGCGAATGTCATTGCCTATACATGGTTAATCACGTCGTCAGGTAAATCCCTGAAGCTGATTATTTATTATTTTGTTGTTTGTTATGATGAAACTTACGTGCGCATCTTCTGCGTGCACTCAGACAGGACTCTTTCTTTAATGTATGAATTGGGGGGGGGGGGGGGGGGAGATAGAGGGATGAAAGCGTGCAGTGAAGGAGCGGACATTAAAACATGCATGCCATGCGAAATAATATCAGTGAGAAGCTAATCATGTGGCTAGCCCAGCCGCACTGCCGATATCTGCTCAAAAAACAAATGTTCGAAAACGAAAAAAAAGTAGACGAAGTAGATGACTGGAGCCCTAAAAAGATTACAAAGCGCTGCCGATCCGCCAACGTCGATACTAGTACTTCCAACTGCAGAACTTCGTAATGACATGATTCATAACTTTCTGACGGCAAAAGAAAAACTGTCAGGTGGCAGCAGCAGGAGTGTGATTTACCCGTTTCTTATCGACCGGCACAACATTGGCACTCTCGGTACCGGACTAAGTGCGGTGCGGTGTTCCATATCGTGTCATTGAAGGAAGGTGTATGAGCAAAGAGGCAATGGCGAAAGAATTACTGCTAAAGTCCAGCTCTGTAGAATGCGTCTTTATCTCTCTCTGGAGGCCTGTTTACTTTATGAAATGTTTTTTATATTTACTAGCATCATCCTAACTATTTCTGATCAATTTACCAGAACGACAGCATTGCAGTTCGTGCCAAGCAAATACAAAGTTTCATTTTGTTCGAGGAGTCAGAACCTTGTCTACTTTTTGCTGTCAGTACGTTGTCGTAATTTTATTTTATTTGTAACTGATAATTATATTTTAATTTAGTGCACTGATAAGCAGTGCACTAAAAGTGCACTGATAAGCAGTTCTCTTTCTTTCCTTCTACCTACCTACCTACTTTACCTAACCTAACCTAACATAACCTTACCTAACCTTATCTATCTATCTATCTATCTATCTATCTATCTATCTATCTATCTATCTATCTATCTATCTATCTATCTATCTATCTATCTATCTATCTATCTATCTATCTATCTATCTATCTATCTATCTATCTATCTATCTATCTATCTATCTATCTATCTATCTATCTATCTATCTATCTATCTATCTATCTATCTATCTATCTATCTATCTATCTATCTATCTATCTATCTATCTATCTATCTATCTATCTATCTATCTATCTATCTATCTATCTATCTATCTATCTATCTATCTATCTATCTATCTATCTATCTATCTTTTTCTTTTCTTTTTTTGAGACTACTCTTTGGACAGGTCTAAATCACTTACTTGCTACCCAGATCAGATCATGTGACACCTGGTGCGATTCCACCTTTCTGCCACGCAATAATACGCCTGTTAACAGCCCTCTTGGCCGAACACATTTCTGTTCGGTACTTTTCCAAAGCAGTTTGAAGCACTGGTGAAGGCACTGTGGTATAGCAGTTGTCTACCGTGCAGGAGGCCCGGATTTGATTCCGGCTCGTACAGTGATTTTTATCTGGTTTTTATAAGGACACGTGGGGTCTTGTAACCCGTGCCGCATTTTTAAGGCAACCCTCCGATAAGACACTTAAAGTAATAACTGAGAAAACAAGCTGCGCTGTCTGTGTTAAAGCATGTCCGGGTAGAGCGCAAAACAGACAAAACATACGAACAGGCGAAGTTTATGAGCCAGAGTGGGATATTTTCGGTCTGCCGACATGGGGCGCTAGAGCGCATGCAATGGCGACCAAGACATATATGGTGAAGTGCGTCCTCGGGTTCTTCGTCAAACGGGAACCCTTGCGCCTTCCTCAGTGGCCAGAGTACTGGGACGGCTTCTTTCTGCGCACTAACTAAGAGGTTCGTCGGCTAATAACAGTGCTTGCTGGACAAAGATAAAAGGATATGCTCCGGTCACTTGCATCTGGCGAAGCACTTTGGTAGAGATTGTCTACGTGTTTCTTCGCCGCCGTTACTTAATGGGCTTCATGTTAAGGCAGGTAGCGCAAAGAAACACGGACACAAGCGAGGAATAAGTACACGGGACAAGCGCTATCCCGTGTAATGGGCTGTTCGACATTCCAGTCACAACACTCTATTAAAAAGAAGCCAAGGGGAAAGCATTCACCTGAGAAGCCAAGGAGGAGGAGAGTGCGTCCCTATCCGCAACAACCGCCCCATCTCTCGTGTCCAGTTTTCTTTTTGTCGGGTTCCCTACTCATGGCGTGTAACAAATGCAAGCAACTATAAAGTTCAGTGTTAAGCGCAGAACTCATATAACGGGACTGGATAGTGCAAAACAAACAAACACACAAACACACAAACACACACACACACACACACACACACACACACACACACACACACACACACACACACACACACACACACACACACACACACACACACACACACACCCTTTTTATATAAGTTATGTTTTGACACTGAATATTTCGCACCAATATGACCAGAAAGCTACCACGGCCGCTCGATAAATTATCCAGCGGCCGTGAATCAAATTTGCGAATCATGAACATTTGTGTCATCATTTTTATTGATCTTTTTAAATTGTTTTAAGGTGGTCGTACAATCTGCGACCTGCTTAATCCATAGCGTGTAGAATAACGAGAGCTCAGGTCTTATCGCTGTTTTTAAAGATAAGTGAACGTTCAAAAGATCTATTGCAACAATTTGAGCTTGGCGAGTTAGTTCCTATTCTGTTGCTGTCCTTCTGCATTCTCGCTGCACCGAGCTGGTTTTCTTAGAGCTCTTACTTGCGTATTAAGGATGTTACTTATAAGTGCGGAGCACTTTAGGGGCCCGACTTGTCCATCCATAAATCTCATGTGGCGTGATCACGCTTACAGTAAAATGCTCAATACAGGCCATAACAGGGGTAGCATTGCTCCAAACCAAGTTAAAATGAACGAACAAGGTCTAAAATAATATAATTTACAGGAATACGCAACAAGTAATGGCAATAGTATGCTTAAGATCGCTAAAAGCGTTTCGTAAACATGCGGCTGACTCCGGTGCCACGCAAGAAAGGGTGCCACCACCTCGCCAAGCGAGCGAATGCCCCTAACCCTACACTTCACCGGCGCTGTGTCGCTACATCTGATGGAGGAAACAACCTGATGGAACTCGCTTCAGACGACGCGTATCTCAACTGCCGTAACAAGCAGGAAGTTAACAAAGCGCAGCAAAAAGTAGCGCACATGTCGCACACCAAGTTTGCGAATCTCTCCAACAAGATTCTACTCGTACCGGGGAACCACTTCACGCTTACCTCAAACTCTGTCGTCATCGACTCTTTCGCAAACGGTGCAGCGGGACGCTTCGAACGGGAATCGCTGGGTGCCCGTGTAGCGTACTTCCTCAGTTTTCACAGCAGAGGAGCTGCCATGCATTTTTTACTTGCGCTTAGTCTCAGCGTGGAGCGTTCAGGTTCTTGCTGCGTTCCAAACGACCCTCGCATCATCTTTAGAGATAAATTTGTCTGGTCTTTATGCGTGTGCTATCAACCAAGTTGATCGATTACATCCTATTCCTTCCATGGTCGATCGATAGTAGGGAATACTGCTACCTTGAGGCATCTCTCTGAATGCGCCGGTCCGCTCAACTCGAACGTCTTCAGCACGGCGCCAAAGAACACTGGATCGAAACGGGTGGCATCTGGCGATGTGATGGGAAAAGCGTTATCCACCTATGGCGGGGCCCCACGTTATTAAGGGCATGCGGTTTGAACCCCAAGTGAGTTCGGAGATAAGCGAAACGCGCCTTTGTCGGCTGTTATGTATAAAGCACAGTGACGGCTGGCGTTAAAATGAATCTGGCACAAGGAGAGCGTACAGTATCTTGTTGTTTAAGTGCTTGGCGTCCCTGTTCTCCAAAGAAAGGCGCAATAGGCCAGAGCAAAAAAGCGAATGCTTTGCCAATGAGCTATGTTGTCGTTGCTGAAATATGTGATACTTGAAATTCATTTATACATACATCAGCCCAACCTGGTCTGTCTAAGGGGTGGGTTTATACATTGCGTACACACCAAACATGTTTTAAAAAATTCATTACAACTTTGTAGGAATTATAAATGTTGCATAATTGAAGTATTAACACGTATTATAAAGGCGCAAGCTTTAGATGCCTCATCAAAAGCGGGAATGGACCACCGGCGTCGGCGTCAAGAGGAGTGATGCAAAAAATCATCATCACGCGATTACTACGTGTGACATCATGACGTCACTGCGGCGTCACATAAGATGACGTCACATAATGACGTCATCATATGGCATCTCGTTAACTAATTTCGTGCCGTGCGGCATAAGCGTAGAATTGCACCAGGTGTATCACCTTGTCAGTTCCGTAAAAAGTGGGTGGCTGAAAGCTGCCAATCCAGTACAATCCAGTACGACGGGCCCATCTATAATACATGGTTGTCATCATCATCAGACACAGCATCAACACACTTTCGCGTCACTCGGCTTAAATGCACACCCACGCGCCTCGCCGCAAAAGAAGACGAACATGTAACAATCGTCACTCTTTTTTTTTAATACGTTGGTAAGCAATAGTGTAGTTATAACCCATAAGCTCCAACACGTTTTCTTGTTTAAGGAATGAAAAAACAGCCCGCCTTTCACCACTTGTTCAGTACGTTTTCTTGGTCAATCCCCCCAGAGTGGGTCGGTGCCCACTCTGGGGTGCCTACCAATCACACAATAGGCGATGTTTGCCGGCTGAGTCGCCACCAAGTGACCAGGACATCTGCGAGCCTAACTCGCGCGAGAAAGGCGCTCCGACATTTATCGGCACTCCCGAGCAAGTGCATTTTCGTGGTCTGGGTGTGTCTTGATCTGCGCATTCCATAGCGTCACGTAATACCTTTTAACACGGCCGGGATAACAACATTTCCACCAATTCTGCGGTACTTCCACTACATAAACTATTATTCTCTTCCAGCAAAAAAGATTTCCTGTTGCGAAAATATTATGGGTAAAACAGCGCGCAAAGGTACGGGACGAAGGTAGGTGTAAGACAACACAAGCACCGACACTCAACTTGGTGATTTATTCGAATATGCAGCTTATTTAAACACTCACGATAAACATAAAGAACATGCGCAGATGATCTGGTGAGGGACCATAACAATGCAAATAGAAAAAACAAATTACCCAGAGGAAACTGCGCAGGCGTGACAAAATAGCAAGTCAGACAAACATGCCACTCATTAGGTTTTCTTTTTCATGCAAAGAAACCAACGTTTGGCTGACACATGATTCTCCGTCTTCTTTTAACGTAGGTTTCCACGAGCTCCCTTGTCGTCTGACAAGGGAACCTGCCTTTGTCCCATCCGTTTGGAAGATGTTTTTTTCTATAATGTATCACCATGCAATTAGCCCAATTTTCAGTCTTGCTCCAGTTTATGAAAATATTCTACAGAAAAGAAAGCAGCAGCTTTGATTTAGAGCACAGTGCGCTCTGTACCAGTCGTTTTCGTTAAAATTCTTGTTCACCTTACTACGTGTAATTGTTCGTGAAGTATTGATCGTTAAAAAAAAAACATTTAACTGCCCAAGATAACGCTAAGGGGACATTGTATTATGTAGCAAAGACTGCGACTCATGCTTACCTCAGACACAAAACCCCGATACAGTTGTTACACAAGAAGCACTCTGGTATATGCGAAATCAAACGTCGTACATTACGCGTTCCGGTCGCTGTAGCAATAAAAGTATATTATGTTATTGCCGAAATTTAAGCAAGATGCAAAAAAAATCCATGCAGCCCACACGGAAGACCCAAACAAAAGTGAAAAGCCTGCAGATGCAGCCCCCAAAAGATGTCAATTTAATCTCGCTTCATAAATAAATCAAAGGGAGGTATTGTTCGACCCATGCGCAGGCTGGGAACAAGAATCCCGCTTCGTCATCGGTGTACCAGGTGGACATTCAAACGCGTCTTCGAAGTCGACGATGTACTTCAACGGTGCGTTGATGAGGTTCACATCCCTGGCTGTAGATCTTCTCGGACAGCGCGAGTAGGTGGATAGAATGTAGAACAGTTGACTGTGCGACATGCGCCAGAAGCCCCAGGCTGGCTTCACCGTGAGCCACTGCGATCGGTAAAACGCGTTCAATACGGACGACAGTCCCAACGCAGTGAAGAAGGAAGTTATTTCGTCGGGATTCATACGGCTGTTGTTGCTCCAGTAAAAACTGTCATAGCACTCCTCTAATCGCGACATGTTGGCCATGGTTTGTGGAGTCCACGTAACCATGCGGAAAACCATGAACCAGAGCGCCTCGGCGAGGACACGGCCGACGCTGGCCATGTTTGACAGTTCCGAGTGGGCGTCTCCGGCTTTGACAAAGCTGTAGAAGTTAGTATTGAGGTACACACTGCGATTTCCGTTGACTCTTAGGTGGATGAAGCTGCGTAAATGTTTTTCGTTGAAATGCGCAAAAAATGCCTTGGTAGATTCGAAGTCAAAAGCGAGCGCCTCAAGGAAGTTGCTCGCAAAGTCGTGCGACACCTTTCGGAACTGGCACGCTCGTGTCAATCACTTCGGCAGGTGTCAGCAGCGCCAGATCTCGGAAGAAATGTTCTAGGCGATTCCGGTCATCGGCTGCAAACAGACCGCTCTTGAGTAAGTCAGCACGCACGGCGTCCTTAACGCTGTCGAAGATGACACGAAGCTTTGCGTCTTTGGCGGGACTGGTAAAGATGGCCACCTTAAACATGAGCGCCAATTGCCACACGCTATTGATTTGTTTCTTACATACTTCGAATAGGCGCTGTGGCGTCTTTCCCTTTGGGGCCTCGAACATCAGGGCGCCACTCTTTACGGTGTGCCAAAGCAGAAAGGCCGCACCAGTCGAGCCTTCGCTGCGTTCCCGAGAAAAGATTTCGAGAAACGCTCGTATGGTACGCGAGTGTGTAACAGACAGGAACTGCACACTCGCAAGTGTTAATCCATTAGCTACTAAGCCAGCTTCAAGGTCGTCAATGTTCCAAACGTCATGCTCGAAATCGCTGCGGTTGGTGGTTGTGTACATTACGATTGCCCTCGCGGTTAGCACGATATATTCTGCATATGTTGGCTTTGAGCTGAAGTGTCCTTTCTTCGGTGACCGGTACGGGCAAGACACTGTTGATGGCACTTAGTGACACCGTAAGGGCAGTGCGAGCGTGTGAGTCGTCCTTACTGCAGTCAAGCCCAATGCCTACACTGACGGTTTGGTCGTTGTACTGCTGAACCACGTAAAACGCCGCGTTAAGCCTGTACTGGAGAATTGACCTTGCAGCGTAAATGAACGCTTTCTTCGCGTCCATGTTCTTCAGGAAAACTTGCTCTCTTCGAACGAGGGCGACGGCAAGCGCACTGGTGAAATTCCCCCCTCGCGATGCTTTCGAGGCACGACCGGCGAAACTCGACGAGAAATTCTCCCGCTGGGCTTCTGGGTGTCCCGGGCGGCATCACTCCGGTGAACACCATGCGCTCGAATTCGGCTTGGCTGTTGTCTTCCGGCCAGAGTCGGTTGCTGATGACGCCGGAGCACACGTAGGCGAAGAAGTCTCGGCAGGGGTTGGCGCTGGTGTTGATGTAGCGCAGGGTTTCCCGCATGTCCTCCGGACAGCAGAAGGGACTTCCTTTCTCACCTTGGGCTCCTTGCTTCGAGGGCCAACGCAAGCCTACGAAGACGATCGCCGATATCACGACCACGCCGGCGGCGATCACGGAGACGAACAAGCCCACGGCATACTTCAGCCGAAACTTGTCGCGAGTGACGGAGAACTGGCTGCTTCGACCACTGGAATCCGGGGGAAGGCAAAGAGCTGGCCATTCTTGCGTTCTTTGCTTCTTCTTCTTCTTCTTCTGCAGCCTCGAGACATAAGAAACACCCACTACTTAAATTAATCAAAGCGGATCGCCCCTTAAGTTTACGTGTTCGCCTTTTTAGTGTATTAACACAGATTATTACCGGCGAAGCTGCTTAGCTAGCCTTGTTTTGGGTGTGCGGCCTATCAGAAAACGTTTATCATCACAAAATGGGGAATGTGCCATAGAAATCGGGTAAATCGCCCAATACTTTACTAAAAATGAAGAAGGCAACAGTCAGCCCAACAAATGGCTGTGAAACGACAGCGGTCAGCCGGAGACCCTGAGTACGTTCAACGAGAGAATACTAGGGCAACGGCGGCTGCGAGAAGATTTCTAAGCGATGGAACGGTCTACGCCAACAACGACGTACCGTAGATCTATAATAGGTGCGAACGCTTGGTTTCAGCGCGAGTTTCTTTCTCTCTGGAGTTTGGACACCCGTGTCGTGTGTGTGACTGTGTGGTTTAACTCGAACCCCTCTCTGCGCAAGAATCAACGTGAGAACAACCTAGCATCTCCTAGCTAAAGCCTAGCAACGACCTAGAAGAAACCTAGAAACAACCTGCATCAGCTAGCTAATTTTTTGTGTGTTTCTCTTATTCTAAACTGCTTTTATATTTCGTCTTGACTTTATTTCAATCCTTCATCGCGAAGACTTGAAGCCACTTGGCTGGATTTTCGCTTGGAGTCATTCCACGCCAAACGCCCCAGCCATTTTGGCAACCATCTCAAATGTACTCGAAAGAAATCGGGCTCATTTCTTCCATTGAAAACAGTGAGTAGCTAGGACATTTTGGGGAGAAACAAAAATTTGGTTACGTGTGTGCCTTCCGATTTTCGCAGAGTATCTTCTGAGCGTTGTTTGTAAAAAAAACTTATTCCTGAGAGTATCGTTTGTCGTTTCAATTCTAAATTTGGTTTAAATATTAAGGCAAATCAGGTGTTGGAAGCTTAATGGTGTTAGTGCAATTTCGCAGTCATACACGGCTCCAGAAATAATGCCAAATTTTTTATGTTTAAAATTTTTTTCACATAATATTGCGCTATATAAATATCCGGGCAACGAATACTTACTGCAGGAAGGTATATTATGCGTTAAAATATTTCCAGACTACTGAAGTTTCTAAATTTTACGAGAAAAAGTCACAAATTTGAGAAAATCATCATTGTGGTCCACATTGAGAAGCAATTTACACCACGTGTCCTCCAAATTAAAATCAGCTAGCAACCTCAATCGAACAGAGATTAATAGTTTTTCTTATATGACAAGTTTCATCATTACAATGTCTGTTTTAGGGAGAATTTTTGAAGTTCCCCATTGACGACTATCTTCGCATTTAGTCATCCAGCAGCGTCTTCGTTGAAGCTCCCCATTGCCGTAAATTGGAGAACTTCAAAAAGAATTTTCTGCCTCAAAACAAAATTGTAATGACAAATCTTGCCATATAAGAACTATTTATTTGCTCTCTATAGAGGTATAAAGGCTGATTTTAATTGAAGCACCACGTGGTGTAGGTAGTGTCTCAATGTTGACCAAAATGATGATTTTCTCGAATTTGAGAACTTTTTTTCTCGTAAAAGTTAGAAACATCAGTCGTGTGAAAATATTTTTAATGCGAAAATATACCCTCTCTAGAGTAACTGTTCATTACTCAGATAGTCAATATAGCGCAATATAATAAGAAAAAAAATGCAAGAATGGAACATTTGGGCAAATTTTCTGGAAATGTATATGACTGCAAAATTGCAGTAATATTACTGAGCATCGAAGTTACCAAAACGCCTTTGCCTGATATCTATGCCGAATTAGGTATTGAACCAGGAGAACATACTCTCAGAATAATTTTTCCTGACAAACAACTCTGAGGCGATATTCTGCGGAAATTCGGAAGGCTCCCACGTGACCAAAATACTTTTTCTATTTGAAATATTATAGTAATTCACTGTTTTCAACGCAAAAAATCAACATAATTTTATTACAGTAGATGTGAGATATTTGAAAAAAATCTCCGGGTCGTTTAGGCGTGGAATGACCGCTTACCGAAAGAGCTGACCGTCACCAATATAGCGAGCGCGTTATCTGTAACGGCAACGAAGTAGTCGCATGGCGTACATATTTCAGCGTGAATCGCTGTGAATTTCAATAATATCATGAGTCTATGTCGCACACTTTTATTAGGTACATACGTTTTCATGACAAAGTGTGAAGGTGGTACTCGACGAAGTGTGTGACGTCCACAAAGCCCCGAGTTTTCTTTCAACTTTCCGTCCTCATCATTTGATGTTCCACAAACTTTGCATAGACCGAGTACACTGTTTAAGAACACACCTTAGTGCATTGAATGCAACGTTATTTATTACAGCAATTCTCGGATTTAGAGCCAGACAGCCTGCGCACTGATTAGGCATATAGCCTCGTGAACACAATCTAATACGCGAACTCGGAGCCGGGTTAGTAAAAACATGTCTCTCGACGCATACGGGTGATCCACCATTCACGCTCAGTCAGTTTCAAACAAAAGCAGACAACAAACTTTTTTTTACAGCACATATTTCTCTCTTTTTCTCTGAACCCGTGCTCTTTAGCTCTCCAGCTTTGTACTAAAATTAGGTGAAAGACTGTCTAACTGTTACTTTCACGAGTCTGCTAGCCTTGCAGAGATTCACAAAACACATTGAAATGTCGAAGCTTAACCCTTGAACCTTAGTAAAAGTACTGGTACGAGGAACAGTCATTTTTCTTCTCATTAAACATGACATCCTTAAACATGGCAAGTCAATTGCCTGATGCTTTACTCGGTAAACGACCGTTCGCCTAGTGTACTCATGGAATCCTCTCCGGTGTTTGCCGAAGCGGCAGTAGTGGTAAAGGGAAGCGATCGATAGTCTCGTCAAGTCATCATTGAGCGCATACGTAAGTGAGTTAGCCAAATTCAAACTGGGTGGCTGTACAACCGTGCGAATAATATCCCGACCAATGACCGACATAGCCGTGTTTGCGTCACGTGTTGAGAATTTCGTTCATAGCTTTGATTGCTTAGAAACACGTCGAATCGCGGAAAGTTCTGACCCATCGAGATGTGTGTGCTATGGGTACTGCACTTCAATTAAATCGTTTGTACTGAACATTGAGAAGCATTCATTATGAAGCATACCTTCATTGAGAAGCATACCATTATGAAGCAATGAGAAGCATACTTCGGCAAGAACATGCCTTTCCAATATAGAAAAAAAGAGCCCTAAACTATGTTTACAAAAATGCGATAGAAGTGTTTAAAACACGGCCCGAAAGCTTTTTACTTGCGCCAAGCAGAGATTTCGACAGCTCACGTTGTGTCCACGATGTTTTCGTAAGGACAGATTTTTTTCATACTACGCAAGAATCATGTCCCGTTTTTTGTTGTTTCCGTGTTATATCGCCTATGTGCCACGCTCACCGTCCTTCAGATATTGTTGTAGCAAAAATAAGATTCTCGCTTTTACGTCTACTCGTATCATCCTGTCGTTGCGATGCAATGCGTGTAAAGAAAATAAAAACAGTAAAGGTCTAGAATATGTTCGCGCCATTTTTCTCTCGCATGTAAACTACACAAACGCAGCGGTATACGAGAAAGCCGTGACTTTTATGTATCCGAATAGCGCAACGTTGTTCACTGTCAAGTCATGATAGGGACGACGCCTCCACTTCGAATGCAGGCTTGTCACCGATATGTTTCGCAACACCTGTCAAGCCCAGCTATGACGTAAGGAGCAGACGCCTACCTTCCACGACCCTTCGCGCCTTCTTGCCGGTAAAACCTAAAGAATTTCGCTGATAAGTGTTGCTATGTCATACACATCCCTTCGTCCTTTTCCACCTCCTCAAGCTCACACAACTCCTCCTCACCCTCACCTCTCCCCTCCCCCCCCCCCCCCCATGCGACACTTTACGTGGCAATTATATACATATGGCTGTGCTGTACATACTTTCCCCTCCGTGACGTCATGCATGGCTATGTTATGCTAATCGCCGTCATGGCTAGGTGCGGCGATTATTAACACTGCGCGGTTAAAATGCCCAGACATACTCGATAAAGTGAACGAAAGGATGCGCGCCGGCCGCAGCTCAGTTGCTAGAGCATCGGACGCGTTATTAGATGCGAAGCAGCTATTTGACTAGCCTGTGTAACGCTGTCCCTCCGTAAGTCCGTACGAACGCGCCGCAACGCGCTCCCCTCGCCGCAGGTGTTGGAGCGGTGCCAAGTAGGTCACGCCGCCGCTGCGCGTTGACGTCAGGCTCCCCTCGCAGTGCGCACTGACGTCACTCTCTCCCTCGCCTGCCGCGCGCTCACCGCAGCGCCCGCAGCTGACGCCTCGTCCGTTCGCCCGCAACACCTGCCGCGTTAGCGCCGTTCAACCTGTGACGCCACCCGTGCGCAACGCTGCTGCTTCGCATCCCATCAGGGTTCCCTTTGGGAAGATGCACCTAATTTTTTTTCGAAGGTTGCAGGTTCGGTCCTTGCCGGCGGCAAGTTATTTTGTCGTCCACTTTCTTCACATTTATATCCCAGATACTACGAATAGCATTCTCTATATTATCCTTGGCTTGATTGGCTGTTAGTTCTCATTAACGTAACACTTAGAGAACACGTAACAGCAACGATAACATACAAAATAACTGTTCGTTCTGGAACAACTTATTTGAATAGTACAAAACTGCTCTACACATTTAAATCACTTTTCGGATCACTGATTTGTCCACTATCCATCCTATTACGAAACTTCCTGCAGACTTCTTGAAGTGAGAATGATGCTATGCACGGCATCCCAACTCACAACATCCGCATGGCTTCGCATAAGCGTGAGTCCTCGGTGAACCGAAATGTGATTACACAGGGCATAAGTGTGTCAGGGACGCAGCCGCACGACTAGAGGAACCAGCTGGTAATAAGGGTAAAAGCCAGTGCTAAGACCGCGTCGCAACCGCAGCCTCAGCGAATATAAATTAGCTAGACTCAGAGGAGGCCCCCGAAAGCTGGGGTGGTTGCCCCGAAGTTGAAGCGGTGCCGGAGAATGTGCTTTGTCCGGCAAAGGGAGAAGACGTGTTAGGTGGATGACGTACGCAGTCGCCTTTATGCCTCTAGTTCCGTGGTTATTACCTTAGCCATAGCGCCGGCGTTAATTAGGTTACCGAAGTCTTAGAAGGCATCGGTGACGCCGAAAAAGAGATTCTAATTACAACGCTCGAATGATTTTGAAAGGAGAAAGTATTTAATAAAGAGGGAGGAAGTGAGGTCGGCCTGGAGAACAAGTCCCTGGAGTGCTGCTCCGGAACGGGATCAGAGTGAAATTAATAGGATAGGGAAAAGAATTGCATGCAGGCGACTATGCTTTTTTTTATACTACGATGATTTTTGTACACACGCTGTGTCAACGAGCGGAATGGCGCGACGCACCACACGAAGTAGCATTCACATAGCCACCGCTCTAGAGGCCACAAACTAAGCCTGGCTCACATTAAATGTTCAACTGTCATTTTAAAGAGCATTAGGCATAGGTCAACTCGTCGCCCCATTCCCATAAGTTCCTTCTTCGAGAAGAGATGGAAGTCCAGACAATCTACCACGTATTTAAATGACCTTCGTTCCGGTGCATACGCAAAAGACAAGACGTCAGGCATGGGATGTGAAGAAACTGAGGGAATCGACTTAATTGTCTATTTGGTGCGTTTTCACCGAGTGAATAGATATATAGACAGTGCCGCAAAAGAAATTCAGAAAAACATGTACCAGGCACATACCGGAAATAAGGGCTCGTTCTACTTTTACGCTGTGTTCGATAATTAGCGAATGAAGGGGCATTGTCGAAATTATACCGAAGTATTGACAGCTAAGTCATTCGGCCTTCTCTGGCTCGTCTTTCACTCTTGAAAAAGCGCGAACTTAGTTGTCTGACTGCTGAATAATGATGTAGGCCTTAAAGTACAAATTACAAAAGAGACTCTGCTTTAATTATTTTCCCAATAACGATGTCATCCATTATGTGTCGGAGAAAACTCAGCTGACTTTATAAGTACGAGCTGCTCTTTATGAGACGGCAGCACAGTGGGATACGGTTTCTTATTTTTCTTTCCTTCTAGGAACATCAATATTGAATAATTTTGCTTTTACATTACTCTTTGGTGCTACTGTGGCCAGTCTTGCGAGAAAAAATTAAGGAAGAGATGATGTTTCGTTTTCTTTTCCATTTCTATTACATTTTGAGAAGTAGGGTTGAGAATACGATATCGATGTCTGTGTTCTATTCTGGTTTTAAGGGATCGTCATTTTGAAGATTAATAAGGTCCCGTATTGAACTTGCCGACGGCATAGAACTCTCATACAAGAATAAAGCAACAAGAAACTCAAGAACTCCCACTTTCGCTGTCATTCCATGGCACTGAAGCGTCTTGAGAGTTTTGGAATTAAGAATATCAACCCCGGGAGGCAAAGTCTAATTTCCGCAAGCTTGACATTTAATTTCCTACAGTCGCCAGGCCATCGCCGCGAGGCACCCTTTCGTGCTTGTGTTTGTGTTTGGGTGAAAGTTTCGAGAAAAGGGAGGTGTTTCCGAGTGGGTTACTTCCTTCGCGGTTTTTTGCACCTTAAAACCCCAAGGCGTGCAACACGCGTAGATAAGATACTTGTGGAAGCGTATAGAGCCTACCACTTGTGGGAATTTTAGAATATGTAACAAGGCTACTGTTCCCCATGTCGCACGTACACACAATACGTAGGCAAGGCTAGCAATCCTATATATCATCATCAGCCTGACTACAACCACTGCAAGGCGAAATGCCTCTCCCATGTTCCCCCCGGTCAACCTGGTCCTGTGCTTTCTGCTGCCACGTTATACACGCAAACTTCTTATTCTCATCTGCCCACCAAAGTTTTCTGTCTCCCCCCTCGCGCGCGTTTGGCTTTTCTTGGAATCCATGCAGTCAGTTATACCGGTGTCACACGGGCACTTTTAATCGCGATCAGCGCCGATCCGGATTAAGGACGATCCGGATTAGTTGCTGCTACACGGTCACTTTTAATCGCGATCAGGCCCGATCGGGATCAAGACTATCGCGCTCCGCGCATCGCGATCTGGCTCACAGATAGCGATTCTGCTGTCGTCTGCGCCGCCTGGCCAAGCTTGTTGAAAGCACAGTAAACAATAAAATCAAGCATAGCTCAATGAAAACACATTTAAAAAGCCAGATTTTTATAAAAAACAAACTGTAAGCTGTTTAAATTGGAACAGTATCTGAAATTTCGCATATTTTAAGATTCGTATTGACCGCATGCAGTTATGGGAGAAGCAGACGATAAGCAGACGACCGTTGTCTTCCGCCCTTAGTTCAACTGCAACTGTCGCACCGTTGGAGCATTGGGGCACCTTGAAGCAAATTGATTATGAGTGTTGGTAGCTTTTCGACTGCGTCGCAGCGTACACGCACTTCGGGGTCGAATGAAGAGACCTGTACATTAATTGACCGCTGGCAGGAGCGACTGGTAGACTTGAGGCGCCAGAAGCGAAACTCTGCCGTGTGCAACGAGATTGCCGTTTCGCTACGACTGGACGGCTACGCGCGGGGGCCATCAGAAATCAAAGTGAAGATTAAGAATCTCACACAGCAATACAGGTAAGTGCAACGAAATCTCTATCGAAACCGGATTAACTTGGGCCGTGTAGCAGCGGCCATAAAGTTGATCGCGATCAAGAAAACCGATCCGGATCGCCCTGATCGCGATTAAAAGTGCCCGTGTGACACCGGTATTACCCTTAATGACCAGCGGTTATCCTGCCTACGCGCTACGCGCCCGGCCCATGTCCATTTCTTCTTCTTGATTTCAACTATGATACCTTTAACCTCCGTTTGTTCCCTGACCCACTCTGCTTTCTTCCTATCTCTTAAGGTTACACCCATCATTTTCTTATCCATTGCTCACTGCGTCGTCCTCAATTTAAGTTGAATTCTCCTTTGTAATCCTCCGGGTTTCTGCTCTATAGTTAAGTACCGGTAAGATGTAGCGGTTAAACCACAATATACTATAGGAAATGATCACAGCTTCCCTGTGCTTTGGCCTTGCGCGACCTAGCAGAAACTGCATACTTTTTTTGTGTACTTTTTTTGTGTAAGCCAGCTGCAAGAACTCGTTCACAAGAGAAACAAAGATGCCCGCAAAACGATTTTTAACTTCCATGTGTATCAACAAACCCAGCAATTTGCCTTCTTACTGTTGTTGCAGTCACAAATTTTTTGCAACTGCATTTGGTGCTCATATTGCCGCTGATACTGTAGAACAATACGTATTTTACGGCGTGTAATTTTCTGTTACTTATATAAAATATTCAGCTGCAATGTTCAAATAATTGAAGGTTAACCCATTGAATTACTGAGCTTCCCGTGAACGTCACTTCTAACCAGGCCCGTAGCCAGAGGAAGGGGGGGGAGGGGGGATAGCCCCCCCCCCCCGCCCCCCTCCGCTTCGAAATTCGGGTGGAAGGGGGTGTTTTGCCAAGGACAAATAATAAAAATGGGTGTTTTTTAAGGCCTTCTAACAAGTGCCCCCCCCCCCCCCCTTCCACCGAAAAAAATTACCTCGCTACGGGCCTGCTTCTAACTTACATTCATAAATCGATCTATGAAACAGTCAGCTCCAAAAAGGGAAATAAATGAAAACCATAGAATTGATCCAAACTGTGCAAAACACCCCTTAAAATAGCTGGCGCAAGATCGGGAAAACTTGCGAACCGACAATTTTTATAGTTCTCTTTTTTCTCTCTATTTTTTGTTAGAATAAGAAGAACGACGAGGAGGAAAATAGAAAACAGAAGGACACGGAGGATAGCCAGTTCTCAGACCGGCTGGCTACCCTGTGCTGGGGAAGGGGGGTAAGGGGAGTAAAAGATGACAGAAAAGAGAGGGAGAAAAAAAATGGAAACAATAATTCTCCGACCAGTTGTCTGCAAGAAACGCAACAACGCTTTCAATGAATTGCGTCGTCGCGAACTGAATCAATAGGGCAAGCGAATGGCTCTGGGATCCAGTGCTTTCAGCGACAACCGACATTTCCAGGTATTGAAGGCACGCACGCACGCACGCACGCACGCACGCACGCACGCACGCACGCACGCACGCACGCACGCACGCACGCACGTCTTGGCGCCTTCATCGTTTCTTTCTATTTAGCAAACTAATAGTTATACTTCTTGAGTCGTCAATTTATTTTTGTATTATTTTGCTCTTTCTTATGTTGTTAATTACTTTATACATTTCTTTATTTTTGGTTTAGGTGGCTGCTCTGTGGCCTACATTTCCAGACTTTCATAAGCAAGCGGCGTATTTGAAATCCACCGAGCAACCGGGTCTGACACTCGCATTGTGGAATATGGCACCGTCGTGACCTTTCACTTGGCAAACAGGCTGGAAAAAGTAGGACCGCAACTATGTAGGAGGGAACTCCCTTCTTGACCATCGCCACTGCATCTGAACCCCACTAAAATGCAACAATAATAAATGAGTTTACTTATAAATTAAACTCTTAAAACTCTAGTGTCGGTAATTTCACCTCAAAAGCTTATTAAAGGATGAGGAAAGCAATGTCAAAAGTTTCAGTTTTAAAATTTCCCCCGATATCGCTGGCGATGACGTCATGGATTTTCAAAGGGTTTTTTTGTACTTTGGCCATATTGGCTCACCGAAATTTCCTGAAACATGGCATGACCAGTCTCTTGCTTCCTCAGAAGACAACGTACTTCGTTTTTACCGATTAGGAGCTACGTATAGGATTTAAAAGACGCCGCCGAAATCTATGAAGTCACGATGACTGGTGCGCGAGCTGCAAAGTGGCGTCGCCCCCCTTCATTTTCTTTTAGGGCCGAAGCTCCTTAGGGCCTAGCCTTGTCGTCGTCCGCGTCCGTCAGGGGAGATTCATGGATGTAAGACGCTAAAAAAGGTTTAAAAATAGACTAATATCAATCATAATTGTGACGGAACAATATAAAATACCTAGAAGCACAAACCCTTTATACTAGTCAGCGACTTCAACGTAGACATTATGGACCTTAGGACCTAGCTTCGCCCACTCGTCATCATTCACTTCGTGGATATGCGTGGATTCTTCTTGCCCATTCTCTTGCTTACCAAGCGTCTTCTGCCAGCAATAGTGGTGTTTTTGGTATCATGAAAGTGTAATTTGCAAATAGACGAAAAAAGACATTTTTTTTTAGTATCCCTTTGAAGGAAGTATGTGCTCCCTGCCTCGGTCTCTGGCTGTATCGGCTTCTGAGAGGGGGGCACCGTAAACAACCTAGGCAGGGCGCTGTCAAAGGTGAGGTAGAGGTGGCGGCGGCGATCTTTCAAAAGATAGTCTCGCCCTGCGGCCATGCTGTCAAGGCAGGCCAAGCGACGACGAATCGACCGCGACGGGAAGTGTCTTTCCTGTCCTTTCCATCTGGCAAAATTTTGCAGGAAACCTGTTGAAGCTGTTTGTTATTGCTGCCTGCGGCGTTCGTAATATTTCTCACCCTTCCTCTAGAAAATGATGCGTCATTTTGTGTTGACGCGTGGACAAATTCATGTCCTTTGACAGTGCTTATCGTATCTTCTTGTGCCCAGTGCGCACTAAATTGCCAAGGAAGGAGGTTGTCAAACACCGGCAGCCAACATTTTATGGTGTTCAACTTTTCCTTTTTCTCATTTCATGTTCTTTGTTGCTAGTGCTGTTCCCATTTCTGCATAGGGCATATAATCTGTTCGGAACAGACAACCTAAGTGTAATACAGGTAAAATTAAAGAAAGATGAGAGGCAGGAGAAATCAGCACCTAGAATATTTGCTTCAACCATAATTTCATTCTAAGCTACACAAAAAAATCTAATTTGGCATCAAAACTATCACATATGATAGCACGCCTCAGCGTAGTTTCTACGCAGCTCTTGCGCGCTCGACGGGGGCGTAACTTTAGTACATACGCTCAGCCCACCTAATAAAGATGATGATTATAGAAACTAAGAGATATCTCGTTTTTTATTGAACCCAGAATCCATTGTTCTTTTCTTACCACCATTATTTTCGGCAGTAAATCTTGCTTTGTTCATGTGGCTTGCTTGAACTGCTTGCATCAGAGAACACTCACTCAAACCTCAAGTTTTGGGCGACAAAAGCCACCGTAATATTTGGACGAGCCATGTCCAGTCGTCTGAGATTTTCTCCTCTCTAACGTGATCACCGCTTTCTTTCATTTTTTTAATATAATCGCAATCATCGATATTAACGACAAGACGTCATTCGAACGAAAAACGTCGAACAGGGCTGGCTAAAGAAGGAAAAACATGATATCCTAACTAAGTTAGTTCGTCCAAACCATACCAGCCTCTAGAGAGTATAGCACCAATTTTCTTTGATGGTGCCGCCTTTCTTGAGAAGTGCAAACTTTGCTAGATTGTTACAAATCGCAAAAGCAGTGTCATACAGCCTCAGGCGTTTCGTGTTGAAATCGACTCTACCTGCTCTCAGCTGTTGCAGTCAGGTAGTGCCGCTTGCATGAGTATACCAGCTCGTTAATTGCGTGCGATGCGGCAGAAACGCGAAAGAGCATCGGCTAATCATTCCCTGAAGTAGGATAGTTCATCGCACTCGACTGAAGTTTGTGATTAGCCTTTCTTTGAGCGTGCGCCCAATTACCTCAGCGGCTCAATAAGCGATACAGAAGGCACCATCGAAACAATTGGCTATGTTTAGTGGTGGCTGAGTTTTCCAAATTAATTAGTCTGTGTAATTTCCTGCCAAGGTGAAGTTGCGCTGTACTGTTGACAATGTAGGTGTGCTTTTTCTTTCATGCTGCTTGCTATCGGCTTTTGAGCGAACGCAAGTGGGGGAACAGATTAGTGAATCAGCTTCATGAATATCGGGCGGAGAACAGCGCATTGAGTTGCTGAACAGAAAATGGTGGCAGGCCACAATGCGATCACTTTGATCATTTTGTGGAGCTACTAACGCCATGTGGTATTTAGTATCATAAGTGAAGTACAATCATCTAAGAATTGAGGCCAACAAATGTATTCGTATTCGCTTCAAGAGACAAATTCTCTATTGATAAATTAATTATAAATCGCTTGGTTTCTGTACTTCTCTTCATTGTTAAACGTGTGAAGCGTCTAAAGGACTACTTTGCACATCGCCTTTACGATGCAACATTCGCGCATAATAGTTCATGTCGATGTGACATATATACGAGTGATCTTCGAAGCTCTTTCGGAAAAACGTCCCTAGTGGAAATATATGAGTCTGGTCTTGATTACAGCCGCAAAAGTGACGTGGAATACAAAACCGCTCGAAAACATACATTTAGCGTGAGGTTCTAGAACAACGGTGATCCAGATAATTTCGCAATTTTCGCAGTGACCTTTTTATGTTGCCGGTGTTGATTTGGTGCATATAAGCGAAAGTGATTGATCTAACAATTGATTATGCAATTATCTTGAACTGATTCATCAGTTAGGCAGTTAAGCTGGTTTATTAAAAAAAAACAGCAGTATCCGTCCTCGATACCAATGTAACACCCGAAACGAGGGCACACTCAGTGGCCGAGTTTTCCGCGGATCTCGCAGATTACGGCTGTACTCTTGGTCGCTGTCATTCTAATACACTGCGTTCGCTCGGTAAGAATTATATATCCCACCACGTGCATGGCTCAGACTTGCAATACATAGTTGTTCAAATTCCATGAAGGTATCATGATACTCCCTGTTTATTTTTCTTAGAATGTTGCCACTAAATTTTTAAATAAACATTTTCGTAACGGTAGTACATGTTCTGCAACCTGCGATTCCACGTAGCCAGCCGTTATTATTCTCATCATGTCATTACAGTCATCGTTCTTGGCTCTGTTGTTGTCCATAATGCCATTGTTAGGTGTTTTCTTTGCTCTTTTCTTCAGATTACCCTCAACATCTTTTATAACAAGAGCAGTTAGAAACTTGGAAAGGTGTTTCGAGCGTCACCCATCACCGTCAAGCTGTCATATACGTTTCCCTGAGTAGCAAACACCTCTAGAGAATCTCTGGGAAATCTTTTCCGTGGTGTACGAATGGAAAGAGTTGAAAGTCAGACAGCAATAATGTGGGATTGTTGGTTTATAGGCAGTATAATTGGGACGACACAGCAATCAATCCAGCAGCGTTCCATACTGGCGTGCGCATTGCAAGAGTGTTGATCTTCAAAAGTCAGTAAATACGGCACTTGACTTGCCGGAAATCAAGAAAGCAAAATATGCACCTATCGAGCAGGCAGGGAAACAAGAATGAAGTGTACACTTGAGAAACTGCTGCCTTCACACTAAACGAGCTGAAAGCAAGAAATATCGTTGAATTTGGGATATTTTTCTTCAATGAAAAATGTAACTCCCATTCCTGTGCTAGAAATGAATCGACATCCGGTAGGCCTTCCAAACGTAGTAAGGTTCGAAACACGAAGAAGCAAGCGAAACCATCATTCGCTCAATTTCGGGGGGGGTGGGTCTTTCGGGGTTGGGGCTTTCACCAATCGTTGAAGATCTGAGACGGCGGCTGTGAGGCCTCAACCCGAAAGTGCATCAAGGTTAGGGGGGTTCGGGAGGGAGGAGAGGAGGGGCGTGCATTGACCAACGTCGCGTCGATCAAATGAGCGACCAAGCGGGAGCGGGTTTGCCACGTCCGCAGAAGCTGTGATTGCGAGCACCAATCTGTCGGCGAGCACCGTCCAAATCCCTGCTACTACCAGCGCTGTCGTGTAGAAAGCCCGGACGTGTTAAAGCCAGAACAGCGTGAAAACGAATTGCCGGCGTCGCAAGTGCCGCGCTCTGGGAAAGCTCGTAGAGGTACGAAAGAGCGGAAAGCTACGTCATCATGCTCTTTCTATTGCTCTTGTCTGAGAGCTGTTATAGGCGCTCTCTAGACAAATAACGATGCTACGGTGGTAGATCTCGGTGTGTACGTGCAACTGTTTTACGTCTTAACATCAGTAGAACAGAAGCTTATGCGATGACTTTGGGTGACGGAATAAAACTCACAGGGTCTCTTATGCATTCCCCTTCGACTACTCGAGGGCCAAATACGTAGGGTGTGACTATTATATCATCATGATCATCAGCATCATCGTCGGCGGAGCTTAAGAGATCTATTTATAGAAGCTGAACACTAGGTTGATGCTGCGTCTGATGATGATGATGATGATGATGATGATGAATAAGAATTATATATGAGCCATTTGTAATGGGTTGACGGATTTAAACTACCCTCTTGTTACGCAATTCACATGGTGCGACGGCTGGTGCGATTATACGCTTCTCCTGCGCAATATTACACATCTAAACGTGACTCCTTGCCCGCTATGTGGTACCTCTTTTCTATATGAACTGTTGGATAACGTCGATGTCTAGCAGAGGCTGATAAGTTCAGTAAATTTCGAAAAGTTGGTGATAACGTGAGCGTCTTATCGAACTTAACAGGTTATACTTTCAAGTGCTACTTCAGAATATATGTTATTGATTTTCTTTTTGTTTGTTTCAATGATAGTTATTGTCATCTTGGCAGGGTACAGTATGCACCTTATTCCCAGCTAGGCATCGAACTGGGTGTCAAGCATCGAACTGGGTGTCAAGCATGTAACAGGGGTATATCAGCAAACGCTTTTCTTTGAGTCAAATTGTTCGTGCGCTTATTCTATGTTTTTTCCAACATACACACACTGTAGTCTACTCGAATACCTACACACTCTTTTTTTTTATGACGGAAGTTTACCAAAGTGATCATTATACCCGTTCGCAATTAATTCAGTGTCTTACTGGAATAACCAAGAACGACTAAATGTTACGAACTAATTATCGTTGTTAATACGGTTCCCATTTTGTTATTTCTAAAAAAAACCCGCAACATCGGCCGTTGTTTCGCCTATCTACGAATAACAAAACACTCTTGCCAGCTCATACTCGAGCAATAATAACGGCCGTGGGAGTGTGGTTGGTCACGATCTCGACCGTCAGCATCTAAATCTAATAAAAGCAATTGCCGTTGGGCAATCTCCCACAAGTCACGTCTGAAGCTTTCCTTCTTGCGCGTGGCGCTCACGTTGAAGCCTGCTATACTGTTGCGAAAAACTCATTTCTCGATAAAAATTCGCTGGCTTACAATACTAAGCAAGATGCGTACCGAAAGAATAAATGGTAGTTTCTGAGAACAATAAAACACTCTCTAATGCTCTTTCCTGCGGCAGTTTCTTGTTTCTTTACTTTTTTCTTCGTTTATTTTCTTTCTTTTTTAACAGCGAGGCTCTTCTAGGTCGAGCCTTTCATGTCCGGGATCCGTGGTAACGCTTGTGGGCATCGTAAACGGGTATGCGCTACAGACATCGGATAAATTCCGCTACTCACCACTGGTCCACTAAAAATGAAGGCAACAGTTAGCCCAGCAAACGGGTATGTGCCACAGAAATCGGTGTGGCCTATTAGAAAACTATCATCATCATAAAAGAGTATGTGCCACAAAAATTGAGTAAATCCCGCTACATACAACTTCCGCTAAAAAAGGAAGAAGGCAACAGCCCAACAAATGCAGCCCGTGCGTTACCATAGTCACAACACTGTCAAGTGATACTTTGTGGTTATAAAATGTGCTGGCTATACTACCACCTCAAAGCTCAACAAAGAGTGTTTAATAAAGAGCAGTGACACAACATATCGGAGCGTCTTAAGCGAAGCCTCCGTTGTAAAGCTGTGTAAAGCTGTGACAAGAGTGGTATGGCCAAGATGCAATAAAACTATACTACCACCTCAAAGCTTAACAAAGAGTGTTTAAAAAAGAGCAGGGATACAAAATATCTAAAAGACTTGCAAAACATAGAAATGCGTTAGCCTGACGAAGGGAACGCCACCAGCTTCGTTGTTAAATGGGCATAGGAGTGCGCACGGGGAAGGGCAGGGGGCTTAACAGAAAGCGTGTAGGCATTGAATGGTTAAGAAGCGGGGTAAACTATGTTTACAGGGAGGCGTCACATGCATTTTAGCCGTAATGCTTGGGTGCTTAATAAAATGTTCTTTTTGGAGTGTTTGAATAACTAATAACTAGATTTATATCAAATTAAGAGATAATGCTTAGTAATAACGACCATTCAAATATATTCAAATATTTAATTGTTTTTTTCCAATCTTTAAATAAAGTAACAAATTGGCGCTACATAGACTTATTTGGTCAAAGAAAGACTACTTACGGTATTTAACTGACACTATCCTTAACTAGACCTCCGATTAGCTTAAAAAAAGCCTACATGATAGCATCTGGCGCACACGATATACTTAGTGAAACAAAAGGACCCGGCATGCATGAAGTAGATTGTTGTGTTCGTTGGACGTATCTAACTGTAGTGCACATTGCTACGAACGAATTCAAGTATGATGAGATTCCAGAACTAATACTTTGATATGCCTGTATGTGAAAAACGAATTCATCGCTCTACGTACTTTTTATCGAGTGGAAGATGTTACTCTCACGTGAAGCGAAAAGATTTGGAGGAGTTTCCAACAACGTCACTTTTTGTCCTTGTAAACAGAAACCACTTTTTGTACCTTTTAAAATATTGACAATTTTAAATCCTTAAATACCAATGCTGACGTCTAATAGCTAAGGCTATACTCTCTGAATTATGAAAACATGTGTGCAAAACTTTGTGCGTAGGGTAAGGGGGGGCGGTAATAGAGAAGGAATTGTAGTGATGCCCGATTACTCCTAAACTGTCTGCTCTTCGAGCTCTCCGCACTTGCATAGATCCCTAATTTAAGGTAGATTATCTCAATACAGCGTACGCTAGAATGACTTTAGGTGGTTCTGTGAATATTCTTTTGTGCAGATAATGTTTTCAGTGGGCCAAGCCGTGTAGCGGTTGTGCTTTTAGTTTTTTCTCGGCAGCGCAAGAATGTGACTGGACACCATACCAAAGGACACGTGATCAGAACAGTCCAATCTTTTGATTCGGATATCTCAAAAAAAAAAGCAAGAAAAGAATAGCAGAAGCTTCTTATTGGAGAATTGTCAGTGCGCAAGCCCTGTTTGGAGTAATTACGTCAGCCAACCAGCATACAGCCGCACTAGCTGATATTAGTCATTATTTAGCCAACACTAACTGACGTACTACATCAGTTATTCACAAGCATAATCCGCATGGTAACGGTTGCCAGCTAGTTCCAGAACCGACTCTTGTCATGTAATATAGTATAGATGAAAGTGTATTAATAATAATCAAAATACCACTGCGCCCGTTGTCTCCTGCTCATTCTGAGAAAGGACGCCAAGGGTAGGAGGTTATTTCGTTCCCTATTTGTCGTTCCCGACAGGGGCGACTTTCTTGGCTCGTTAGGCTTAATAGAAACGTCAATGTCTAAGCTCGTTCTCGCTAATCAGTGATCATGCAGTCGCGCACGTACCTGCGTGCCTTCATAAATTACTCGGAAGCTATTGTGAGAAACGTCTGTCTGTCGCTAACCTTACTAAATAGAAGGTGATTAACACGTCCAATCTCTCGAAGGGCGAAGGCAACGTCATCACTTCTGTAGACTGAAAATATCAAAGTGCGTGAGAGAAAATATTATAAATGGCAAGAAATGAAATAAGTGACTTAAAACTGTGGTTTCACGATCGAACAAGATGTTGCGTACTGCTAAGCCACTTCTACGAAATTTCGTTTTTTTAGAATCAACAAATAACAAAAAAATAATGGTAAATTGCCTCTAATAATTGAGCAGGTGCTCTCGTTTGTATTGCGACTGGTGTTGCCTGAGAATACCAAACCTTATTTATATTGCAGCGATAGTTCTCCGTCATTAGCTGCCATTGGATGTCGGTTGTGTAACATCCAACTGCGCGCCGGATGACCTTGCGAAACACGCGATAGATCTAGTTTTGGTCAGCGAAGGTAGTGGTTATCTCTCGTTTGCTTGCACTGCTGTTTTTTTTAAGATCGTGTTGTTGCTGTTTTTGTCATAAGGACTTGCCTGGTAATCTCTGTGGCTGTTACCATGCGGTTGGACGGCTGTGTGAGGACTTGTGTGATCTCTTTCTTTCCCATCTGCTTTAACAGGTGGCTGTCTTGTAACGATTGTTTTTTCCATGCCGATCACCGCAAAGACTACTTTTGCGATTCATGTTTAAAGCTCCTTTTTAATATTTTTTTTCTGTACGTTCCTTGAATTGTTGCTTGAGTAAAGACTTCGAAAATTTGAGACAGCAGACTATGACGTAGCCCACCTTTTAATGTTCTTAAGCATAATAAAGCAATGTAATTCATGGAAAATAGAAAAATATTAAAAAAGCACATACCACCTAAGATGGCTGTAAAAGTAAACTACACCTTTCTGTGTAACCCTCGGCACGTAGTCACACCAGTCGTGAATAACGCATCTTTATGGGCCCATGAACAGACATAGAACGTGTCAGTCTCGCTACCTGCCATAGGGCCGAGTGGTAACATGACACAGTATATCTCGACGTCATCACTGGGCTCTACTTGAAACTCTAAATGTATAAGGCTACATATTCCGCTTTTGTTACCGTGGTGCATATGTTATGGAACATCACATAAGAGTGGGGAACATGCTTACATAACACGCCCAAAGCCGAAGTTGTCTATTCGGGCATCTACACAATGGTCCATTGAGTCTGCTTAGCGAAAAAGCAGCCAGATCATACCTAGAGGCCAAATCTTAAAGGTTATTTGGTTCGTTAGGTTTGTTTATTGTGCTACACCCTCCAACCATCCAATGTACCCAAATAATATACACAGAGTTATTGTTTTCAAAAGTGTTATATCTTTCCCAAATTGAGAAGCTCCTGATTTGATGACAATGTAGGAATGATTGTACAGCTAGTGGGTCATAATCAGGATCTTTCATCATGTTACGTGTCCTTAAAAACGTGCTCTTTATCAGAAGGTTGCATATTTCACAGTAAGTACGAATTTCGAACTTTGCGATCGTCGTAAATGCAGTTGTTATTACTTCTTTTCCGAAATCTGCGACGAAAAGCACCCAAGGCATCTTCGCACCCTCTCAATTTTACCCCCTAGAAGAACAGATAAGTCTGCTTGCAAGTTCGTTTCAAGAGAATGTCATCAACTAGCACTCCAGATTTGCCGAGAAAGTACTTCCTCCTTAGCGCCAATTTAGAGGATTACCGAAATTGGCTTTGGCACCATTAGCGCTCACACATTTTTTTTCTGCGCAGCCATCAGCCACAACCATCGGCGCCTTGCCGTCTATGAAAGCTTTCTAGGCTAGACGCATGAAAGGAAAGTACTTTTTGCTTATTTGAGTGTTAGCCAGCAACCAAATCAGAAGCAAACAAGACTGCGGGCTCAAAAACAAAGAACACAACGCGATATTACAAGCAAGGTAAGCGCTGGCGTCTCAAATTGTTAGCCTTGTTTCGAGAAAGAACAAGGAAAAAGAATCCCAATATATACAACAGACGTCCAAAGTAATGGGATTTCTTTGACTTTGCGCATGTAGACGCGGAAGCTAAGGAGGGTATGAAAAATAATAGTAAATGCTTTCCATCGAAGTCTTCACATCCGACGAGGAACTTTGTTAAGCAACAATCTAGGAGCTCAACTAAGAGGGCGGACCAACGGGAATTATGTTATGCTCAGTCGAATGAAGAGGGCACAATATACAACAGTCTGTTCTTTTTTCGTTCTTTTTTGCTGGGGAACATTTGCGGGAAGGTACAGGGAAAAAGAAATTCCTCTGACGATTATTTTCTTTGCTTTGTACAATAACTTGCCTTTCATAAAGAATGGCCTCATGCGCAGTTGCCTACTGAGACGAAAACAACCAATATATTTATATAGAAGGCATGATAGAACGATAGTTTATATATATATATATATATATATATATATATATATATATATATATATATATATATATATATATATATAAGAAAACAAGCGCGTACACGCACGAGATAGCAACACTTTTATGCCAAACGTTTCGGCCGTGGCTCAGCCTTCGTCAGAATGAAAAGAAATACAAGCGTGTAGCCGTTTTATGGGCATTATCACGTGGGCACAAAACGCGTGGGATCAACACGTGAATGTTCACAAAAGTTATCAAACCAACCACGACAACAATAATAAAAAAAGTGAAAAAAAACGATTAAAATATGTAATACAGTAGGCTGGATCCCTGGCCGCAAATGGCATTTGTAACGATGAACCGTTGACTACAGTAGTCACGATGATTGTACATCAAGGAAGAAAATGATGGCGATTGTTACGTAATGAACACACACTACGACACACACAACGACACAAGGACAAGGGCGAAGTGCATGCTGTCGCAGAACGGAAACAAAGAACGATTTCTGACTTGTAGTGGACCCAAATGGCTTTCAGCTGACCTATGTTGCCAAAACAAGTCGTAAAATGGCCTGAACTGTAGTCGTCTAGCATTTGGTGGGTCATTGCACTTTTTAGATCACGAATTCAGGTTTGCAGTAGAAAACAGCGCTACAAGACGGGACAAAGAAAGGACACAAACCACGGCGCTGACTAACAACCGAATGTGCTTTATTCTGCCAGTCCACATATATATGCTCCGCCACAATCTCAAGAAAACGAAAAAAAAGCAAAAACACCAAAAATGATGATCAGCCTGCGCAGAGGCAATAAAACGCTCAATGTGACAGAAATGTTATCTCCTTCGGAAGGAGTGAAATCGAGGGGAGGCTAACACAAGCCTCGCCGCCGTTATGGATGTGATACGCTTCAGAAATGAGACGCGCGCGTTCATCATGGTATTTTGACAGGAAAATAGAATCCTTAAAAGATGGCTGGCAACCGCAATCATTACAATGAATAGACAGTTGGCTATCTCTAGCTTGTTTACTGACCTTGTTCGCGTGCTCGCGCATGCGATCATTAGCGCACCGGCCAGTTTGACCCACATAGTAACGCCCGCAAGAAAGCGGAATCTTGTACACCACACCCTCGCAACATTCAACAAACTTTTGCCGGTGCTTCTTACTACATCTTTTCGTCTTGGTCTCTCGGTTAACTTGCCGACACAGGCTAGCAAGTTTATTTCTGGCCGAAAACAACAACCTAACGCCTGCCCTGCTGACCACTTTCTTAAGATTATGTGCCACCTTGTGTACATAAGGTATGACTGCCACTGATTGCTGCGGGGGTGTCGCCGACTGAACAGCTGTAGAGCACTTGTTCTTAAAGCCAGATACGAGGCTTTCTGCGATGCTTGTCAAAAGCGTTTTTGGGAAGCCAGCAAGCTTCAGACGTGCGACTTGAGAAGAAAAGCTCGCTTCAACCTGGTGGTCACAGGACCTCTCAAGCGCCGCCTTCATGCAAGCCCTTGCAATGCATGAATGCAAGCCCTTGCAATGCCCTTGCAATGCATTGCATGAAGGCGGCGCTTGAGAGGTCCTGTGACCACCAGGTTGAAGCGAGCTTTTCTTCTCAAGTCGCACGTCTGAAGCTTGCTGGCTTCCCAAAAACGCTTTTGACAAGCATCGCAGAAAGCCTCGTATCTGGCTTTAAGAACAAGTGCTCTACAGCTGTTCAGTCGGCGACACCCCCGCAGCAATCAGTGGCAGTCATACCTTATGTACACAAGGTGGCACATAATCTTAAGAAAGTGGTCAGCAGGGCAGGCGTTAGGTTGTTGTTTTCGGCCAGAAATAAACTTGCTAGCCTGTGTCGGCAAGTTAACCGAGAGACCAAGACGAAAAGATGTAGTAAGAAGCACCGGCAAAAGTTTGTTGAATGTTGCGAGGGTGTGGTGTACAAGATTCCGCTTTCTTGCGGGCGTTACTATGTGGGTCAAACTGGCCGGTGCGCTAATGACCGCATGCGCGAGCACGCGAACAAGGTCAGTAAACAAGCTAGAGATAGCCAACTGTCTATTCATTGTAATGATTGCGGTTGCCAGCCATCTTTTAAGGATTCTATTTTCCTGTCAAAATACCATGATGAACGCGCGCGTCTCATTTCTGAAGCGTATCACATCCATAACGGCGGCGAGGCTTGTGTTAGCCTCCCCTCGATTTCACTCCTTCCGAAGGAGATAACATTTCTGTCACATTGAGCGTTTTATTGCCTCTGCGCAGGCTGATCATCATTTTTGGTGTTTTTGCTTTTTTTCGTTTTCTTGAGATTGTGGCGGAGCATATATATGTGGACTGGCAGAATAAAGCACATTCGGTTGTTAGTCAGCGCCGTGGTTTGTGTCCTTTCTTTGTCCCGTCTTGTAGCGCTGTTTTCTACTGCAAATCATGAACCAACCAGCCCAAATGCGTACGAATTCAGGTATTCGATTGTAACGCGAGGGTTGACTTCAGGCAACAAAAATCTGAAAAAAAGCTCGTGTTACATTAGAGTAAATACGGTAATAAGCATTAACCAAGCAGCCTCTGAAAAGCGTTCTTCACTTCACCGCAATATATTAATTGATTGACGAGAGCTGCGGCTTCCTCGTTTTCATAACCGTTGGGAGCTTGTTAAGTGGCCTCGTTGTGCTTTTCTCCGAGGGCGGTCCTTCGCGTGACCGCGCAGGAATGGCCTAATTACCCACCTGAATTGACCTAGCTTCTCCATGTGGTTACAAAATTAGCAGACAGTATATAGGTGTTTACCCCTCAATTAGGCATGGCTTAGGCCTTCTTGTTAACTGCGGCTGCTGAAGCTTTCTCCACTTAAGCCACTAATATGGAGCGTAACTTTCTCGCTTGTGTCTGCACTTGTTAGTTTTCCAGACTTAGCAAACAGCGTGAGCACCACGGGATCAATTGTTTGAACAGTACGCAAGCCTCCTTAGCAGCTTCATCGTGGTGCACCACTTTTATTTTTGTTTTCATGCAGATACTTCAGCACACAGACCGTTCCCACGTAGCCGAGAGAGCAGTTTTCTTGAACGAAAGACACCGAAGTTGCGAAAAGTTTTCTCTCATCAACGACGCGTCTTTTCTGTTTCGTTTTTTCTTCGTTCTAACCTTCCGCAGAAAGGAGTGGGTGTCTGTGAGTGGAGTACAATACTCTCGCTATTTTACCGTCCATTCCTCGCATTGCTGCCTGCCGCGGCCACGAAGAACAGCGCGGAGAGCACGGCGGTGCCACCAGGGTCCACGACGTCGGCTGGTGTCGCAATTAGTGGGTCGCATTAAATCAGGGCCCGCGACCAGGGAACGGTTCGTCGCCGTTTCGCGGAAACCCGTTTCTTTTCATTCTTTTTGCCGGCATTCCTTCACTCGTTAGCCTTTTCTTCGTCGCTTACTTGATTCCGAGCTTTGCGTTTCACTGTTCAACCCTGTTCTAACTACTCTTAATCTGTTTCCCTTCCCTGTTGTCCTTGGATTTTATTTTTTTAGTTAATTTGCAATTCTCTTCGGGTACTTTAAACGTTGATTTGGTCCTTTCAGTAATTTGATTTCTTTCCCTTTATTTACATTTCCTGAATGTTCCTTTGCATTCCCTCTCCCTCTAACCTTTTGCTTCATTTCCCAGCAAATCAGCATGCCTTTCTGTGTTCGAACCCGGCTGCGGCGGTCGCATTTCGATGGAGGCGAAATGGTAGAGGCCCGTGTACTGTGCGATGTCAGTGCACGTTAAAGAACACCAGATGGTCGAAATTTCCGGAGCCCTCCACTACGGCGTCTCTCATGATCATATCGTGGTTTTGGGACGTTAAACCCCAAATATTATTATGCCTTTCTGTGATTTGTTTTTTGATACCTTCTTTAGACGTTCTTGCAAGTTTATGTTGTTTGCCGTCTTCCTTTCACATCCTTCTTCCTTTTCTTTGCACCCTTTTCTCGTAACGTCGTGTTCTTATTCCTTGTCAACTCATGTCTAACTTCACATACATACATATATACAACGAAATTTATTCGAGTCCTGAGGGACAAGACTAAAAGAGGCCATGAGACCTCCCCATTCAAGTCGGTGGCTCCACCCATGCGGAACCGGGAGATGATGACTCTCGGCAACGTTCCTTTCATTTTCCTTTCTTTTCTTCCGGGCTCCTCTCATCTATTCATTCATTCTTCCTGAATGAATATCTTTTGTTTTCTCGTCGTTCTAGAAATCCCTCTGTTTTCATTTTAAGAATAACACAGCTCTAAGCTAGTTGGTAAGTATTTGTGTTAAAAGACTGGGTGTGCAAATACGGACACAAGAAAACACAACACGCTGGTGTTGACTCCTTTCTCTCTTGTGTCTGTGTTTGCACGCCCAGCCTTTAACATGTAGTTTCATTCTCTCCTGCTCCGTTTTTTTTTCTCTTTTGTTTGTTACTTGCCTTGCCTTTCATTTGAACTTTTACGAGTCACTTATGCGCAAACTCAGTTCGTTTGACTAGCAAAGTTCATGTTAATTTTTACATCACCAGCAAAAACCACATTCGCGGAAATTTTGCAACGCTTTGGTTGTGTGAAATTAAGAACGTAATGCACCAATAATTGAACAACTGTCCTGTAAGTATCAATGCTTCCGAGAGCTAAAAAGGTGCTCTTAATGTTGCATAAGCACACTGTAAGACCTCTCGGACTTAATGCGCAAATTAGTTTATGTAAGAGCGATCTAAAGCTTCTGCACTGCTCTGTACCTGTTTTTCTCTCACTACACTTCTTATCAAAATAAGCAAAAACAATATGCCTAAAAGCAGGCTCCCGAAAAAAGAAACACTGAATATTAGCAAAAGGCGATGTATGGTCGGGTGTGCGAGAAGATTAATGTTTAACCTGGGGACTTGTATTCTGTATAATAATTCTGTGCAGCTTATCTGAAAGCCTAGTGCACGCACACAGATATACCATTTTAATGCGATGTTACTGCATATTTACAGCCTCAAGGTGACTGCTTTTCAGAAAAGAACCGCTAAAAGTGCAGGTGTATTAAAGCCGAGACGAAACAGGCACTTCACTGCAGACCCTACGTGGGGCCATAAAGGGCTTTGGTGTTCTATTATTCGGTATTGGGTATGTATCATACTCGCGTCCGTCCAGAATCCCGGTGTCCATGCCCTGGGACGGTGCCAGCTGTGGCCTCTCCCCCTCACACTCTCTCAGCAATCACGTGATTGCTGATAGTGTGTAAGAAAAAACAAAAAAAAGGACATGGGATAATCAGTCGGATGGCCACAGGCTTTCGCCGAACACAATTTGGAATTTACAAGGTGTCCTTCAATTTTTCCTGGCCGCAGTAGTTGCGTTACTTTACGCTCAATTTCGAGGCCGTTCGTGTACTTAGATTTAGAGTTTCCCACTACAAAACTCCAGATAGCCAAATTAAATCCGGATATCACTCTATGGCATCTCCAATACGCCTAATCTATTCTTTTAGTTATTTACAACAAGGTCAATCGAATCGATAACTGTACTCGATGTAGCTCGTCATCACAGACATAATTACGACACCTACACAGAAGAATGGTACAATACTGCATGCAACTCCTCATAAGTTACTCATTTCGCAATCATTCTCGGATCGCGGGACACGGGCACTCGAGCAACGATATTCTATGCAAGTTATGCGCGGCACCTGAGCTACATATCAGCTGTGGTGAAATGACTGCCTTGAAAAACCGTGAACGCTGTCTCGTCATTCTGGTGTCACTGAAAAGGCAAATGACGGCAATATATTCTCGGTCGACATCTTTCCTCCCCCCCCCCCCCCTTGTGATTATACCACACTCATAATTAATCGTCATCGCGACAGCGCAATCACAAATGAAGACCGAAAGTTCGTATTACTGTACGAAGTATGTAAATTCAAAAAAATGCACCAACACAATTAAGGACCCGCCCGCCTCATGGAAGACAGCTTTAATAATTTTTTTCCTTCTGATAAGCCTGAATTTTCTCGACGATTTCTTTTTCTGGCCTTGTCGCTGTCGCCTTGGAAAATAACCTAGAATCGGGCAACACGTTAGAGTATTTTTATCCCACGATGCTGCACTAGATTGCTTAACTTGAAACAAGGTAGTACGAAGGGAGCTGTATGCCTCGGCCCAGTAAAAAAAAAAAAAAAAAAATGCGGCCTCTCAAAAATTCGTTTAAGGGGACTCAATGGCGAAAGCCATCTTTTTCTTCTCAGTCGATGTAATGATTCTACCCCACCCTTTCCGAAAAGCTTTCTTCATCTAACGAGGTTTCGCACTGCCTCTAAGATCGGAGGCATTCCAAACTTTCTGCACGTCACCTGCTTTCGCATTGCCTCCGTGATCAGCCCACCTTTCACCAAGCGACAATGTCATGTGACGTCACGCCAGGATGACATCACAATTTTCTGCGACCTGTGATATGATTATGACGTCATATGGCGACGTCATCACGTGATGATTTCTTGCATCACTCTCACTGATGCCGTCGCGACGCCGCCTTAATAAATGGCATCTAGGCAGCGCTAGCAACCCTACATCCCAAATCGATCGAGGAACAATGCCAGCACCAAACTTTTTGGTCATTGACCAGGAAGAAGCGTTTCCCCACGCACCGCGCTGCTTTCTGTTCTTCTCGTCGATAGCATCAAAACAAAAGACGACTCATGGCCTTGCCTTAGCCAGGGAAGCATAGCCGTCTTTTGTGCGCGTCCACACTGGGTAGAGAGGCCTTAGCGCTGAACGGGTTGCAAGAACGGTGGAGAGGTTAGCGGAACGTTATCTGGCACCCGCTAGGAGCTGTGATAAATAAGGACTCTCCAAGAAAGGCAACTTTATCAGTGTCTGGTGTGTCTGCGTGTAATGGGGATTTTTCTCTTATCTGACCATATTTTGGTTTCCTTGCTGTGTGACAAGAAAAATGCCTTATGGTATACCCAGAGGTGTGACAGCATTTCTGTCTTCTCGCGAACCTCTAATGTCGTTATCTCTCTATTGTAAACATTTACGGCCTGGTAGACTCCGGAATGCTGATATTGAAGTGGAAGTTAGGTGTATATATTCGAGAGCCTAAAATCAGCGTGATAATCGGTGCTTATCATAAAATATTTATGACAAAGTGATGATATTTCTTACACGATGATATACAATTGCGCACGTAAAAAAAAGTACGAGACAATACACTTCAAGAGAGAGAGAAATAGATAAAGGAAAAGACAGGGAGGTTAACCTGGTAGAAGAACCGGTTTGCTACCCTGTACAGGGGCGGGGAAAGGGGGGTCGGAAAGAGGATAGAGAGAGAGAAAAAAAAATTTAAAAAAAAAACCAGCATGTTGCAATTGACCTCAAAAGAGCGCTGCAATTCATTATTTATTACATTATTATTCATCATTATGATATAATATTTCAGTGGCTGCCGAGTCATTGTGGAATTGCCGGTAATGACCGCGCCGATGAAGCTGCACGATCGGCTCATGAAAAAGACCAGCAGATGCCCATACCACTCTCTAGAACGGACGCGGCGCGACAACTGCAATCGCTTGCTCGTCGCGTCACACTTCTGCAATGGAATACGCAGGGTTTCTCCAACTCGCGCTTATATTCTATCGACCCTAATTTACGACTTCGCTTGCCATCCGGACTCTCCCATCGAGATGAAACTTTGTTGTACCGCATCTGGTTGGGTGTGGCATTTACGAATGCATACTCATCTCATAGGAATGGCCAACAGTGCGGCATGCAACTCATGCGGCTCTGAGGAGACCATTGAACACATTTTGTGCCACTGCCCTTCTTACCAGACACATCGACGCGTTCTAGGAGCCAAATTCGATCGTCTTGATACAAGACCGCTGTCCGAAAAGAAGATTCTGGAACCTTGGCCCACGGTTTCGGGCATGCACAAGGCCACGAAAGCCCTACTGAGCTACCTGAAGGCGACCGGACTTCGCGAGCGTCTGTGAATCACCAGCGCGTGTTTACGTTGTGTGTGTTATCATCATGACTGTTCATTTCCGTTCCTTTTTTCTTTCTTCTCTATCTTATCTATTATTCCCCCCTTTCCCCCCACCCCACGTGTAGGGTAGCCAACCGAGCTTAGCTTGGTTAACCTCCCTGCCATTTCTCCTTCGTTTCTCTCTCTCATTATTTATTAATTTAGTAAATACTGCCGACATCTGTGCAAAGTCGTAGGCAGGAGTGGGTTACGTATATTTGATATGACGTTTTTTAATGCAAGAAAACAGGGTCTTAAACAAAAACAGTGCGCGGAGAAAAAAATGTAGACGAAGAATAGTAATTTACAAACATTGAAAACATGAGTCAATACAACGCTTTGTTTTGTACAGAATGAGCGAGTTTTGCTAATGAAAAGGCATGAATAATAAATAAATCGACACAATGAGCAAAAATGCGCACAAATATACAAATGAGGTAGCGCTGAACATAGCAAAGCAATACAACTCAGGTACACACAGTGGAGATTAGATGCAGTGTAAATGATAAAAGAAAATTCGGAATGATAAAGAAAATTCAAGATTGATTAAGAAATAGCTTTCACTATCGTTCTTTTTTTATCGAAGTTTACCAGCCTTCTATAAATTACTTGGTGCATTCGGGGATCATAGCCTGATTGGAAATCAAGGCCCGCGCAATAATGATTTCGTAGTGTTCGCCCCTACTCTCCCGCATAGTTCTGGAATAGCTTCTGCAATGTGAAATGGGATACTCCGGTCATAGCGCACACACGTGGTATTTTTGCGCTCGACTTGCGTTAGACTCTGGTAGTTTATGCATACTGGTTGGGGATCGTTACGTAACTATTGTATTTTTTTTCCTTTTCACGTTTTGCCATCTTTATCATATGCTATGACCATGCAGGATCGGCCAGTCGGGAGCGAGTGATAAGCAAAAAAAGAAATAAGGTCTGACGAAAGGAATTGCTAGCAATAATGTCCATGATGCCTCGCAGGCATATTCTGCGCCGCAGTCATCCGACTATGGATACGCACGCCTCCTTGATAGACGTGCATATGCAGCATCTCCATTGAATCTCCATTACGCATCCATAACGTGTCCATTATACAGCTATTATATGTTCATTAAGTAGCCCGAACAGCACCGCAATATGGCGTGAATACCTCGTTCGGGTGTTACGTTTGCATTCGTACTAGCAAGAAAGAAACAGTAACGCTATGTGTTTTTTTTTCTTGAGAAGTGGAACTCATTAGCCCACCATAAAGTTACCTTTGCCTTGCAGTGGCTTCTAAATGACAATTTAGTCAGATTGAACAAAAACAAGGCATTTCTTTAAGGACTAAATTTTGAGTAATCTCGTGTAAAACGATTGAATCTTTATACAGAAATAAAGACAACACTTTCGTTCGTTTGTTTGTTTGTTTGGTGCTGGAACAGTAACGCCGCTATACGTTGGTAAGACTTAGAGGCGTCTTGAGACTTTCTTTGTTTTTCATAATCTTATTAGACCATGAAACAAGCATACACGAAGCTTGCTAGGCTATTTATTTGGTTTCCTTAAAATGCGATACGTAGCAATCAACTTAGGAGCAGCCAAAAAACTAGACATTATAATAATTTATGGGGTTTAACGTCCCAAAAACACGATATGATGATGAGAGACACCGAATGGGAGGCTTCCGGAAATTTCGACCACGTGCGGTTATTTAACGGGCACCTAAATCAAGGTATACACGAGCTTCGATCATTTTGGCCTCCATCGAAAATGTGGCCGCCGCGGCCAGGATTCGATCCCGCGACCTGTGGGTCAGCCTTCCAGCACCATAACCATTAGACCACCGTGGTGAGTCCAATGGACTAGATGTCTCGAATAGGAGGGGTCGAAATGCATAACATTTTCGCGAGCTGACAAAAACCGAAGTCGGCGGAGGAGGAGGGAGAGGGCGTGATGACACCTCTTTTGCATTTTTGCATTATTAAGGCTTACCATGACATCTGTTATAGTGTAAGAACGGTTTTTTTGCTATTATATAAATGTAATTTCGTAAAGATGTTTAATGTAACATACTTTTTCATTTATGCACCCCGGAGAACATTTTGAATACGTTCGTGCTTTGAGGCCAAAACACATGAGCGCAATATTCAACGCTCACAAATTATATATCAGCAGGGAATATTCTTTATGTAAAAACTTGCGATTCTTTATTTAAAGTTTCGTGGCAATACTGCTTTCTTTGGAACGAAGGTAACATAAAATGTTCAACAGAAAACTGGAGAGGCTTGCATGGTTGCGCGCCTGGACTGTTACTCTCTACAGAGTGTGGTGATAGATTTATGATACGCGTAGTAAATGCGACAGAAAACATAACATATTCCCAAAGTGTGCAACATTCACAAACCTCACTGTGACCAGTGTTCTGAAGAAATATCGCTCTAGACGCCGAAACGGCATTCGTACATAGTCCAAGCAAAAGGAAAGATTTATAGCGGCTCTGCTTTCGGAAAGTCCATTCACAAGACTCGCGCGCGAACCACCCAAAGACCCACCCGAGGACGCTGTCTTGTCCCAAAGACTTTAATGTTGCGTGCAGAAGAAAAAAAGATAAGTGAGCGGCAACATTTCTTTTTACGTGCTGCGGAACGGCAGCCCGTTTCGTTGTGGCCCATAAAAAGCGGCATTCGGTTTCCCGGTTCCTGTTCGGAGACATTCTCGACGAACTCAGAAGTTCTCTTTATCGTGGAGAGCCGACGCGTTAACCGAGTTTTCTTTTGAATTTGTTTGCGTAATTTTCTGGTTTGCGCAATTATGTAAAAGCGCCAGTTTCGATTACGTGTATACAAAATATCGCGCCTTCGCGTTAATAACCTTAATTAGTCCTATAGTCGGCGCCTTTCATATGAAGTAGTCTGATAGATGAAAAAGTGTTAGGGACCATATTAAAGAACTGTAGATAGGTATATACTTCCTCCAAATTACTTTATTTCATAGAACAGCATGACCTTCGTAGCTAGTCTGCATGCATGTCTAAAAGCTTTCGACAATGCTGCTTCCGATAAGCCACTTCGTTGCATCAAAACTGCATACTAAAGATTTTTGGTGATTACTATGCGCTGCAGTATGCGCTAGAGGAATAACAAAATAAAGAAGCACGTTGCGGAATATCACTTCGTAACAATCAGAGCTGACGTCGTTACAACACTCATCGAACCTGCGATAGACTTTTGCCCAACATTTGGCCTCTGAAGCGACAGATGTGCGCTCTGGCCTCTTCAGTGCTGCACGGTTTTAACGAGACGGAATGCGGTGTACATGTTCTTCCTAACGACGCAGGGCGGCGCATTCCGGCACGCGACCTAATTCTCGGCGAACTCTACGCTGGTCCCCAATTTCGCGCCCGGCTATGCATTCCCGTGAAGACTCCGAGGCCGGGTTCTCCAAATTCTATTTTGATGACACGTCTTCTTATAAGCATGTTAGTTCGCACCCTGGCGTCGTCGACTGCACTCTACTTTTACTATTATTCTGTCTTCCCTAGAAGACTCATCTACATGAAGGAACAGCACAAATAATAGCCTTTCTTCCCATTATATATATATATATATATATGTGTGTGTGTGTGTGTGTGTGTGTGTGTGTGTGTGTGTGTGTGTGTGTGTGTGTGTGTGTGTGTGTGTGTGTGTGTGTGTGTGTGTGTGTGTGTGTGTGTGTGTGTGTGTGTGTGTGTGTGTGTGTGTGTGTGTGTGTGTGTGTGTGTGTGTGTGTGTGTGTGTGTGTGTGTGTGTGTGTGTGTGTGTGTGTGTGTGTGTGTGTGTGTGTGTGTGTGTGTGTGTGTGTGTGTGTGTGTGTGTGTGTGTGTGTGTGTGTGTGTGTGTGTGTGTGTGTGTGTGTGTGTGTGTGTGTGTGTGTGTGTGTGTGTGTGTGTGTGTGTGTGTGTGTGTGTGTGTGTGTGTGTGTGTGTGTGTGTGTGTGTGTGTGTGTGTGTGTGTGTGTGTGTGTGTGTGTGTGTGTGTGTGTGTGTGTGTGTGTGTGTGTGTGTGTGTGTGTGTGTGTGTGTGTGTGTGTGTGTGTGTGTGTGTGTGTGTGTGTGTGTGTGTGTGTGTGTGTGTGTGTGTGTGTGTGTGTGTGTGTGTGTGTGTGTGTGTGTGTGTGTGTGTGTGTGTGTGTGTGTGTGTGTGTGTGTGTGTGTGTGTGTGTGTGTGTGTGTGTGTGTGTGTGTGTGTGTGTGTGTGTGTGTGTGTGTGTGTGTGTGTGTGTGTGTGTGTGTGTGTGTGTGTGTGTGTGTGTTTTCATGCTACTCGGCAAATCGACGCTCGCTAGCAGTCATTCGCAAGAAAAAAAAAAGCGAACAAAGAAATTGAAAGAGGTCGACTGATTTCAGGGACTCGCATTTATTGCGTGACAACAGAGGGCTCTTATACTGCCAAGAAGCTGCTCAACGGAACAACTTTACGACGCGTACACTCCAGTATTGCCTGCTGTGACCTCCGAAACACGTGCACAAAGATTTCACGACTCTCGGAGTCTGTGTGGTGTACGGATTCTGGCACGAACTGCCAAGCTCCTTGTGTATTGAGGGATCTTATAAGGAACTATTGAAAAGAACTTGAATGTCACGTCGTGCTAGATACGGTTTGGTGAAGTAGCAGGAATGCGAAGCTAGTCAAGGAATTTCAACTTGGTTTTTCAATGCAAGTGTAGGTTCCTACAGTGGCTCCGTATTCCTCATACAATACATAAGATATTTCTATTTTCAAAAACATGCGTTATTCCTTGGTTTGCTGTTGAAGAGCGCTACATTGAGAAAATATGGCTATATTGTTCTGAAAATTTTACATGCCTGCATTTTTGTACGCGTTACAATGCTGGAGGGTAGTTCGAGCACAATGTCCCCGATTTCGTAGAAAATAACAGAGGTTCCGTGTACGTGGCCCAAATATCCACCTACATGTTTGGTGAATGAATTTGTTTGGTCTTTGTAAGTTTTTAGCTTTTTAACCCTTTTGTATCCCAGCGTCCACATATGTGGACAGAATATACACGAAAATTTTGATTAAGCTAGCCGACGCTTGCGTTAACATAGATTTGAAATTTTGGCATTACCCCGTGCAGGAGTAATGCCACCGTTTCGAATTGATTTTAAGGCAAGGTGTTTGCTAGCTCAATCATGATTCACTAATATGTTAAGTCCACATATGTGGACGCTGGTATACAAAGGGTTAACTAGGTAAAATTTGAGGGTAGACTGTCGAGCACTGAAAACAAAAATCCGCTTATTGATAGTTATAATAGTCAAGGTGCCTGCCAGTTACAAACACACTATGACATGCGAATGTGTCTGCAGTGGCTTGTGATGAGCTGATAGTCGATCGTAAGTCCCGCTGTACTGCATGCTTTTCCGAGAGGCAGGGTCTTATGTATCGAACAGAGAATAGAAATGCTTTTAAGGGGCTTCTGAAAGGTTAGTGGCGCATTTTAAATACACATATATGAATGGCGCTCATCAACGCCATTCACCGCGGTCGCAAAAGCTAGTGCCAACGTTACGCCCGTTTTTCATGAAAATGTTCAATGCTTTTGATCATCATTATCATCATCATCACCATCATCATCATCAGCCTAACTACGCCCACTGCAGGGCAAAGGCCTTTCCCATGTTCCGTCAATCATCCCGGTCTTGTGCTTTCTGCTGCCACGTTATACCTGCAAACGTCATGGATCCGCTTGTTCGTCGTCTGCTAGCCGCATTTTTGTCTGCTAAGCTGATGCACCCTGCATTTTAAGTTATGTCCTCCTCTGCAGTTTTCCTAAATAAATAGTTCCAATATAAACGACCTTATACTCATTTTTTCATTCATGCCCCAATTTTTAATCCAGATGGACCTCGAAATGAATGATGCACCAGCTTAGCAGACAAAAATGCGGCTAGCAGACGACGCACAAGCGTATCAATGACGTGGAGCGCGCGGTGGAAAGAGTGCATCGCAGAGCACATGCTGCGCATGTGCAATGTTTCCAACGATCGCTGTTACGCGGCGCTGACAATGCCGTCGGCCTAGGAGGGGAGCGCGCGCATCGAGGAACCCTACGTCGGCTATGCGCTAGCGTGTTCACCCTAACAGTGCTCACCGCTGTACATTTGCTCCCGTGTGAGTCCCTCGAGGTCTGCCCTTTTGGTGTAATTTCGCCATACGTCACACCTAGAAAATGAAACAAATAACAACATGGATATCAATAAACAACATGTAAAAGTGACACAAATATAGAGAGTGCGAAAAAGGACGAAAACAATGTTTCACAGGTTCAAAAGCGAAGCTCAGACGGCCTTATCGCAGGTAACACGAACTTTTCGTAACACGGAATGCAAGCAGTCACTGCTACGTAAATAAATTTGGGGGGTTCTTTCTTAAACATTGAAATGTGGTATTGTCACTACAAGCAACTGGTCGTCGGAATGCTCTAAAGCCGAACCAGTTCGTCGAAGAAGCACATTCGCGCAAACATACTTTGCAAGATTTCTTCACGAAGAAAAAAATATTACGAGCTACCGCTAACAAAACCGATACTGAAGCGGAATTTCCGTCTGCGCGTCAGATGGCATCAATCGGCTCACGAGAAACTGCCCACAAGCATGCTTATGCTTACAACATTACTGACAAATGCGCAGCGCCAAAAAAAAAAAAGAAAAAGGAGGTTCACTGTAAAGCAACAGAAAATTTTTGGTTCGCCCTGTAGCTGTTTTGATAAGGATAGCGCTTGCTTCTTCGTACCGAACAAAAAGTGCATGTACTTACCTGTCGTCCTCTGGGAAGCGGAAAAATTTCGCTGCGCTGTTTCTCCCCGAGTTGTTGCACCCCAAAGCAGCGCAGCACGCCTTGTGTCTTTTTCCTACTTTCATCGACATTTTGAGCGTGTTCGCACTCCCAAACACCGAACATTTTACCTTCAAGGCATTCTAAAAATTTCACACGTGCACAGTGAAAACGGCAGGAGCAGACGAACGGAATGGCAGCAGGGGTGCTATTCTGGACTTCCGCCATTTTCTGTCAAATTTGACGTAGGCGTGACGTGTACACAATGGTGACGCAAACGCATAAACTGCTTGCGAAACGTGACGTAAAGGCGTCATGAAATACAAAGAAATGTACAATTAAGCACCACTTTGTCTCTTTAATTGAAAATGCAACCACAATAAAATAAAACGAAAGTGAAGCGTTTAGCTTTAAAGCCGTGAATCACACGATATCGTCTGCAATTTAGCGCAGCCATAGCAACTTTTTTAGCCACTAAGCGAACCAGTCAAGCCAGCGTCGACATTGCGTGCATCGTTATTGTGTGGGGTGTTTTGTTTGTTGCGGTATTGACTGAGCGCCGAACAGTGGACCGCAATGTTGGATTTTATTGCTGATCGTCCCCTTAATTGGAGGGCGGCTTGCTGCCGCTGGTACGACGGGAGCTAACAGAGCGCCTTTACCGCCTGGGCCCCAGCAGAAGGCCGTCGCCGGTGAAGGAAAGTGGTGGCAGCGTGATTCCGAGGTGGGGAATCGCAGTGCAATCAGGTAAGCTTGCGTTTAAATTGGGTGGTCTTGACGTTTCAGCTATGCACGTGCTTATTGCAGGAGAACAGCCGGAGATGCGTTTGATTTGGCGACGCCGGCATCATTACAATTGTGCACGTCGGCTCCCTGTTGGACTGCGGCGGCCCCTTGTTCCCAAGGCGTGTGGCGTCCAAAGGCGCTGTCGATAGTGAAGAGATAAGGAGCTGCACAGCGTTGCAAGTATTGATAATGCCCCTTCTGTTTCTTCTGTCTTTTTTGTTGTGGCGGCGGTTCAGTGCCCAGTTTATTTGAAGTAATGTGCCAACTAGCCCTACAGCGAGTCGTGCTATTTATGTCTACGATGCGGGAACTATGATCCTGAACTGTCGTGATCATTGCGATGGTGTTATATGTTTTGATAAGGATGCTTACGGACCACTGCAAAATAAATTACAATTACAATCGATCAATTCAATCTGAAAGATATCGTCTTGAGGCGAATCTCAATCCACAGAAGTAATGCATCCCCGAAGGTTCTAACGATGGAAGGTACTTCTACGTTGCTTACAACACACGAATAAGAAGTGTATAATGGCCTCAGATAAAGAAAAGGGATTGTATTTTACGCAGTTGATGTTACTTTGCACTGGTAGCACTAAAAAATGTACAAACTGCATGCAAAGAAAGGTCTCTTTTTGTTCATGTGCTTGTTTCAAAACTGGCTGGCACAATATTAGACGCATCCTCTGTTGTTGGCAGCAGTGAATGATGAGACAATGATGTAAACAATGAGACAACTTGACAGCTTTTTATTATTGCAAAGACGGACCATAATATTGTTGTTCAAGAGCTACAAAAAGTCAAGGCGATTTCGTCAAAGCACTTGGAAAATCAATACAGAAGAAAGTAAATTGCCTCGCAGCATATTCTAAAATATTACACATTACTCTTGCATGTAAACTTTTTTAGTGCACAAGAGAAACCAGGACAGAAAGGAATGACACAGCACTCTGTCCGCGTTACCCCTTTCTGTACTGGTTCGTTTTGTGCACTCTAAATATTTACATAGACTTCCAACAGGAGCAAGCTTGTGCTCTTGCATGTTGGAGTGGCTACTAAATGAATAAGAGCTTTTGAGCAGCACCTGTGAAATTCGTACAGCCATCATATGTAATGGAAAGTCTTTCACTGGGTTCGCATAGTGAATAAAGTGCTGAAAACAACGCTTTGGAATGAAGTTCGAGGTTGCATGCACCGGTATAAAATAACGCGGGCTTTTTTGCAGAGCTACTATGGCCTCAAGAAACTAGTCCTATGATGATTCGCCAGAGATGAGCATGTTTTTGCTTAACTGCCTGGTACAATTAGCATGCTCTCAACGAAAGGACACAACGAAGCTTTTGTCAGAATACGATTTCTGCAAGAACACACGTAGATGTGATAGGCATCAGATGAAACACAAGGCAAGCGGCCACCTTGCCGTGAACAAGGAAGCAGCTTTTGTCAGTGTGAAATTCCTGCTGAACACAAGTACAGGTGATAGGCACAGGATCGAACACAATGCAAGTGGCTACTTTGCTTTGAGCAAAAAAAAAAAAGAGCTTCTTCTGTTTCATGTTTATCCGCAGATCTCGCAGGAATATAAGCCTGTCACATGCAAGGGTGCCCAGCTGTGAACCGCTGCAGAAGGTGGTCCCGCCTGCTGTTGCCGGATCGTCGCTATTGCTGTACAAGTCCGCATCTTCTCATTCAGGATCAGTGCCAGGGATGTTGTCTGACTCGGACAGCTGCTGCCGAACACCGAGGTTGTGAAGCACCACGCAAACTGCGACGATCTTTGACGTGCAGAGTGGGCCATAGTAGTGCTCTGTACCTCTGCACGCACCGAAAGCGGGCCGTGAGGACTTCAACGCACTGTTCCATGACGCATCACAGTGATCAGTGGGTGCGGTTGAATCGGGCAGGAGGGGATCCCGCAGGATGTACTCCAGGGTTGGGAACAAGCAGCCAAGGTTGCAGAGGTTATGCACCGAGTCCTGCACAGGACAGTGTTCTGATTAGTATAATTCTTTTGCTGCGCTAAAAATGTGACAGGGGGGACGACACGAGAACACAGTCGTCCCCCCTGTCACATTTTTAGCGCAGCAAAAGAACGATGCCGTACCAACTAGCCCCCCATTGAATCCTTATTGATTAGTATAATGTAAATATATACTGTGTCAGCAATATGTACCGCCTTTTTATTTTTCGACAGATAGACATATTTGCAAAATTGCTTGTCTGGTTGGGTTAGCTAATTACGGCTTTAGAAAGGCTCTAATAAAAAAAAAGGGTTAATTTCCAAACGCTTTGGAATCAGCTCGATTTCTTCGTCAGGGGGAAGGACAATGAAGATGCTGAAGTGCAACCTTTAACTTTTTTTCATAGACCAGGAGGGGCGAGTGACTTTGGTGAAGAGGGTGTAGCGCTTTCATTTGTTTGAATAGGACTGATTTGTGGGCGGTAGCCGCAGGCGGGCAGTGCACTCAAGGCTTGCCTTTCCTTTGTTTTGTTGTGCTTATGCTGTAAATATAAAGTGAGAGCAGATTTCTTTTGCAATGGTTCGGATTGTTTTTAGTTATTTTTATGAACCGTGACTGAATACCTTTGAGTCAAGCCAGTTAATTCATTTTATTTCTGTATAGCACTAGGCTGTGCTTGCTTATTTGAATTTCTTTTTTCATAGAAGCTGTCCTCTATATACATATGATTTGTTTCTGTGAATGCACATTTAAGGCAGTTCAATTTCATCCATTCTTTTAATCAACATAGCCTCTGAATGTAGCATTTCATTTCTGTATCGTGACATGTTTACTATTTATACTAGTTCACCACTTTATAATAAAGGATCACACAATGTTGTCATGGAAGTTTCTTTCATGCTGGACTTTTCTATTGCACTAACAGTCTTTCTCATGAACACAGAAAGACAAGTTGCAATTATACACTGAGAACGAGATGGATTATTGTGTGCTGCCAGGGTTCTTAGTACGATTTGTTTTGTAAGATGTGTGCCCGAGAGATTTTTCAATCACGGGAACACCGGCGCTACCAGAGAAGATAGTGTACAGCTGGGCATAGCTCGGCACACTCACTCCTGCGTGCACTCAACTCACACATACTCATTTGAACGTGGTGAGTTGAGTATGAGTGAGTACTCATGAGTGTGAATGTGAGTGAGAACTCATGAGTGTGAGTGGTCATGAGTGTGAACTCATGAGTGTGAGTGGTCGCGAGTGTGAACGTGAATGAGCACTCATGAGGGTGAGTACGCGTGAGTATGAACGTGAGTGAGTGGGATGGCTGAAAAAATTGTGGTGAGTGAGTTTGAGTGAGTACTCCCTTAAAGTGCCGACCTATGCAACTCGGGTATGCTGCCAGTACAAACATATGGGGCAGAAATTCAGAGGATAAAACAAACTTGAGAAGTTAGGAACCATGCAGCAAGTAATAAAAGAAGCATGACTAATGCCTCTGCTACATTAAACGCCATACACGCATTCTCAAGCTTGCATACCTATCAACTACCACGGCGTCCACTGCCTAAGCACCGGCTCAAAGCAGATGCCCTCCACGCAAAGATGTCGTGTACAAACTCAAGGTACCAGAGCAGTGATCCGCAACACTGGTCAGATACCTGCAAAGTGTTGTGTGCAGTGGAAGAAAGTCGGCAACAGCAATACAGCCAGCCACACGCAGTACAACCGTAACTCAGTGGTGCAGCGAACTTATTTCTCTACATTTGATTTTGAAGCGCAGCTTCGACAGCTCTATCTCTCATTTCATCTCTATCTCTCAAGTTACTGCTTGTCTGCATATCAATGTTTGTGAAATTGGGGCGCACCCAGTACGTCTGGTTTCCTTTCATGGATTACATCTCTTCAATACAAGGCATGTACCGCGATCAAGTATGAAGCACGATGAACCTTTTTTACTGTGTGTGTCATATAGTGACGTAAACTTTGTTTACCGCAAATACTGCGTTCTTTACTATCACTGAAGTTCGAGCCACGGAAAATGTCGTTAAAAAATGGGACAGTGGCCAAAAGCTGTCTTTCAAGTTCCTCCTTCACATTCTCTACTAACGGCATGCACAACTTTAAATAAGATGAAATTTGTCCTCACCACTATGACGTTGAAGGTGTAAAAGTCGTTTCTGGAAAAGTAGGCAGCCTTGAGACCTTAATCCATGTGGACGAAGCCTTCCTTCGCCGCGGCCGGCTCCTCCGCGCTGGCGGGGAAGGTGATCCACATAACGCCGACGCGCTCGACGATCGCTTCCCCGACAGCATTAATCGTGCGACTCGCACTGGACAGGCTCGTCGCCACGGCCTCGTCATTTGCGATCGCGCCATGGTAGATGCCGGTGGCGATGAAGCGAAGGGCGCCAAGCACTTGCAGACCAATGGTCGGGGCTGTTCTTCGTGCCCGTACGCCGCCTCTCCAGGTCCTGGCGAAGCTTCCCGCGCAGTCGTCGCACCATGCTTGTCGTCAGCCGGCACCGCAGTCGAAACGATTCATCGGGCATTGCAAAAGTATCACGCTTATCGCGGAATTATTTTCGCTCCCGCACCTCCAACTACCACACGACGAAGGACAGCGCCATTTTCTGTCGCATATGAAGCGTTCTCTTGCGGCGAGAACCACAACATCGAACAAGTCAAATGAAGTAACAAGCTTTTATTTTTATAAGCAAACTTTACATACACTACTTTGTGATAATATTAACCGAAATATGCTAGCAAACTAATTTACGGAATGACCTCTACTCATACGTATGGGAGGCGACAAATCGAATGAGCAACCGCGAGCAACTCAATTTACAACAAAATGGCGGCCAATTTGGGGCACTTCGTCGTTCTCACATTTTAAGCAGCAAATTTGGCGGGATGCAACGTCACGCAACGTCATTTTGACGCGACAAAGAGTGAGGCCCTGTGACGCAACGACCACCATGAGTTCAATGTCCAATCATGTTACAGACATGACGGTTCATCGTCAAGCGAGCAGTAGTTTCGACAAACCGCAACTTCATCGTACGCACAGCTTAGTACCACATTTCGGTTTCGTTATTCAGTCCAAACCTTTCTTTATACATGGCAGAGCACGGTGAACGGCTACTTCGGAAAAAAAATAACTTTTTTTTCTCACGTTACGTCATCGCGAATTCCTGTGTCGTAACGCTATTACAGCGCCACAAGACGAACGACCTCGCGTGACCAATCAAATCAGGCTAATGGCGGAATTTGACAACATGGCGGAATTTGACAATGTCCAGAATAGCACCCCAGAAGAGATAAGAGCGAAAGCGCCGCCCGTCGGCGCAACGAATGCAGCGTCTGGATAAATATATAGGGTGTTAAAAAAAGAAAATAGCCAAGAACATATTTTATTTCTACACATAATTGCATAACTTTACTTTATTGATGCGTAGGTTGGAAAGAAAAGGCCACACATGAAAAAGTTACTGAATTTTCGCATCCTACCAAAACAATGGCGGACGCTTTATTTCCAATACCGAAACTAGTCGAAGTGTCCGGCCCCTGCATCGGCTGCCTCGTGAATGCGTTTTGGTGATGTTATCAAGCGTGGCCACGAAGTAGTGCTGCTAACTGCTACGCCGAAAAAGTGGTCGGGCGTTAAGTTAGCTAGCCCAGTTTTGTCACCGCGGTGAGCTCCAAGTTCAGGTTGATATCAAAACTAAAGGAAGCCCATTTGACTTTTTGATTTCTGCCCCTACTTCTTGTTCTATAGGTGCGTGTGCGTCTAGAGTGCATTAATATGCACGCTTTCGCACATTCACATCTGCACGCGGAATATCGTTGGGCTCATAACGCATAATGGTGCTTAACGCTTAAAAATTCCAAAGAAAGGCTGAGGAGCGAATATATGTTAGCCTGGGAAATTCGCCCCTATTCAAAATGTCTCTTCAGAACTCCGACCTCACACCAACGTCTAACCACGGCACACTATAGGTGGTTTAAGAAGAGCCCGACAAGGGGCAAGTGCCATAATTATATAACGAGCACAACTGAGTACTTAAAGTGTATCTATAAGCACGCGCTGATGGGGAAACAATGCTTTTGTTTATTTTTGGTCATGTTTACACATTGCTCTCGAGTGCGCAGAAGGCAACGAAAGCGCTGCTGAAATACCTAAACTCAACAGTTCTGTGCGACCACCTGTATAGACGCGATGTGCTCCCATAAGTGTGCTTGTGATTCTGTTCATCTCTCTGTCTCCAGTGCTGTCCATCTTTTCACCCCTTTATTCCTTTTACCAGTGCAGGGTACCAAACCGCTCGTGCATCTGGTTAACATCCCTGGCTTTCCTTGCTTCTCTCTCTTGTATGAAGGGTGGGCAGTGATATGCTTGTCCGATAACCTTTGTTTGGCTTTATTTTTTGCCTGAAGGAAACTGCCGGACTCACTTTAAATAAAGGCTATTCATTCATTTATTCGAAATAGGAGAGTTCCATATATTACAGGGTCATGACACATTCAACTCAACAAATTGCGGTTTTCAGAGAAAAATCGAAATGGAGGGTTAATTGGGCCTTTTCCCATATGAAAAATGGACTGCAAAACAATATTTCATTGCAAAATTGGCTTTAGAAGTCGCCGGCTAAAAACGCCACCCACCACCGGCGACCGCCGTTCTGCCGTGGCGTGTGTGACATCATGTGCTTCATGGAGTGGAGCCGTCGTCTTCTACCTAAGTTTCAGCCGCTGCAAGCCGTTCAATTTTGAATGCCGAACTAAAAAAAAAAGCTGTAATAGCTCCATTGTACTCGCAGCTGACCACGAAACAAATTCGTTGGCCGGAGTACAGACGCTCGCAAAGCAAGCGGCTTGTTACATCGCGGCTCGCGAGTGCGTGTTGTCAGACTCTCGGGCCGCTCGACTGTTAATGCTCGTCATGAATTAGGTTCTCGACCAAATGCGCTAAAATTTCGCCAGCCTGTTTGTAAACACCTAAGGATTAACCCACATGACACGGATTATGAGCGAAAATTGGGTGTCATGGCCCCTTTAACTGTGTAATGCCACGGCTAAGTGACCAGATTTATAACCTCGGGTCAGATGACGTAGTCTAAAGCACCCCAGCTCGAAGCCATTATGAAGACGCATGTCGGAGTCCGAGACGCTGGGGACGTCTCGTGCAATAAGTGTCCTGCGCAAGCCTGAGAGGCCGTCGCTAAGGCAAGGTCATTGACGAGTTCGTGGTAGGCGTGGCATATGGCTGGGTGTCCGAAAGGAGCATAGGACCAAGAACGGTTGCCACTCTTTGCGTCACTACAGCGGTGCAGTGTTTTGTAAGGCTGCTGGATAATTAATTATAAAATTCACGTCTTTTAGAACTTTATTCGAATTTATTCAGTCAATCATTCAGTTACAGAGTATAGTGTACTGTACGTACATTGATCATACATGTAGGGTAAGTGGGCAGAATTGGCAAAATTGTTGCCCGTGAGAATGCGCAACTTTTTGCTCATAAGAATGTTGGGTTGAATATCTGTTTGTCCCGTGCTTACCCTATTTGATAGTGCTGGCCCATTTCTATACCTACTACGAGAGTGAAGTGGCCAGTCCTACTCATTCACTCGTCTCACATTTTAAAGCTTGGCACGAACTAACTCTTTGTTTTCAGCACAGCGCAATCGTAACAAACCATCGTGATTTGTCTGAATCATCATCAGTGAGCTGTGCTGCCGTGCATTTGACATGCGTGTTGTCCTGTCTGTCACTTCTCACATCCAGTCAAACTACAGGCACGCATAAAAAAAGTCACAGTTTTGCCACAAGGCGAAGCAAACAATGCGATAGCAACAAATTGGAACGTCAAGCGACGAATGGCAAGCAGGTCGAAACGTGCAGCGCGCTGCTCACGCACACATGACGCACGAAAACAACACGCACAGGACGAGAGCGAACTAACAACGTTCACAGCTCGACAGTTAAAGCGCTGCTCAAACAAAAACGACGAACGAAACGTATTGACAGGTACAAACGAGAGCTAACTAACAAGTGTCACAGTTGCTACTTCGCTGTGTTTGAAAAGCGGCCTGCAGCGAGTGAAGTGACGTTCGTGCGCTCGGTAACTACAACGCTATCGTTTCGGCGAAAACGTACAATTCTCCCCCCACCGCGAGATAAGCGCTCGCGCGCACGGGCGTCTACCCCCCCACGGAGCAAAGAACGCGAGCGCGAGCGTCGCGACGAGCGGGGAGCCGAGCTAAAGCCCCGCAGAGCGTGCCCTTTGCGCCATCTCGCTGGTAATGCTGAAAACACGCTGAAAACACGCTGAAAACACGCCGTATATAAATAGCTCCCCGTTTGAATGTTGAAGCGGTTGAAGGACGTGCGTTTTCGTGGCTCAGCTATTAGTGCAGCGCGCTGCGGAGCAAGCGGTCCCTTGTTCGATGCCGCACGTGGGAGACATTTTTCTGAATTATTTTTCTTTGTGGCTTTCATAAATATATAGATACAGATACATATAGGGACATGAAGGCGACGCCGACGGCGAAAACCAGCCGAGAGTGTCCATATAATTGCTATCGCAATAAAGAAAAAAAAACAGTGTCGTTGATTTCGATACTTAATTTTACCTGTCTCTCGTATAGCGTCCACATTTTGCGAGATCTACGAGAATTGAAAACTCCAGCACCTAGCCGCCCTTGGAGTTGGCCAATCCACCTTTTACATTTTTCTGAGCCGCCCTCTGCCATTTGGCAGGGTTTTTGTAGGGGCCGCGACGACCGGTATTGCCAAAAGCAAAGACTCCGAGATGAAGAGACATTTCGCGAATTTTCCGCTAGGGGAAGGGTGCATGCGCCTTGGCGTTGTGAAAAAAAAACGTGAATTGACGTGATCATCTCCGGGCCGGTGTCTGGAAAATGACACTCCGCAAGGAGATGTTGGTGACGAATTCTGTCGGCTAATAACCAGACCGGGAATCCCAATTACATGCCCACAATTTACAAGTTCCATAGCACTTGCCAATCAAAAGGTGCGTGCGTGTTTTATGTCGCAACACCCTCAACTTGATTGTGAGTTTAGCTTAGACGAACTGAAGTATGCTCTTGAGTTATGTCGTACAAAGACAGCTGCGGGACCAGATGGCGTTACGTATATGATGTTGAAGAATCTTGGACCAGCAGGTAGAATGACACTGCTAGAGCTATTTAATGATAGCTGGATATCAGAGACTCTTCCTGATTCATGGAAATTAGGTCGTGTAGTTCCAATCCTAAAACCAGGAAAGACCCCTCTATGTCTGAAATCATTCCGCCCGGTCTGTCTCACAAGCTGTCTCTGTAAGTTGATGAAGATAATGATAAATGGTAGACTTCATTGGTGGTGTGAACATACAAAAGTGCTGTCAGACTACATGACAGGTTTTCGGCAAAGGCGATGCACAATGGATGCAGTATTAGACATTGTCACATGCGTTGAGCACGAACGCAAGTGTGGAAACGTCACAATCGCAGTATTTCTCGACATTCAGAGGGCATTCGACACTGTAAGTCACATTCACGTGCTGGCTGGAATGTTAGAACTTGGACTATGTGGTCGATCGCTGCGATGGATCTCAAATTTTTTGAGTGAAAGAAAAATATACATAGAAACAATTGAGGGACAAAGTAACTACCATTCCGTCACACAGGGCGTTCCACAAGGGAGTGTTCTAAGCCCACTCCTCTTCAACTGCGTAATGGCGGCGTTACCAGGAAAGTTACCAACTGGATTGCGGTATTCACTATACGCAGATGACATCTGCATATGGGCCTCAGGATCAGATATACGCGAAGTTCAAACAGTGCTGCAACAAGGTCTTGATGTTATCGACAATTTTTTGAAGGAAAGAGGTATGAGTCTCTCGTACGCGAAGACAGCGGTATTACCTTTCACAAGACAACAGATGAATAATTTCAAACTTACACTTGAAGGACAAGCGTTGACGTTAGTGAAAGAACATAAATTTCTTGGCGTTATCCTTGACAGACAGCTGTCGTGGACGTCGCACATTCGCGCACTAGAAAAACAGGTCAACATAGTTATAAACGTACTCCGTCGACTCGCTGGCACAACATGGGGGGGGATCAGTCTCTTCACTATTGCAAGTGCATAACGCACTAATAAAGCAAAAGATTGCTTATTCGGCACCTATTCTCCAGGGGTTATCGCAAACTACCGAGGAGCGTCTTCAGAGGTTACTGGCAAGGGGGCTAAGGGTGTGCCTTGGAGTCCCACAGGCAACCTCGAGTTCTCTCGTAATCGCTGAAGCTCGTCACCCGCCATTTTCCGTGATACGAACGGTCGAAACTTGTCGCCACGTTTACCGAATTCTAACTCAGCACGAGACGCATCCATTGAACCTCGCACTTATCGAAAGAAATAAGTGTAAGCTACACAGTATTGTTCAAGAACATAAAGCATTATTACCGAGATATGAGTTAAGCAGAGTAAATATTAATTTCCCTCCTTGGATGCTGCCAAGACCAAAAATACAGTTGTCGGTAGAGGGAATAATATCTAAAAGGGACATGATCACGATTTTCGCGCAGCAGCTGGCACTATTCCAGATTCATATCCTATATCCGCAGTATAGTCACGTGTATACAGACGGTTCTTGCCATGAAAATTCCTCCACCTCAGCTTTTGTCATTCCACACTTGGCAGTAGAGCAGACATTTAAATTATGTAGAGTGACGTCTTCTACTGTTGCGGAACTGTTTGGAATTCTATCCGCGTTGCGCTTTATAACATCAGTAAAAAAAAGCGCAAAAATGGGTCATTTTTAGCGATTCAAAGGCCGCTCTAGCATCGTTGCAAAGTGATAGAAAAAATTCTCTAAATTCTTCCCTATTATATGAGACCCTAAAGGAACACACAAAAGCGACAGCAATGAATCACGTGATTGCATTTCAATGGATACCAGGTCACTGCAGCATTCCAGGAAACACTGCAGCGGACGCCGCGGCAAATCGGGCACACAATAACGAAGAGACAATTAGTCTTCCAATTTCACGCAGTGAAATCCGTCTACTTCTGAGAAAGATAACCGATAGCCTCACCAAAGACAATTGGTTCGATGAAAGGTCTAAAAGTTCGGAATTATATTTAATAGACCCTTACATAAAGCTATGCATTCCATCAGATTTAAGAGAAAATAGGAGATTTGAAACATTAGTCCACCGCTTACGGCTTGGCACAGCATTTACGCGACACTTCCTACACAGGATAAAACGTGCGTCTAGTACAGAGTGTTCCTGCGGCCACCCTGACGAAGATGTACATCATATACTTATCGAGTGCAAAAAATATGAATCGCAACGAAAAGTTCTACGAGCAAGTCTGCTACTTTTAGATACAAGGCCTTTCACAATGAAGAAAATACTAGGTCCATGGCCAACGGCAGGCCTTCAGAAAAGAGCGCTTGTCGCCTTCAAGAAGTTTCTTGAAGAATCAAATATTTTATGGAAATATTGAACTACTGTACTCAATGTCGCCTTCCCCTTCATACTAAAGGAACAGTGTAATATTGTGGTGTGCGTTTGATTTTATGTGTAATCATTTGCCTCAGTGTGTTTTGCTGTGTATGTCAAGCATTACAGAATATTTGAGTTTGAAATTCTACATGTGAACTGACTCTCCCTATCTGAACTTGTGATACGACACTTGTGCACATATGATCCTATTAGACTTATTTGAACTCTCATGTAATGTTCGGTTGTGCTGTATTTTCACATCGTGTGTTCTACTGTATTGCATTGTGTGACCTTATTATTTTTCTTAGTACGTATTTTGTCTACTAAGCGAGAAGGAGTAGCCGGTGCCACCATAATGGCACCAACCTCTCCTATTTCACCATTTCAATAAAAAAAAAAAAAATCGGCCCCGTATGTTCTTAAGAAACAGGCGCCAATTTACGTTTCTTCATTTCTTAGAGGTACATCCCATTGACTGATCACGACATCTTCAAGGGCAAAAGAATCGTGATGCGAGAACGTGGTTGCGTAAGAGCTGTTAATATGACACAACAGCTTGAAACATCTAATGACACTGTTATGCCGTCGCTTTCATTTTGTCATTTTTTAATTATTTATGTATGGAAAACATGGCAATGTACGTTACGTTAATTGTTAGGGTTTAACGTCTCAAAACCACAATATGATTATGAGGGACGGCATAGTAGAAGGCTCCGGAAATTTCGACCACCTGTGGTTCTTTACCGTGCACCTAAATCTAAGTACTCAGTCAATGTACGCTACGTTAGAGCCGGTTATTCCGTCAACATGATATTAACGTCAGAGAAACACGGAAAACAAGAAATATTTGAAAACATAAAATACATAAAAAAAGAAGCATTATGCATATACTCGATCTCTGGCGTATAAATAAAGGGCATAGTCTAAGGCAAGAGCACTTACACCATGGGCAAGAGTAAACTACCTACAGGGGTTGTTCTTGCTATTATTGCTATTCCCTGAGAAATGATTTGCCAAGCGATTAGTGAATGAAAGGGAGACGAAGTGATTAGCGGGGCTCGGAGACCTCGCAGTTTTTTTGTTTTTTTTTACCATGTCCATCTCGACATCAGAACCCCCCTTCGAGTATCCTTGCATCTGTCCATAAACGCCGGTAAAGGTTGCATAAGACTGAATCTGAGTTTTATTCTGAGCTTTAGGAGCACTCGTCGCAACACTAAAGCCTGGTTAGCGCAGTCGCAACACGATGGGCACAGTAGGCAGAGTGGAACTATGCAAGTGGCCAAGGCAGTCGAGTTGCTTCAATCAGTTGAAAAGACTCGGTCATTCAGCTGAGCTAACGACAGTTGCGTAAAAAAAAGTATGTCTGGATTTTTTCTGATACTTCCTTGCGATGATGGGCAACAGCCATAAGGCGCTGCGTCTGAGGTCATTTTGGTAGTCGATTCAATGTGGTCGGATGACAGCTAATGCGCCTCATTTGCAGCATTGGTCGTCGCAATCCCAGGTCAGTGACCTGACAATGTTACTTCCTGTCTTTCCCATCACACAAAATATAATGGTCGCTTGCAGTCTTCATTACTCCGCCAAATGCGGCAACGTTGGTAAATCACCTGAATCATTAAAGAGGTAATCAAGGAGTAACGATAAGCGTTATCAACGAAGCGACCCTGCAGTTTCTTACAGCAGAGGCAAAACGACACTATATGACTAATTTAAGAACATTCGCTGTCGGCTTTAAGTTCCAGCTTCGACGAACTCATATCCTCATAAATGAGAGTTTGCCCTAATAAGCTGCACTAATGAACTTCTTGATTATGTAGCTGGTGCGCGGCCCGCATGCATAGCAAGTGGATTTGCTTCGCAGTAATATTAGAGGCCCATATAATATTTCTCTATTTTTTTTTAATTCAGGAGGCTTCTATTTTTTTTTCTGTCCCCCTTCCCTAGAGCAGAGTAGCAGGCCAGAGCAAACTGTAGCTCAGGTCGACATCTGTGCCCTTCTGTAAATAAATTCTCTCTCTCTTTTTTTTTACTTTTCTCCATGTCACTTTGTGAAGTACTTATTTTCACGTGAAGTAATTGATTAATACGATGCTCATATTGCTTCGCTGTTTCAGCAACTTTCGGACTCTGGATTTGGCTCTTTTAGAAAAAAGAACGCCCCAAATGTAAAAGCTGACTGGTCTAGTGATGACATATTCTAAAGCCCCTCCACCGGTAGTGGTAATATACAAGAAGAAAACGATGTCATAAAAACAAGACCAATAAACCAAATATACCGGTCCATTCTTTTTAAAAAAGTTTATTTCTTATTCTCTTCAGTCAGCAACCATTCTGTTTGCTTATTTTAATATACTTGGCGGCGCACATGACTGCTGTATTAGTCTTATGTGCATACGTAAGTATAAAAGTCTTCGATCTTTATTGGGCACATTTCGTATTTACTGATTTATTCAATATGACTTATGGCTGGCATATGCAGTATGGCTAACGCACCAGATTAAGCAAAAATTTTGTTCCATGTTAGAAGGGTAGATAGAAGGCCTTACTTTTTTTGCTTGACGTTCTGCAACGGGCCATATAGGAATAAAGTTTTCATTTTATCTCCTCACCATGTTCTTTACCGAAGACAGATAGTCATAACCACAGCTCTTTCCGCGAAAATGACGGCTTTGTAAAGTTATAAAGAGAACTGTTTATTTTCTTTCTGTTTGAGAAGATTTAATTTTCCGTCGTGTCCATTGTTTCCCAAGCACACGAGAGAGCAACGACCTCATCTCCATTTTTGTGGTGTCTGTTATCACGGCTCGCCCCTTTGTTTTCGACACCCAGATAATGATGACTAGCGTCAGGCTGCGGTCGCAGTGTGCGCGTCTGACACTTGGGCAATGGTCAGCAACCTTCATTTCTCGTGCCCTTCTTTCAGTCCCGGTGTCCGCGTAGGATCTTCTTCTTGCCTTCTCTTATTTTGCCTTCACAATGCACTCTGGCGAGAACACCTCATTCATTTTTCACGCTTCGAGTGACGCCAGCTTCGTGGAGCATGTGGTTGCGATAAGGAGCTTTGCAGCCACTTTCACGCTGAGGGTCTGCGCGGACTCTAGATTGCGTGAGAAATTACATTCTTGTCCTTTTTCATTCGATTTTCCTGTTTCGCAACATACTAACATTAGTTTGTTTGGTGGAATGCGAGATTTGTTGGCTACGTGCGTGCTTAATTTTAATAAAATACCATAGTACTGATTACTAAACCCGGACTTGGGACCTGTTTCACGACGACTTTTGCAATCAACATTTTCGCATCAGTGAGCTCGAAATATGCCATCAGCTCCGGGAAGATATTCAGACAGTGATGAGAATAAATGAGTTTTCTCTTAGCGTACGACTTCTTGAACTCACTCCGGCTCAATCTTCGATTAAGATTTACACGATCTTCTGGCAACTCGTCGCAGTCAGATAGGCATAATTGCCTTGTGTGCCTGCTTCTGTCCATTAATAGCACACATTTTATTGCCCTCAATCAACCTCTTTGATTGGGATAGAAAATTGCGGCATACTGGGATAGTCATCAACAATAAAAAACAGCACAAAAATAACACCAAGAACGAAGAAGCAACCTACTCTAAGAGGAGAAATTGCGAAGTTTGGCTCGGTAGGGAATAAAATGTATACCGGGGAAGCACCGTAATCGCTGCTAGTCTGGCAAATGAAGAAGCTGAAACATATTCGTTCATTCGTGACAAGCATCATAAAAAGTTGTCCGCTAACCTTGGAGAAACGGCCGTACAGTAGAAACACCGACGATGCTTACAAGCAAAACTGCCTGCGGTGTACTGCTCGGTTTAAAATCGCCCTACAATAGTAGAAGCGAAACCGTAAAAGCTGCTGAGTAGCGCTTTGGTAACGAAGGAAGACCACCTGGTTTTCGGAGTCAAACTTTATTCGAGATTTCAGCGGTGCGTTTCAGTAAATCTCTATGCGCTTCCTCCCAACTTTGTAGGGCTTTTAGATAGAACTACGTAAGCGAGTGCAAATTTCGAAGAAACGTATTACGTACGCTCAGTGTCTTGCGTCAACTTTCTTCTTGCTGTCTTACAAACATGAGAATGTAAGAGGAATAGAGGAAGCGCCGAGAAAGCTAAAAATACAGCTAGAACCTGCTTTGTTTGCATAATTGTTAATCTACTCGGTCCCAAGTCCGAATTTCTGTGAATAATAGAAAAAGCCACAACTTTATTTGGTGTCTTTTGGGGCGTCTGGTATTCATGTTGTAAACTTATGAATGAGTGCTTCCTCACGTCATACTTGTTGCATACCTTAACTTCTCGGGGTCCACATTTTTCAAATATCTTTATCCAAAAGCTAGGCTTTCCAAGACTCTGCGCTCCAGGTTTGTTGAGCGCGAGCGCATGGTACGAGCGAAGAGCGATCTTCATAACTTCGCCAATCAACTCTGAACGAATTTATATCTAAATAACCCCTTCAGCAGAGTGACGTCAACTGCATTGCCCTTCAGGGAAACATTGCTCGGGATTCCCCACTAGTCCGTTCGGGTCACGCTAGCTCAACGTGCGGTCACAAACTACGCTGTTGCTTCCCGAGCAAGAAGAAAATATAGTAAGGCCCTTTCGTTCATTATCCTCACCACAACAACAATGTTTGTGCTGCACTTTCCTCCAGGAACATGCTCATCGCATTTACCAGAAACAAGAAAAACGCGACGCGGCAGAACAACAATGGAATGTTATCCCGATGTAGTCTTGTGTTGCCTTTTACTTTCTGTTCTTTTGGTTTTTTCGCCTGTTGCGCGGACAGAAACAATGTTACGCTCTTCCTTGCAGCCGCGCTCCGGAGATGAAAGTGCCAAACGAAGCGAGAAGCCCTACGCTGAGTGTGTCGTTATCATTAATAACAAAATCCCGGTGACCTTTCTCGACATTGGATTGGTTAGCTTAATAACAAGTGAAGGACAAAAAAAATTGCTCACGGAAGCATTAAGCTCAGATATTCAGATAATGTGATCGGATTGATCTTTGCCAACTATTTTATAAAGTCAACAGACCGTTAAGCCATGGGAACTATGGAAAAAGATCAGTCCATTTCTTAATTCAAGTATATGACGATGAAGAGATTACGGTTTTATGTTGTAATAAACTCCGCACGCTTAGTAATGAACGAGTTTAATAGAACTGGTCGAAAAGTTAGTTTTTACACTCGTGGAAGCCAGTGCACGGGCCATATGTTATCTCCCAAAGTAGCCTATATTGACTAGTACGTTACGCCTGGGATTTATTGCGAGTTCCTGGTCCCTCTACTATGAGCATAGCAGCGGAGAATTCAATATATATATCGAAGATTATAAATGTGGAAAGTTGCAGTTATAAATTGAACGCACCATTATAAAGAAGTCACACCATACGTATTGAATGAATTCTTTCTGTACATAGCAGGAACTTTTTGTTTTTTTTGGAAAAAAGTCACTAACTAATATTTGTGACTTTTTCCCATGAAATCAAAAGTTTTCATACGATCGCGCCTCTCCTTCATAAGAAGTCGACCTAGGACTACTAGAATTTTTGTCCAGTACTCAGATGCGGGAGAACTTAACAAATCAAAGTGAGTAAGTACAATATGATGGTTTTAAGGGTACAAAACGCTGCAGCCGCTGTAAATCAGTTCACAGCCTAAAGAGTAGCATTAAGTCTGATGAGTTTTTTTTTTATCCTACAAGGGACTAAGTAGCAATAAAATATTCTGACGCAGCCTAGCTGAATTACCTAGCCCTCTTGCAGTCCTTAAGAAATTTAGTGACGGCAAAATGTATTTTCCAACATATGCCAAGTGGCTCATTCACTCATGCAAAGCGTACACAGCGGTCCACTGTTAAAGGGAACATCGGAGCGTGTGGCAGCCGCTTGGCGCCACCGCCGGTCGGCGGCAGCAACGAGTTTCGTGAAGGCGTAGTGCGTGCTGTTAGTGGCGATCTTTCGTCGAATGAACGGTTCGCTTCGCGACGATTCGCAGCGTGGAAGCAGACGGTAGCGGACGACAAAAGAGTATGGCTCACAGCGCGCAGTGGGCCTGCGCAAAACGCGTTGCAGCCGCCGGCCGGTGGTGGCGCCGAGCGGCCGCCAGACGCTCCGTTGTTCCCATTAACCGTGAACCCCTGTGTACATTGACAACACCACAGTTAGTCAGCAGTAGCTAGTGTTAGAAGAAGAAAGTTCGCCATTACCGAATCCGTAGTAGTAACACTGAGCATTCGAATTAAGGAGGCACAGTGAAAGCGTTTAACGTGGTCAATTGTAGCTTTTTCTATTCGGTAAACATAGTACAGAGTGCATGAAATGTTCGGCAGCACTCGACAGGGAAGAAAGAAGTATTGTAGTAAGGATATTGTTCGGCCCTAATTATGCACTCTCGACCCTGTCTCTGGCAGCAGGAATGCTGGTAAAATAGTGAGTGGCAAGGCGCATGTTACCAGCCCCTCAGTGACATGGGCTAGCCACCACCCTACCAACGACGTCATACGTGACGTGTGTGCCCAGGTCACATCACTCAAAGCAGTTGAGGTACAAATAGACTCCGGATCCTGTAACCAGGCTCTGCAGGCCAAGGACCACACAGGCTTACCTGACAACGTCTCGCAATAAACGTTTGGTGGAAGAAAAAAACCTTCTTTCATTCCCGCGCGTTGTCCGGGCACGTGCGAAAAACGGGAGACACATTCGACAAGAAATATCAGTGAAATGATCGAGATACAACGCTTCCTTTCGGAAGGCTGCTTATGCAGCCTCCGATTTCCCTGAGAACCCAAACAGACTCCTGGGGAGATTTCTTTTCTCTCTCTCTCTGTGTGTGTATCTTTTTATTCATATGACATCGCAAATTCAGGCGCTGCTGTCATCAGACTCTGCGCGGCGCCACTGCATATGCTTTCAGGGATCTGCCCCAGTCCTTTGATCTTGCTATATAGATCAAGGACTAAAAAAAACTAAAGTTGGGATCAAAAGGACTAGCGTGAAAGCTGCCCACCAGTGAACGAACGCTCGACGCGAACTGAGAATGAGAATGAAATAATGAAGTGAGGAGATTTCGCGCTAATGTAGTCGCCGGAGAGAGCCGACTTCTTTGTGCAGTCGTAAAGCGCCCAGGGTGGCGAGCCATTGCCAAGGGGAAATCTGAAATGGCTTGACTTTTGCATCTCCCCGCGAACCTTACTTTAAGACATAAGAAGACTTAATGCATTTTTCGTGCTCTCGCACGCGATATTTTTTTCCCTTGCTTATGGGTGAGTCAATAGCTTGTTTCGAACATATCTAAGGCACGAACCCTAGCGCATCGCACAAGAGTTAGTGCCTAACTCGAATTCCTAACTACTGTGCGCGTGACTGCCGCGCATTGCATGTTTTATGCATGTTCACGTGGAGCTTCTGAGCACTTTAAGCCTTCCATTAAAATATATGCAATCTACGAAACTCGTGGTAAGTTGAACATACTCAAGTATCCCTGCTCATAATTGTAAAAAAAAAAACAAAAAAACAAATAAGCTTCTTCTCGCTTGGGAAATCCAAAATCTTCCCATTTTATAGTCGATGTCCTTGTTATTCGTACTGTTGACTCATTTATAATCATTGTGCAGTGCATTGATAGGGCTTCAACCTGGACTAGAAATTTATTTACAAGCCAAATTGAGATGCGCATGATAGTGCTCTCTTTATGTGAAGCCTAAAGTACCAAATAAGTTGGTCATTGTTTTTGCGGACATTTTCTGCCAGAGCTAACGCCGGTCTTATTAGTTCCAGCCGGAGAGCCAGCCAGAGAACAATTAAAAAAAAAAAGCTTTCTGGAGCTGACAGCCAAAACGCACATATGAAAACCGAAACCACCTACTTCAGTGTTCGCGAGTGTTACTACCAGAGTACGGTACGGTTAGACGGTGGTTTTCAAAAATCACCATATAAATTTTCTGCCATATACAGTACACTTAAATTTGCCAGATTGCTGTGAGACGCATGTCGTTTAAAATGCAGTGCCGAACTCAAGCCTGGAAATTCGGTATCATGCCTTCTTTCAGGTGAAATGCCATTTCTTTTATTATCGCATATATTACAGCGATAATACAGCCTACAGCTTTTTTCTTTCTCACCTGCATAGTAACTTTGCTTCAATTCAACGATAAGTTCCGTGGTCTTTTAGTTTCAGAATACTGCACATCTGTCCTTAAAACCTTGTAACAAGTGTCATTTGTGTTTTTTTTTTCAAGCAACCGTGACTACACGTTGTCTTCACATCGGCACGTCGCTTTAGGACTCACAGGAACATTAGGACTCACAGGAACATTAGGACTGACAGGAACCCAGTTACCGTCTTGTTATCTGAAGAGGTCCCCGGAAAGGAAGACAGAAAGGGTATTTGCGAATATACGTTTCTCTCAAGAAAAGAACATGCAGCATGGGACGAATTCTTCGAAGACCTCTCAACGAGCGTTCCGAAGTGGTGCTGAGTCAGCGTTGCTCGCTTGCGACGGCAATGCTTTGCACAGAGGAGCACGTACATTTCCTCTTGGCCTTTTCCAGGCATGGCACGCTGCCGCTTTGTCGAGAACATGTAACTAACGAGCCGTAGCAAACGAAGCCACTTGCAGACAAGCCGAAGACCCAATCGCATCTACTACCGATGTGGTCGTGACATGAAAGTACTATGCAGGCCCCCCTTTTTTTTTTTTTGCAGATTCACTATTACGCTTTCGACTGCGGCACGAACAACGACAAAGAAAGAGATGTCCGGCTTGTTTTCTCTTCATTGCTTTTTTTTCTATTTTGGTGAAAGCTTTGCAGCAGTGCCCACCGTGCATGCTTGCGACGAGTCATAAAATGATAACCGCCTGGCAATAAGTCCTAAGTTCGTGGATTTTGCGTTATGAATTCCGGCGTCATCAATATGAATATCATCGTAATGACCTTGCATTTGTCGCATCGAAGTACCGAAGCATTGAAAGAGTGAGAAAAAGGACGGAGCGGAGACTGCTACCGACAGAGCTGAAGTGCTTCCTGAAAATACAAAAAAATGAGTGCATCGGTTTTTTATTCCTCCTTCTTAACACTGCCGCAGCGCTCCGTTTATCGCAGAGATATTTCACTCTGCAGTGTTGATCTCAGAAAAGTGATTGAGATTGGATAAATTTATTGATACAAAATGTCATTGCCTATTTTTGGGCGAATACTGCGCATATCTTTCGGTATTGCGACTTGTAAAACATTGCTGTTCTTCACATGAGCAATGCTTCCGTGGAGTTACGCTACGGTGCACATTTTAAGATCAGAATTTTGCCAAGAAACGGGTCGAACTTTTATACAGCGCGACAAACGCCCAATTGAAAATCGTGGTTTTATATACTCCAGCCAAAATAACTACACTAATAAAGTATAATCCCACAATCTAACTTATTTAACTAAGAAAAATCTTTATTAGTTATCCGTGTTCGCTAATAACATCCTCAACACTTCGACTGTCCCACACGTGCTGTTATATTCATTTCTGTGGCGTACGTACTTCCGAGTACGTTAGATAGCACGGTGGTAGAGACGAGCAGGAATAATACGAGATTTCGTTTATTTATTTATTTATTTATTTATTTATTTATTTATTTATTTATTTATTTATTTGTTTATATTACTCAGCCAGTTGGTTGGTCGATCGGGGCTGCCAATGCTGCCAATCTCACAAGAACGTGCCACAAGAACGTGCCACAAGAACGTGCCATTGTGAACCATTGTTTTATAAAACACAGGTATTATACAGCAATTTCAACCAAACCTTTCGCGAAATTGTGGAAGCATACCACATACATGTAAATCAGGGCGCATGCGTCAGCCAGACTTCGGTTGCGCTGCACGATAAAGAATTGCAATTTTTGAAACATGTAATCAAATGATTCCCTATCACGACATATACACGCCACGTGATCACCTTTATTGTGTGTACTTATTTACTGCATGTGTGATGAAATAAATCAGTTGTCAGTAGCGCTCGTTTGTGTACGTGTCTCTCAGTTCTAAGTCCGGGTCGCGCTGCCCTCATATAACCATGTTTAACTACCAACTCGCCCAACTTGCCGTTTTGACTCACAAGAGATTACGGCAGGAAGTGTACACTTGAATGCAGAGTACAATGGAATCATATATAGAAGGCGAAATACTCAGTCAATTATTACATGAAGATCAACAGTTGCAAAATGCAAGGTATAAATAAAACTACAAATCACAACAATTACAGTTACAGTATTTATGGCACAAGATAAGGTAAAAATTAGGGGACCCTTAAGCTTCGCCTTTAAGAGTTGAACGCGATAGCGATATCCTGTCCCTAGTGCGTACTTCAATCTCTTAGTGCATGCTATGTAATGGGTAGCATGCTTTAAACCACGAGCAATTATGCGCGGGAAATACGGGAAATGTTTTCGAACTTGCCATGCACCCACCACGTGGCCTTAAGGAAATACGCGCAGTAACGTGTTTGCCTTGTAATGGGTTCGGCCTGGGTTCGATCCTCATTCGGACCCGGGAATTTTAAATGCGAATGCATTTCTTAGTCGGGCTATGTCAGGCATCCGGCGTTGTGCGGCGTTGGCGTTGTCCGCGGCAGGTGTTATCTCTCCGCTCTCACTCCCCCCTCCCATAGCAACAGCTGCGGGCGCGCGCCCTTATCCTGGCCCCTAGCAACCGGAGCAGGTGTTACGGGCGGAGTAGCGGAGAGTGAGTGGAGAGGAGGAGCGCGCTCTGGTGTGTGAGGGCGCCCGCATCGCGGGAGCTCGGCGGAGCTCCCGCGATAAAAAAAAAAGAAAAAAAAACAGGCGCTGCGCCGTGCTCCCGACCGGGCTGCAGAAATTAGGCGCCTTTTCCTTCTTCGAACCGCAACCACCATATATAAATGGAGTGAGGCGCGTGTGAAATGCATTCGCATTTCCTCACGATTCCCTTCGGGGAGGTGGGGGGCATTTTTTTTATTATTTATTTTATTTGCATCTTTCTCGATTTTTCGGTCACGGACAAGATGATGATTTTTCGCTCACAGCCAACGACGCCGACGCCGACACCGACGCCGGAACTTCTGCAAAACGAGCTCTTTAACGCTATCGCGTTAAAAGATTCGAAATCCCGTAAAGTCGGAGAGGTACCCTTTGTCCTTTGGTTTACCATCAACTCATTGCTAGCAACGTACGTGCAGTTATTCGGTTATTGCGCACAGTTGGCAGGCAGTCGAAATTTATAAAACGAAACAACGCCAAAGAAATTCTCTCTGCCATATAAATTGGTAATGCGGATTCAATTAGCTTCCATGAGTTTTTCGAAGCAGCGTTTTTGAGATTAAGCATGCCTTCCGCAAAGCACACACTGATTGTCTCTCTTTGGGGAATTGAGATCCCGACCGTCGATTGGTAGGGCCTTGCCAGCAAAGAATTCAAAGCATCATTAATCGAAATCTTCCAATGGCGTCAGTAATTACCACCCGGAAAGAGAAGATTGCTTTTTCTGATTTCGGTATGGTGCTTTCTTTTTGAACAACCGGGTCTACTTTAAGCGGACAAAGAGAACTTTCGAATAATGAACAACTGTTGAAAGTTTAGTATCGAAATACGCCCTCCATTGTCTGGTATTTGGTACTCACTCACATGTTCTTACGAACTATATTTATTTATTTATTTATTTATTTATTTATTTATTTATTTATGCATACTGCAGCCACAAATATTGCTATAGCAAGAGTGGGAAAAGAAAAATGTTTTTTTAGCAGATGACATCAGCAAGAAGTTGAGAAATATAAAAGGCTCACTTATTTGAATGCATATGAAAATGCATATTAAATGCAATGCATATGAGATTACAATGCATATGAAAAGTTCGCCACGGTGGATCAGTGGCTACGGCACTCGGCTGCTCACCCGGTGGTCTCACCCGGTGGTGGAAGCCGCGGTGGTCGCATTTCGATGGAGGCGAAATGGTAAAGGCCTGTGTACTGTGCGATGTCAGTGCACGTTAAAGAACACCTGATGGACAAACCTTCCGGAGCCCTCCACTACGGCGTCTCTCATAATCATATCGTGGTTTTGGGACGTAAAACCTGAGATATTATTATCAATGCAGATGAAAAATGTTGAGAATCAGAGTAGAATCAACTGATAGGGAATAAACTGTGCTGAGAGCACTAGATTGTGCTTAAATGGGTTGTATCCCTACTGTCTGGCGCTTATATTTAAGATGACCTTCGCTAAGTTTTATTCTGAGTTGTTCTTCTGATAAATCTATTATTTTAAAGCTTAATAGTCAGGCAAAAATAAAAACATACAATACGGAGACACGTACAAACTTCTCTTACATGGAATTCTGGCAGAAAATGTAGTAAACACATCTTTCCCATGAAGCATCTCAGAGTGTGACAACATTCTCGGGAGCTTCTTGACTTCACTTATCTTGATATCGCATAAAAAGTGTATACAGCCTCATCATACAAAATCCTATTATAAAGACAGAAAGAACATTTTAACCTAACTTGACCTGTCTGGCATGGTAAAAAAAATCGCAGATGAGCAAATTTTTTTTATCAGGTTGATTTTTAAAGAGAAAATCACATGACCGCTTGTTTTAAAAGTAGTTTCCAGTGATGAAATGTCAATCAATCACGCACGACTCAACTCACTCTCTTTAAAAAAAATTGACTTTTTTTTTTACTTCTAAGCTCAAATCCCCTAGTGTAATGAAAAATAGCAATCTTTCACTTAATGAAAAAAAGAATGCTACTTTGCATGTTGACTTTTTCTTTTTATCGCTAATCATTCTACATGACTACACGCGTTGTTCCGTGCCCTCTAGGAATTCCGGTGGCTAAAATAAATTTCCTCTCTTTGCACACGGTCGTTCGGTCAACGCGTTCCTGCTCGCAATGCCTTCAGTTTCCAGTATTTCAGCCGTACACTAATTACGTTATAAATGTCTCCGGGACATGCCCAGCGAACTTTAATAAACGGTCGGCTGCACTTCCTGGGCTGTTCCACAATGCATAGTCTTTGAGCGCTGAATTCAGTTTTTTTTTAGATGGTCTGCCCTTTATACCAAAAGCGTTCCCGTCTCTTTGACCGGGTCGGCAGCACGAAAACATTTTTCTCTACGTGAGCGTAAAAATTTTATCGCTGGCATTTTTTTTCTTTTTTCGCCCAGAGTACATCCTGTAGAACAATCTTTCGCATGTACGGACGGATAGAGAGAAACCTCTTTATTGAAAGCAGAATAATCAGCCAGCCTACTTGCTATTCCGGAGGGAGAGACGCATGTACGAAAATTGGCAATCTGAGGGTGATTATGTGACTGTACGTTATGTGTGACGTTATTTTCAAGCTATTCGGTGTCCCTGTGACTGAATTTTAAGTGAGCTCTAGTGTTATGTAACTGGATTTTATGTTGCGTTGTTCTTCGTGTCGCTATGCGCATATGTGAATAGACTTCGTGCTTATGCGAATTTTATCATGGCTTGATTGACTTTCGTTTGGTGTTTTGTGCATCTTTACGTAGTTTCTGAGCGCAGCTCTAGGACGCCCGTTCCTGCTTTGAGTGGCGTCGCCATTGCCGTTGCCGTCGCTGGCGGTGGCGTAACCGCTAGACCCGAAAAAGTAACTGATTGACATGAAAATATAAAATGAGAAAAAAAGTACCCAGGATCGAATGGGATCTAAACCCTGGCCCTCAGTGCGACAGTCGAGTACTCCAACACAGAGCCACGCTGGTGTTTGAAACTCGTTTGCAAAAAGACCCTATGCGCATCACGTGGTAAGGAATCAAGTTAACCTAGGTAATACAGCGTGGCAGAAGAGTAAAATAACAAGGCACCACACAATGATAATGGCGCAACAAGTGTGTGCTTTAACGCTTCCCACTCACTGAAAAGTGCTCAGCCATAATTCTTTATCGTCATCAGCCACATACAGCATGAAAAAGGTACCCATAATACGTTGCAGTGTATCGGGTACCTCGCTAATCAGCAGAAAGACGAATAATGGAGCAGTGGGTGCTGTCTTCACAAAAATTATGATTTATGGCGTAGTCGATATCTTGCGGAAATCCAAAACTTCAAACACAGTTGGCCTTGCGCCAACACGAAGCTGTGCTCAGAATTCGCATTAGGCAGTTTCATAATCGTCGGTGAATACTTTTTTTTTCATGGCTGTGACTTTCGCACATTCTCTATCTGGGAAAAGTGGTAGTCGACGCTACGTGATAGTGCCAACACCTGCTAAACAGAGTTTAATCTTTTTAATATGATTTTTTTATTGCGATGAAAATCTGCTGAGGGTGTAATGTGTGTGCTGGAGGGCCCATTTTTTATAAGGATTGAAGTAATATTTTGTAGCATATATTTCCGAGTACCCAGTCATCACAGTTACATAAGCTGTGTGGAGATTTATACGCATTAAAAGACGTTTTCTTGCCTCTCTCTCGTGTGCTTGCGGTTCATTGTTGTTTCACTTATTACCATTTATCAACGTTGTATTGCTTTATGAGACCACACCAGCACTGCGAGTAGTGTGGAGTATTGTTAAATGACAATGTAAGCATTTCCCTTCAGCGCCATGGTGAATAACGTCACAGTCGCTTATGCAATATTGTGTAGCAGTTGACACGCCTTTAATATGTCATGAAAACGTGGTGAACCGATCACATCAGAGGCGCAGAACAATCTCAAGATGGTGAAGCAGAAACCCATGTGATGATGATCATGTACAGATGATGAAGTGCCTAATAACGGCAATCATCATCACCATCATCATCATCGTCATTTTAAATGATAAGGAGAGCATAGGCGAAACACTATGCTCTCGCGAGACGCTCATTAAAATATTTTGCCATTCTCAGACGATTGCATTGTTGTTTTCAACGTGTACCTTTGTATTTATTTATTATTTATAGATTAATCTTGTTTTTTATTTTGCCTTGACAAACTATCAAACAAGATTATGGCGTGTGTAAGTGCTTCGCAGCATTTTTCGAGCTGGCATCGCACCACAAAGTGCGAAGCCTGCTCTTTTGAAAATAATTGTTCCTTGCTTCCTAAGACATTTCTCTCTTCAATGCTCAAAACAGAATATTGTTCTTAGCCGTGCTTGTAATGAAAACAGGCAAGTTTCAGTTTACACAAAACTGTTACGAACAATTTTTTATTCAAAAAAAAGAAATCACTCGGAGATGACACAATAAAATTTCCTTCTTAACTTTTCCTCAATATTTTTTGGATTCACGTTTGTTTTAAATGTCCCCATTGGCTGTAATGAAATTATTTGTAGTGTTGACGTACAGTTGTACTCTTTGTGTTTATAGCTTGTGAATGTCAGTTTTCCGGAATGTCCTTTAGTCCGAAGTGTCCATTCTTACGGTTTACCTGCACTAATATTCTTAGAGCTTCTTCCTGAACATTTCATTCGCTTGTGTTTTCACTTACTGTTAGCGTCGCCGCTGTTTATTTGAGTAACAAAGTTAAGGAAACTGCTTCTTCCGCAAAAGCTCTGAAACTTCTTGAGTGCTTTGAGAGGTCGGTGAAAGCTCCACTAACACCATGAACTAACGGATTGAAACAAAATCTTGTTAATTCTCTAAATTGATGCCAAGACGAAAGTGCCTTAACCAATACGAGAAGTATAACGCTTGATAATCTTTTAGAGCGATAGCACTACTCCTCGGGCTACAGATCCGAAAAAACCTGGTTTCGCGAATCTGACCGGAGTGAGTGAGTGAGTGCGCGCTTGAGAAGCAGTGCACAAAATATGAATGAAAAAAAGGCTAGGAGTTTATCCTCGGTCAAGTCAAGCTGGCTCACGCAGTTGAAAAGATGGAAAATGGTTAAGGGGAAAATAAAGTGTAGTTTCTTCACGCGCATTAACATGAAGAGCGTGATAGAATTCTTATACCTGTGTCAAGGCGTCCACAATCACGCAGTCAATTAGACTTGGGAATCGCATCAGCAACTTCATCGTTTACTTCATGACATGTGCCATCCTGGCATCAAGGTATCGCTGAGTTGAAATGATCCTAATTGCTCAATGCCCTTTACCTCTTCTGGTTTCCAACGTCAACTATGACCGTTCGCAAAGTAGAAATCTTCAGTGACGAACACAGCAATTTCAAAGTCACCGTTCGCAATATTATATTAATATTATATTCTAAACTGCTCATAGGTTTCCATGTCAGCCAGTAGCAGAATTCTCCCGCTGCACTGTACTTCCCACCTAGTACAAAAATAGATGGCAGGAGAGCAGAGTCCCTTTGCATCAGTGTGTTTGCGTGGCAATTCCGCAAGTCCATAAAACGAGAGTTCTGAAACGGGATCATGGTCTGCTCCGCCACTTTACCACAAGAAACCAGCAGCAGTGACTCCCTGTATCGTACTCTATCCCGTCTGTTACATCTCCATAACCTCTGGTTTTCTCTGCACAAATATACAATGGTCTTGGTAACTTTATTGTGGCTGCCCCACGGTAAGACTCACTGTACACATAGTTATAGTAAAATGAATCACACATGGTGCATCGCGAAATTTCCTTTGGAACTGGTTAAGCTTTCTCTTCTACAGACGGAAACTTCTTCAATTCATGTAAAACCCAGCATACGCATCGCCGGTTCTTAAACGAGGAAATACTGTTTCACTATAGTTTTCTCATTATGTTATGCGTACTGTTTCTCTTTATTTTCGGTCTAAATTTATATGGTTAGTTGAAACAGTCAAGTGAGAATAAGACGCAACATAAACAGTTCGCATTTCTGGGCGCGTATCCATATTTGCAGGCTACTAAAGTAAGGGTAGCGGTTCGTTCACCTGTAATATGCGTAATGCACATAGGCAGACTAATGGGGCAATACTCAACACCGAAAATGAAGGTAGCCAATCGCGTACCAATGTACGCTGTTCTATGTATCTATAAGTATCCTTTTCTGACAGCAACAAGATTTAAATGCGTTTTAGAAGAAGCAAGAAATTCCATGAAGAAGGTTGCCCAAATACGAAAATACACAGAGGCGCTTTGTTCCTTCTTATATAAGCTTATTTTAGGGAAAAACCGAATGCACGGAAGAACCGGATCTCCTTGCCGTTCTAAATACTGAACAGAACTAAATATGAAGGAGTGCCTCAGAGATGATAAATCTTTTAACAAGGCTCTTTCCAGCTATGCTTTTATGAAGCCACAACGCGAGGAAAAGGAATATCGGAGTCTTTTTACGTCTTAGAATTTGTCAGGCGGCGTACGTGGTGAAACCAACGAACTGAGGTAGATGTGAAAATTTTCCCCTGACCAAGACGTTCAATATGTCAATCGAATTTAAGTTAGGCTCCGACAGTGGCTGCAGTTCACTAATGGAAGCTGGTTCTTTACCATTGCTTTAAAACGACCAGCAAAGAGTGGTCTACCTGCTTTCACTGAAGGACTCCAACTGTTTTAGAACTGGTAAAGGTTTGACATGACATGGCCCAAAGCTATTTTTTTCGGCATGAGTTTAAGAGCAGTATAAGTTCAATTTCGTTCCTAACTAAACGCATTTTTAGTTCTTACCATCGGAGCAACGGTGGACAGCCTTATTCGATTGGAAATCTCTAAATAGAAACCATACGCAGGAAGAAGTGCATGTCACTCCTGTCCTTTAATCAATTTCATTTCGAAGACAGCGCTGTGTCCTCGTTCATTTCTCGGTCTGGATCGTTCGCGTAGTGCGCTGATCACCATCGGGGAAGAAATATCGCTACGCCACTTTCTCTTCGCTTTACAAGTGTTTAAAAGAACAATATAAAAAACAAAAACAGTGCTCACACATCCCTTGCTGTGGATTATTTTTCAATGGTCGTCGAAAATTCACTTCTTCTGCCCTGACAAGTCAGCAAGGGAGGGGGGGGGGGGGGTGTTGCAGTGAGAACTTTTTTCGTGATGCCGAGTCTCAAACATATCGGAGATCGCTGCGGGTGCTGTCACCGAAAAAACTGATTACTTCGCTCCATTAACGCACCAGAGAAAATAAACTTTCAACATCTAGTTAATTTTATGTTTATTGTCGTATTTCTTACTTGTCGAGCGTTTTTATCGACCTCCGTTTTTTTCTGCAACCGGCACTTATTTTAGCCTAGCTTTATCAACTTTATTTGATTCTTACGGGATTGTTATTGAAAAATTTTGGGAATCATCATTATTTTTTCAAGTTTACTAACATTTCAATGATGTTCATGATGCAGGCTAGAAACTTTAGTAATCTAGTCATCCATGTCCTTAGCCCTGTCCACGTCCACGTCCTTACTTCGTTCCGTTTACTGTCGCAAAACCTTTTGATAGAAGCCCACGACAGAAATTAAATTTTGACCATTTCGTAAATTTTATGTTTACTGTCGTATTACTGTCGTATTTCTTACGGGTGAAGCGTTTTTACCGACCGTACACCTTTCTTTAATTGGCACTTGCTTAAGCTTAACGTTATAAATTTTACGAGGGATTCGAGAAGGTTTGTAAAGGTTTTGTTTTTTCTAGTCTATTCACGCTTCTGTGCGGTTTGTGATGAAGAGTAGAACATTTTGCAATCTAGACATTCACGTCCTCACCCCTGTTCGATTTTCACCACATCACGTGTTCACGCTCATTCATCATTTCCCCAATTTGCCTTTACAAAAGTGTGCTGAAAGACAGAGAACATTAGACGATCTGACACCAGTTTTGCTGGAATTTATGCAGTGTTCCTCCTGCCAAGGCACAACACCTTCCAGGTATCTATTTGGTATGGCTTACAGTATATGTACCAAGTATCGCTCAGCGCACTTTGACACGCAACAACGCTACGTAGAATTATCGCCTTACCTACTAGTGGTGTGTTAAGGTTTTGCCAAAACTAAACTTCGCCTTTTGGAAACGCGCCGAATGGCACGGTAGTATAGAAAAAAGTCACAGTTTCGCCACTAGGGGGAAGCAATGAATGCGATAGCAAGAAATTATTTTTTCACACGAACAACGATAAGCAGCTCGATACTTGCAACGCACCGCCGCAGCACAAACAAGGACGCTCGAAAAGGACGCATAGGTATACCCAGGACAAGCGTGAACTAACAACTGTCGCAGTTGTTACGTGTTTTTGTATTTGAGCAACGCGCTGCGTGTGTCCGCAATGCAGAAGCCGACGCAGTTGTTGTTGCCTCTGACATGGCTCATACCCACTCAGGTGGATTGGCCAAGGATTGATTATATGATTACCGAATTTACCCAATTCTAACGCGCACCTATTTTCGAGAAATATGGGTCGAAAATTCGCATGCGCGTTGGAATCAGGTACAAACCGAAACTGGCTCCCCCCATCGCAGCCTACCGTCATCGTCATTAAGCAGCACCAAGCAACTTGTTGCTGGCAACCATGGTAGCACGTTTTCTTTTCCTCGTTACCTGCATCGCAGTTGTGGTGGCACTATTGCAAAAGTGTGTGTGTATTTTTTTTTCTCCCCTCCTTTATTATTACTGCCTTTTTGAGTTCGGCCTGCGCAGCATCGTCCTTAGGCCCAATGGATGCTTCATCCTCGAAGACGCGTCGTGTCCGTCACGATAATGGTTTTAAACGGAAAGTTATTGTGCGCGCGGAAGAGAACGGCAACAGGGAGGCGGCTCGTTATTTCGGCGTGCCGGAGTCCTGTGTTCGTGATTGGCGAAAGCTGAAAAAAGAAATTTCTGCCGGCAAGTCGTCAAGCAAAGGCCACCACGGACGACGGACGGGAAAATTTCCCGGCCTTGAAGATGAGCTTGCCGACTTCGTGAGGCAGCTTCGAGTGGACCACATGCCTGTCACAACTGAGGTGCTTAAGGTAAAGGCCTACGAAATAGCCAGGAGTCGAGGCCTCTCGAGAAGCGATTTTAAGGCGAGCCGAAATTGGATAACGCGGTTCATGAAGCGGAAGGGGTTTTCCCTGCGCAGGCGAACTGGCGTGTGCCAGAAGCTCCCGGAGGCTTTTGAGCAAAAGCTGATTGCTTTTCAGAAATACATAATGTCGTTGCGGCGCAACAACGCGTACATACTTGGACAAATAGGAAACGCGGATCAAACTCCTATGTATTTTGACATGCCTTCTAATACGACTGTCGAGTCAAGAGGGGCAAAACAAGTCCGCGTGCTAACGACGGGCAACGAGAAGACCCGCGTTACGGAAATGCTGGCGTGCACAGCCGATGGCGCCAAGTTGCCTCCTTTCCTTGTATTTAAACGTAAAACGCTTCCAAAGAACGTAAACTTCCCGCGAGGCGTTATAGTGCGCGCCAACGAAAAAGGTTGGATGGATACTAAACTGGTTATTGACTGGATCGACTGTGTATGGCGCAAGAGACCAGGCGCCAACTTGGGGATCCGCTCCATGCTTGTGCTTGACGCATTCAAGTGTCACCTGGATCAGCGCGTGAAAGATAAACTGGCGGCTTGCCATACGGACTTGGTGGTGATTCCAGGTGGCTTAACCTCTCAGCTTCAGCCGCTGGACGTTTGCATTAACAAGCCCATGAAAGACCGCATGCGGGCACTGTATAGTGAGTGGCTAGTCGACGGGAGCCACACATTCACATCAGGCAACTGGCTGAAGCGTGCCTCGATTGAAGACATGACAAGGTGGTTGGCTGAAGCTTGGAATGGGATTCCATCTGGCATAGTTGAGAAAGCCTTCAAGAATTGTGGAATCTCTAGTGCTATGGACGGAACTGAAGACGAGATGCTCTGGTCCGAGAGTGACAAAGAGCTCTCTGAGAGCGATAGCGATTAGGTAAATAAACATTTTTTTTTCCTTGCTGAAAATACCTTGCTCCCTTTTTCTCCCGTTCGTTCGCGGAAATCACGTGCTCGTTCCAATCAAGTATGTCTCTTTTTTTTCTTTTTTCGGATTCGGGTGCGCGTTAGAATCGGGTCTCTCTTTTTTTGTTTTTCTGTTGCCAAATTGGGGTGCGTGTTAGAATCGGGGGCGCGTTAGATTTGGGTAAATACGGTATATGACTTTTCGACGCTGTTTGATACTTCTCTTTCTTTTAAACTGCGGCACATGGAATGACCCCTCTGTGTCTCCTGCCACGCGGTGGCGTCTGACGCCAAGTGTGCCCGCGCTATTCTTTTTTTTCCCTTCTACATCATGAGTGGTACAGAAGGGAGCCACTTTTTCGTGCGCATCTCAAGGACGGTTTTCAATTTGAAAGAAACTGTAAAAGCGTTGCGTGATAGAAACCACGCTCAAGCTGTTCCGAGATCTGCGTACCGCGAGCGGCAAAGGGTGCATATGAATAGCTCGCCGTTATATCGCTGGCACGAGCATGGCGTGTGGCTGTGTTGGCTAGCGCAGCAGGCCGCGGAGCGAGGGGTCGCTGGTTCGAATCCCCGGTCAGGTGGTCTGGAATTTTTTTGTACTGATTTATTTTTCTTTATGCCTTTGTTATATATACACATACATATACATATCCGGGACATGACGGCGTCGACAGACGGCGACGGCGAAAATCAGCCGAGACTGTCGCAATAAAAAACGCAGGCGAGCGTGGCTGCACTGATTAAATTGGAAAATTTGTAAGCCTATCATCGGATCAGTTAAGTTGACGACTTGGCCGATTAATGCTTTTTTTGAGGGAGCGGCCTATACAGTAAATGGTGAACCGGGAATATCATGTTGCTCTGATGGTTATAAAGGAAAGTTTTCAGAAATAAAACTACATGGCATGAAACTACGTGGCTTAGCCAGGAACCACGTAAGTATCGGCATCCGCTAGATTTCGCTTCGCCCATTAGGATTGACGCATGATAGGGGCCAGCTGATTGTCTTGATGCTGCACCTTGTTTGACAGGACGTTCCACCTAATGCGTGCCCATCAGTGTGATGACGACGAGAAGCTCGCCTTCACACTATAGGTCCCGCTTTCTGGCGCTCAAGGCAGGCACCTAAATGATCTGCCATCACGACGTGCTCGTAACGACATTCTGAATCCTATTGGTACCGGCCGGGCTGTGAGTCTCGCCCCATTTCTTTCTTGAAGCGTCGCAACGATATGGCGAAAGCATTCAGGACAGGGGGAAAGCATAGACTTGGCTGGTTTTGCTGGGTCATTATGACGTCGGTAGTACGGAAGCGCACATGTTCGGAAACGCTCGTCTCCCTGAAAGCGATGAACAAGAGCGTCTAATCTGGAAATAACATATCGTGTTTGTAAAGAAACACGAAAGTTGCAACAACACAGCCACGCTTAATTCCCCGTCTGGGCGCGCTAGCTGAACCATCTATCAGTGCCGCAATGATGTCCGCAGGTTATGAGAGCCATAATGCATGTTTAAGATATGTTTGTAGGTTTGTGTGAATGTATATCATATGCGTTCCATTTTCAATTCAGGGGAGCACACTATAAATTCTAGAAAATTTATTTTTTACCAGCAAAAAAAGAGAACATATTGAGTGCACGTGCCCATGCAATGAGCCAGTTGGTTTTGATATGCGCCATATATTCATGGGCGTTGGATTTTTTTACGAGGTGGGAAGGGGGGGTGCTGCTCGTGTATTTAATTTATTTTATTTACATTATATTGCAGGCCATGTGGCCCAAACAGGAGGGGCGTCGTATATCATCAGAAATACACGTACAAGGCACAACTGTAAATATGAAACGAAGAAGCAAGTTAAAGGGCCCGTCAACAACCCCGAGGTCCAAAAATTGTTGTTATAGAGAGAAATATGTGCACTTTTGCTATGTGAATCTCGCCGCAAGCATTTTGCGAATACGCTTTTAATAATAAGGAAGTTACAGGGGTTAGAACATCCGTTTTAGCTGGTTTCAAATTTTCGCGCGGCCTCGCCACCCTTCTCCGCTGTAGAAATGGGGAGGCGTAGCCCGTCGTCGTGACTCCGCCCACTTCGGCAACGTGTCACGACGTCAGTGATACGTCATCGGCGCGCAGCCAACGACCGAGCAGGGTTCCCCCATGAGCACGTGTCAGCGGCGCGGGAGGAAGCGCGATGGGAAGAGACGACCCTTTCCCTTGCGGTAAACAAAAATCAATGACTGAAACCAAGCCTGAACACTAATCCTATACGCAGCTGGGAAACTCGTTTACTATGTTAATATACCTATTATTAGTGGTTGGTGCTTAAATGGTATCCAATGAAAAAACTCGCCTCGACAAAACTAAATTCATCATTGTGGATTATATACGGCCCATTGTACAGGCTTTACGGAAACATGCACCCATGATAAGCATGAGAGGAATTATCGGGGCAAATAGAGAGCCTACGATGGCGAATCGCTCGTTTAACAGAAATAAAAAGCTATGTATTAGTATTAAATTGCGTAAACTACATCAGCTTTCACGTAATCTCACGTGAATGTACCACTCTAAAGGATAATGTTCTGCTGCTCACTACTTGCCCAATTTGCACTACTACGGTGCGGCCCAGCTTACAAAGAGTTTTATCTGCATAAACGTGACTGGTGCTCCTGTCGTCAAGAAATTCCATTATTTTTTTACCTTGCCCCCCAAAGAGCACAGACGGTGGGAAAACTTACGAAAGGACGTTCTTATTCGCGTTTATTGAAATTCCTGTCGTCAAGAAATGCCATTATTTTTTTTACCTTGCCCCCCAAAGAGCACAGACGGTGGGAAAACTTACGAAAGGACGTTCTTATTCGCGTTTATTGAAATTTATGCAGGGATATCAATAGTCGGGCACAAATCTAACATCATATTAAGAACTTATTTTTCCTATGCTAGTTATCAAAAATTTGCCCGTAGGCGGCTTCGTGTGCTCGGTAACATAATATAAATTGGCTTTATAATCACCAAGCGGTACTGAGAGGAGGCTCCCTGGGAGATAAACAAGTGTAGAATTACAAATTTAGGCTCCTATGAATGGCTTCAGTACCATGACGCCCACTTTGTCAAACAGAAAGGAGTTCCTATAGAATGAAACAACAACTTGTGCAAATCAATGTCGCCTTCTTTCATTATTGTTATCCTCATCATGAGTACGTGTAAGTCAGCGAAATAGACAGCTAATAAAATCAATAAAAACATTATAAGCAAGCGATTCAACCAAAATACGCTCCCTTTATAAATACATAAAGATATTTTGTCTTGCTATTCTATTCTATTTCTTCACCGTATTCGAGCGCGTTGATGTAAGAAAAGTTGTGCTGAGATGATTTCCAAGCATTCGGTTGAACAAGATGACACTTCTCGAAACCGAGGCAAGAGACAAGGCTACAACGGAACCATAGGAAAAAAGAAAAACAAAGTTGCCAGTGCTATCCATCGTCTGAAGCTGACATCATTCGCAGGAGAAGGCAACGGTGGCACATCTATTCGCGCCAAGAGGCGTATTTCATCTCTCTAGGTGTCTTAACACGGTCGCTATAGAGTGTCACGATACACGGAAGTGTTGCCTGCTTGTCCGCACTTATCTGAGCACTTCACTGATGGAACATCTCACGACCAGCGAACGAGGAGGATAGAGCAAAAACAGAAATGGCTTTATTTCGCTGCCAATGACGCAGAAACGTCAACAGCAGCAGCACGGGTCAAGCAGGGACGGTCAACTGCTAGTAGCAAGCTTTCATCGTAGCTCTGCTTACAATATTCCAATACGAAAGATGTCCCGATCGTGCTGTTATCAGAGTCACGTGTCAAAACAGTTCGCACACATGTTTCGAAGAGTGCCTACGGCGGACACTTGATCGGGAGCTCCATTGATAGGCATGCAAGGCCTCATTCACCAAGGTTGGCTTCAGCGTCCAAGCTCTCCGTCAAAGCAGGTTGTGCCGGACACTTTTCGCTATTTCGCCGTGTTGGCATCTTTTAACGCGATAGCGTTAAAGAGCTTGTTTCGCAGAAATTCTGGCGTCGGCGTTGGCGTCATTGGTTGTGAGCGAAAAATCTTCATCTTGTGCGTGACCGCAAAGTTGAGAAACATGCAAATAAATAAATATTAAAAATTTTCCGGTCCGAGGGAGAATTGAACCCAGGCCGTATACGTGGCAAGTAGGTGTATTACAACAGAGACACGATATTTGTTGAAACTGCTTTGGAAAACGACCACTACATGAATATCATGTAGTGGAAGGAGTCTCCTTAACGCATCATATATTGCGTGGCAGAAGCGTAGAATTGCGCCCGACGTCAAAACATGTGAATTGAGCAACGAGTGGGTGTTTTAAAGGCCCACCCATTACAAAGCGCTCAGACATAATTAATCATCATCAGCAGCAGAACCATCAACAAGGTGAACTGCAATCGTCCATGTGATATCTCCAATCGTCCATGTGATATCTCCAATGGTCATAACTAGCCGTATTGTATCGGAGGAGCCGGTCAATAGCAAAATGTTGTTGCCCTAAAAAGGCGTTGTTGTCAAACAGCCTCTTACTGGCTGACTCAGGGTTACAGCTTCGCTTGCAAGGCGTGATTCTGAAAAGATGAAGGACAGCGAGTTTGCAAGAACAGAAAGAAACTGCCGCGTTCGATGTTAGTCGGGGTGGGCGGAACACGAAGTTTCGCTTAGCACGTCTGGGCTTTCTTAAATGTCAACGCGATCACCGTCGACGCTCACGACGAGCTGAATCGCCGAAAGGGATGGCTGGTCAATCAATGCTAGAAGCGTTTTCTTGCTTCCCCGATTATTTGATAGACGTGAATCGCAGCCGTTTCCGCTTTGATACCTGCGAGTCAAAAAGCTGGCGCCATATTTGGCGCGCAACAAATGATTGATCTTCACCAACGAAGCTTCGTGATGATTATGAATTTCTGCGAACGACGCCGTTCTATCCACAAGCAGGCACAAGGATTTTTTTTTCTTTTACAGCAGAGCAGTTATGCGCGAGGTTTGCCGTGTGTCGTCATGAACCAGCACCATCATGAACCAGCACGTGCTCTCTTCTTCCTCTTCGCTTCACTCCCAGAACACGGGTGCCGATTAGTCTGGCGTGGGATGCAATAACTATGATGGCTGAGGAACAAGCACAGAGAGAGAGAGAGAGAAAGAGAAATAAAGAGATAGAAAAAAAAGACAAAAATAGAAAGAAATGGAGGAAAGATAGAAAGACGTAGAAGGCGAGAGAACGACTACACAGAGACGAAGAAAGACATAGAAAGGAAGAGAAAAAAAAATAGAGATAAGGAAAGGAAAGAAAGAGAGAAGAGGTAGAAATATAAAGAAACAAATAGGCAGAGAAAGAAAGAGATAGAAAAAACGGACACAAACGAGATAGAAAAAAAAACGGCAGATCTCACGCATTGTGGGAATAGATGTAATGCGAAGCAGCCAGCAAGGAGCAAATCCCGCTTCTGAATATAAAGGTAGTCCTCCCAACTTACGTAAGTCGCGTGTAGGTAAAAAGCGAGTAACTCTAAAAAATTGCTAACAGATAGCCCAGTGGTGTTCTGAAAGTTAACGGCACCAACTTGATCAATACAATCTTCAACACACTTCAAGATCAGATCTTGCGGCAAGGAATAATACAAATCTTTCACGTCTACTGAAATAGCAGTGAACTTGGTTTTATCGTGTCTGCTTAGGAACTCAACAACCGCTTCTGAATTTCGAACCAAGAAGGGATCTTCAATAACAAGGCATTTCAGCTTTTCCTGTAAAAACCGAGCGATGTGTTCTTGCCAGGTTTGTTTCTCGGAAACAATGATCCTTTAGGAGCATTCAGGCTTGTGCGTTTTCGCACTGAAATACACCTGTAAATGACCTCATTTGCAACACTCAATTGACTTTGCCAGTTTCTCAAACGTAAACCTAGTGCAAAGCTCCCTTGCAGCAAGTTTTAACTTCAAAAGTGACGTGTCGTTTTGAGCATCAAAGACGTTTGAAATGGCAGTAGCTGCCTTAGATTTGAAAGTGGCAGTTGGCAAAACTGAAAACCCACCCTCCTTGTCAGCAGGCAGCACACACAAGGAATGTTTCTTTAGGAAAGTCACTGCATGGTGTACAGGTGGTCTCGACACAGTAGTCCTGGTCTTGAAGAGCACCCCGACACCTTCGGCTGTACACAACAAAGGTCCTTTCAAGCTATCCTAGAATGCCTGTAATGTCCGCCACGGTGGATCAGTTGTTACGGTGCTCGGCTGTCGGCCCAAAGGTCACGGGTTCGATCCCTGCCACGGCGGTCGCATTTCGGTGAAGGGGAAATGGTATGAGACCATGTACTGTGCACTGTCAGTGCACGTTAAAAAACACCAGATGGTGGAAATTTCCGGAGCCCTCCGCTACAGCGTCCTTCATAATCATATCGTGGTTTTGGAACGTAAAACCGTACACATTACTACTATTATAATGCCTATACGGCAAGTGCAGTTGCGATTTATCCCACTACGCCATAATTCTTTTCATCGATTCGCAAAGCCCCACTATGTGTCCGCAAAGCAACACGCGCACCTGAAGTTCTGCTCACGCTTCTGATGCTTAAGATGAATGATGATGATTGATTATCTCTGAGCGCGTTGTCATGGGCAGGCATTTAATCAAGCCACTCGATGAGCAACTCATATGTTTTGACGCCGGGTGAGATTCTACGCTTCTGACACACATTATTGCAGGTTCTGTTCTGTTCTGTTGTATCTGTCTTGCTGTGGAGACCTTAAGGTTTATATTACCTGGGCTACTCTATATCTATGAGTTCTGCAGCGGAAAAAAAAAATATTACCCAAAATGGACAATCACCAGCTACATAAATATATATATATATATATATATATATATATATATATATATATATATAGCACACTGAAGTGTTAATGATACTCCTTGCACTACTTCTAATTCCTGTGGCTTTTTTTTTTTTCGAGGCACTTCCGAGCAGGGGCGCGGCTGTGTGGTAGAACCTGTTTGCCAGGCACAAGGCTGGGTTCGATTCCCACTTGAATCAAATATTTTTATTATTTATTTTCATCTATTTCAATATTTCAGTCACTGCCAACACTGATTTCTCGCTCACAACCAGCGACGCCGACGCCGAATCCGACACCGGAATTTCTGCAAAACAAGCTCTTTAATAATGTCGCGTTAAAAGACAATATTAATATCTTCAGGGGTTTAACTTCCCAAAATTACGATATGATTATTTGAGACGCCGTAGTGGAGGGCTCCGGAAATTTCGACCATCTGGTGTTCTTTAACGTGCACTGACATCGCACGGTACATGGGCCTCTATCATTTCACCTCCATCGAAATGCGACCGCCGCGGCCGGGATGGAACCCACGACCTTCGCGTTAAAAGTCAACAAAGGTCGTGCGGTCATGCTAACTCGGGAAGGCAAGCTACCTATAGACGACAAAGCTACGGCAATATCAAGGTTAATGAGCGGTGGGAAGCGGAAACCGATTTACAACATTGGTTTTATGGTCGTTCGAGGTGTCGCACTGATCGGTAAAGCCACTTCTACGAAAGAGCCCTTCGTTCTCTATAGTGGCCTTTTCTTTCTTTTTTTTTTTGTGCACTTTGAGAGAAGATAACAGACAAGACTGGGCGCAATTTATCGGCGATTAACGAGCAAGCAGTCTTGCTTTTATTGCAGCCGCTACTTTATAAGGATCCCCAGCACCATTTGGACTTCAGTGCTAGTTATCCCGGATTACCACCGAATGGAAGCCGATTGTGCAACGTCTTACGACGTGGTGCAAGACCCTGCACAACGAGTAATTGCTCCAAGTGCGGTTAGCACAGTTCTAGGTTGTTATTTTTGTTTATTTTGTGCGTTGTTTTCTTTTTTTTGCTCGTTGGACACATTACTATTTCTCTTTCATTTATTTTTTTTGTTGATTTGCCTTGACGATAAAGTCCCAGCCAGGGTTGCCATTGGTGGCTACTTTGCGCCAAATTGGCTACTTTTGGACCCTGTTGGCGACGAAACTTTCCAGTTGGCGCCATGGCTCTTTTTTAAACTTGTGGTTTTAGTTACTCATAATGTTTTTATTTATTGATCAATAGTAAAGACTTTGTTGATAATACCGCTTCTGTTCTATTTGGCTAGAAATTCTGCGATAATATCAAATGCAATGGCTACTTTCACTACTTTTAGCGGGAGTTCTGGCGCCTTTTCATGTCCACCCAACGGCAACCCTGGTCCCAGCTCTTACTTCTGTGTTCTCTACAGATGCTGCCGCCGTGGCTTATATGGTTTTAGTGACTTTCGGCGAAATCGCTGTTGTTGTTGATGATGCTGACTCCGTTGGTGTTTTAAGACAATTTTACTGAAAAAAAAATAGCCTTGAGCAAGATAAAGGATGCAACTATGACATATGAAAAAGGGAAAAATACGAAACGAATAGAAATATCACCATCCCACAAGACTAAGTTACAGGTACTAGGAAATGTGTAGCTTCTAGAATTAGCGGCGGAAGGATCGCCCCAGCTGGGGCAAGTATACCTATCACACATAAGGGGGGTGCATTGAGACAACCTTTGACGAACACATGTATGCGGCATGTAGTATGACAGAGAACGACAGTAGCTGAGAGCTAGTTTGTAGGGATTCATCATAAAAGAAGCCCATAAGGCGTGCAAATATGGACATAAGAGAAAAAAAGAAAACGCAATTATAGAGCTTTGTGTTGTGTTTTTCTCTAACGTCCGTGTTTCGAAGTCTTACGTTAGAAGTATAAACCCATCTTTAAGATTATTCGTGTCAAACTCTACTGACGAGCAGTGCAGTATAACTTTGCCCCGAATCCAGCCGAATCAAAAGCCTCTGAGCTTTTCTTTTTTTTTCTAACAATTTCTTAACATCGCAATTAAAGTTAAGTGCACGTTAAAGGAACCCAGATGGTGAAAATTTCCGGGAACCCTACACTACGGCGTCTCTCATTTCCATGTAGTGGTTTTTGGGAAGCTAGAACCCAACGAGATATTGTTATTAATATCATCCCGTTGCCGGTAGCAAAGTGGACCTTGTGTCTAACTGATGAGCAGGCAAAAAAAATTATGCACCATGGTCCCCGTTTCCACGCTTACATAAGCCGCGGTGTCGCCCTTTGAAGGTGAGTCCATTTTCCTCGGCTGCAATTGCTTCCAGTTGCCACCGAGGCAATAATTCCGTCCACGAATGACGCTACAATTTCTCCTGTTTTCATTGGTTTAGTAGAGGACCGGAGACGGGAATGGAGTATGACGCTTCCTGCTGGTTTTAGCTCGGTAATTAGGCTCGGCAACCTTCATAACTCCTCGAAGCATTTCGTGTGTCTTGGCAGACGGCTCTGTCATGTCTCGGCGGAAGCATTTTTTAGTTACACGAGCACCGAGGGATACTATTGTTTCTCTTCCAAGCACTTCCGGTCGGGCTCTTACTTCCGGTTTTTCCGAATATCCAGGAAAAGCCTTTTAAAAAATAGAAATTGATGGTTCTAGCTTAAGTTAAGAGCTATATTGGATACATATGATATCGGAGCACAACTTACATTAAGATAAGGGCCAATAACTGAGCGGATAATTTAATGAAAAGTAATTGATTGAGTTCATTAAAAATAGTGAGCGGATGGGATTATTGCGCCACCCGGCGGAGAAGACCTCAGTCACTCACATCTTTCCTCATGGCCTCTGTGATCCGCTTCAGCAGCGTGCGAAACACACAGTTAAACATACGAGTACACCAGTGTACAACGCCAACGTGGGAGTGCCACTAACTGACATCTAAGTAAATAATTAGGGTCACCTCCAGATTTTGTTTAGGATATTGGGTTGCACAAGTAAAAGTTAAAAGTCTAGTTCAAAGTGGCCCGAAAGTGTTTCGATAAAATTTCTGAGATTTCTAGCGACATCCTCCCCCCTCTTTCCCGGAAATGACCCAGTGTAAAAAATTAAGGGAATACGGAGGAACCTGAATAAACAAAATGAGGGGAGGCCGGCCAGGATACGAGCGTAAAGCGGCAGCAGCCCGCACGGTCGTAAACGGGCCGCCCCTGCAGAGCTGTAAAAAGGCAGCGGTCCAGCCCTCTCTGGGCACGGTCAGCTTAAGTCAGGATCACAAACTGGGGGGTGTTGTTCTTTGTACACCAGATTTGCCTATGGTATACGAGCCCCGCCGACAAAGTCTGTTTCTGTTCTCGTCTAACGGTCTTCTGTAGACTAGCCAGCAGGTTGACAACCTTGCCCGATAGCTAAAGTACTCCTTTATATACGCGAGGGCGCACATAGCACACGTGCATGTTTTATAGACATTTATTGCTGAGCAATGGCAACGGCCTACGATCCACCTCTTTATATGAGACCTGCGTTGTTAAACGTGTAACTGTATATCGAAAATCAGGAGCTGAGCTAACGAAGATTTCCACATCGGAAAAGGTTTCGTTTGGCTAACAAAGAATTACAGAAGCTGACCACCCAGCGAATACTTTAATCCATTGTCAATACAATGAGGATTAAAAAAAAGTCAGAGAGAAAGCTGTCGTATAATTGAAGAATTCTTATCAACTGCCATACCTGTTTCAGTTTTCTAGAAGCTTAAGCTTATACAGGCTTTGTTAGGAAATAGGGCATTACCTATCGTGTTCCGTTTTGATGTGATAGCGTTCTTGGGATCTCGGGATCATCTGACGACGACTAATGTAGACAACTGAGTCAGCACACAAAATATTACGCTTTATGTTTGTGTAGGAGCACATCTCACGTACTGTGATGTTTGACCGACTGCTACACAGGTGACCGACAAACTTCAAGATCATTTGGAAACACAGACGATTGTAAATGCGACATTACGATGCGTTAGTTCTTGCGCACGCAGATGGCTTTAGGCACCTAATCTACTGCTGACCCGAAGGTCGGGGGATCGAATCCCTGCCATGGAGCCGCATTTCGACGGAGGCAAACTACTAGAGGTCCGTGTAATATATTAAGGTGCATGTTAATGAGCCCCAGGTCGTCGAAATTTCCGGAGCCCTCCACTACGGTGTCCCTCATAATCATATCGTGGTTTTGAGACGTAAAACCCCAACAATAATATTTAGGCACCGAAACGTACTGAAAGAGGCTTTCATATAAGAATCCCCGTGCACATCTTGCGTTATTTTGTGTTATCGCAGCTGAAGGCGACGAAGGCGCTACTGAGATTTTTAAAAGACAAGCGGCTGTGACAGTGATGTCGCGTACCACGCAAGATTGACGGACTGGGACTGACTCTGTGTGTGTGTGCTTTGTTATGTCATGTCTTTCTCTCTCTTCCCTCTGCATTTTTCAATCTCCGCCATTCTCTTCCCATGTGTAGGGTAGTAAACTGGTTGTCATAAAATGGTTAAACGTTAAACTGCCTGTTTTTCCTTCTTTACTATTTCTTCTTCTTTGGTTTGTCTTCTTCAGTACGTCCGTCTGGTTCGGGTTCTCTATCTTTGGGTTCACACAAAATAAAACTCTGATAAAGAAGAAGGCCATAAACGTAGGGCCTTTCCAAGTCGTCGCCCGTCAAAGGGCCGGCTGAGACCGCTGCTGGTTTGCTGTAGTAATACGACGAGAACCTTAAGAACGACATGACCGATGGTGAGGAATACCGCCTGATATGGTCCTTTCGGGCGTCAAACCTTAGCGCTCTCAGTGAAGCGTTGCAACTATTTCAACGTTGAGCATCGTAGACAATTTTGCCTAAACGGTTTTATTGCAGGTACTTGGACACGTGGCGCACATTAAAAACGCTGCTTCGAAAGAAACAGCGTTTTATGGGGCCTCTCACCACCGCGTGAGGCTAGCGACAATGCTGCTTCTCGTAAGCTTTAAAAATAATATGATATATAATACCAAGGGTTCTGCGTCCCAAACCCCACGATATCATTCCGAGGGACGCCGTATCGGAGGGCTCCGGAAATTTCGACCATCTGGTGTTATTTATCGTGCACCGACATCGCAGAGTACACGGGCCTCTACCCTTTCTCCTGCACCGAAATGTGACCGCCACAGCCGGGACCGAATCCGCGACCTTCAGGTCAGTAGCCGACCACCGTAGGCACTGACCCAGCGGGGCGGACAAACCTTATAAAAGCACCAGAAAAAAAAAAGAAAAGAAAAGAAAGAGAGCCATAACGTGGGGCTTTGAGAGTGCACACCTTAGCGGCAACTTTTGTTATTTATTTATTTATTTATTTATTTATTTATTTATTTATTTATTTATTTATTTAGAGCTTCAACATGCGCGAAAGAGTTTACTCTACATAAGTATATATTTCGGTTTGCAATAACTTGGTCTCAGCGCACTGTAGACGCAAAAAAAAAAAAAATCAAAGGATTGGAGTTTGTCTCTCCTGTTTCTCTCCTCTCTTCTGCGCTGTTCGCACGCCTTCAAAATGGTGAACCAGCGAGTCTACAGCGTTTCAGAGTTTTAGTATAACAGACATGTGGAAAGGAAAATGTAATCGCAAGCACGGAAGGCTAAGCAAAGCTTGAATTAGTTGCCGGGACTCTATAGTGACCGACGCGAATAGTCATGCGATGACAGCGCAAAAGCACGCGTCACAAGTATGCATAAGTGCGGTTTCTTTCTTCTTTCTTTCTTTCTTTCTTTCTTTCTTTCTTTCTTTCTTTCTTTCTTTCTTTCTTTCTTTCTTTCTTTCTTTCTTTCTTTCTGTCTTTCTTTCTTCTTTCTTCTTTCCTGTCTTTCTTTCTTTCTTTCTTTCTTTCCTTCTTTCTTTCTTTCTTTCTTTCTTTCTTTCTTTCTTCCTTTCTTTCTTTCCGCCTTCTTCCTGTCTTTCTTTCTTTCTTTCTTTCTTTCTTTTCTTTCTTTCTTTCTTTCTTTCTTTCTTTCTTTCTTTCTTTCTTTCTTTCTTTCTTTCCTTCCTTTCTTTCTTTCTTTCTTTCTTTCTTCTTTCTTTCTTTCTTTCTTCCTTTCTTTCTTCTTTCTGTCTTTCTTTCTTTCTTTCTTTCTTTCTTTCCTTCTTTTTTTCCTGTCTTTCTTTCTTTCTTTCTTTCTTCCTTTCTTTCTTTCTTTCCTTCTTCCTGTCTTTCTTTCTTCCTTTCTTACTTTCTTTCTTTCTTTCCTTCTTCCTGTCTTTCTTTCTTCCTTTCTTCCTTCCTTTCTTTTTTTCTTTCTTTCTTTATTTCCTTCTTCGTTTCTTTCTTTCTTTCTTTAGTTATTTCCTTCTTTCTTTCTTTCTTTCTTTCTTTCTTTCTTTCTTTCTTTCTTTCTTTCTTTCTTTCTTTCTTTCTTTCTTTCTTTCTTTCTTCCTTTCTTTCTTTCCTTCTTCCTGTCTTTCTTTCTTTCTTTCTTTCTTTCTTTCTTTCTTTCTTTCTTTCTTTCTTTCTTTCTTTCTTCTGCACGCAATTACGTGAGCAAGCGAATGGGACTACGATTAAGTTACGCCGGTCAACCGTGACTGGGCCCACAAATATTGGCAGTAGCTGCAACTTTGTTAAGCGCCACAGCCGGTCTCCGCCGCAGGCGAGCCCTGTGGAATGTCATCTCGCAGACCTCGTGCGCGTAGTGGCGTGCCCGGCTAGATGACGACGTGGCCGAGAATCAAGATCCGCAGACGGATATAGAACAAGCGTTATACTGTAGCAAGCAACGACTCAAAAACATTACCTCACGGACGCTGTATATGCTCTATTCTACGCCCGGCATGCCCCGTGTGATAAATCATGACGCCGGTGAGATAGCCATGTCACGGTGCACGAGCGTCCGTGCTACTACCTCATGAGCACCTACGTCGCCGCCTACGGCACGCTTTGTTTGTCCAGACGGAGAGGAGTCAAGGCTAAATAAAGCCCCATCCAGAACAGACGGTTCGCCCTAGCTTGTTCCCCTCACTCTATATCCCTGGTGTGTTGCTTATGCTGTTTTCATTCTCCCGTGCTCGGCGGGGAAGCTCATAACTACTCTCGCTCCAACAGGATGCTGAGTGATTTGCTTTCTGCGCAAGTTCTGCTTGTTCAAACACGGAGGCAGCGAGTGTTTGAGCATCGTGTCGGCATTATTGTTATGACATCTGGCGCGTGCTTTTCGTCGATTTCTCCCAAGGCGTCTCTTTCCAACCACGCTTTCGTAACGCCTATAAACGTCTTTTTGTTCTTATCCTCTTAGTATAGCACCACGTTATTATTACTTTTGATGTGAAACCCACCACGTTGGTCTGGTGGTTATGGTTCTCGACTGCTGACCCGAAGGTCGCGTGCTCGAATCCCAGCCGCGGCAGCCGCATTTTTGATGGAAACGAAAGTTCTTGAGGCCCCCCGTGCACTTAGATTGAGGTGCACGTTAAAGAACTTCAGGGTTTTGGAAGCCAAGCATCGGTTCAATAAAAATCAGTTGCGAGTGTGCGCTTTTCTGTGTCTCTTCTTCGTTTTTCGTCTACGTTCCTCGTTCTGCGCCAATGAATTCCTTTCCCAGCTAGAAACGCTTCAAACGCTTACAATATGCGAGCAATCTCCGGCGAGCGTTTCTTCCTGGCATTATCAGTCAGAATCAGAATGAGATTTTCTTGGTACAATATAGCGGAGTCACCAGGCGTTTATACACACCGGCGGTGCTCTCTGGCGATCACTTTCGAAGATACGTGCTGGCCACGTGCTAACCCGAGATTTAGTGAAATTCAGCCCGCGAGAGCCAATCAGAGCCGTATTTCAGGATACTACTACTAATAATAATGGTGGTGTAATAAGTAAGCGCTGATGCTTGAGAATAGGCCCCCGCCCCGCTTTCAGCGGTTGGAATGGCGAGTCTTTGTTTTTTTTCTCTTCGTGTTTTTTGTTTGTAATTCTTAGCCACTAAATTAATACTTTACAACTGAAACAGAGGCTCTCTGGTGGCTTTATGCTTACCCAAAGACTCCTTCTTTATTAAAAAAAAAAAAAAGAGTGAAATATAATGTCTCCAGTTCAGTGCGTAAAATGCACTTCACAGTTAAGCTCACCAGAAATGCCGTGAGGCAGCCCGGCAATAGCGAAGGCGTCGTTCAAAAGAGCTCCGACAAATTTGCGGCCCCCCCCGGTGGGACCGCTTTGCGAGCAGCGTCTCGCATTCACGGCATCGTCGCCGGCGGCGCCTCCTTAATCACTAGGGGATTCATAACAAGCGAATGCGTGAAGCGTGAAAAATTAGCGTCATCCCCTTGCTCCGGAAGTCCGCTTTCCCTCTTGTGTGTGTGTTTTTTTATTATGTAATTTTTTTTGTTTCTCTGTGACAGCAAAATTATGTCGTGCAGACCACTGGATGACGAGGAAAGCAGATGCTCGACGACTTTTTTGCATCCACGCTGGTTCTTCCTTTGTGTTTTTTTCTTTCCTCTCCTGCCTCTTTTGTTTTTGGCTCTCTTGATGGTTACGAGTTTTTCCTTGTTTTGTTTCATAATAAACAAACCGGAATTTTTCGCGAAAGGCCCCAGACGGCTATTTACGAGGCAAGGTACAGATGGCTGTAAAAGAGCCACGATGAGGTTGCGAAATTAGCCATCTGTGACACGGAGTCCTCATTCGGAGAAGCGACTCACTTTTCCGATTTCTGTGCACTGTTGGCGAGGCAGAGACAAGTGCTGAGCTAATGGTGAATGAAGCGTTCTTGATGCATAGATTTCTTTTAACCACTGGTTGAAATATTTTGCTACACACGATCGATTTTGCGAAGGCAGTACCGTGTTTGACGACGCATTGGACGTAGGGTGGTTCGGCAGGAATACGAAAATGGATTTTTTAATATTTTAGGAACGCTCGCTGCCAGCAGATAACTATCGCATGTAGTCTGAACGGATCGTTGAATTCGGTTTATTAACCCTTTTCGACACATCGGGACACATACGTCCCACTTTTCGATCTGCAGAACAAAGTTTTCGGCCACATGACCCTGTTGCAATTAGCGCAACGCTAAGTCCCCCATATTATACCTAAGACTTCGTAATCTAGAGGAAAATTTTTTTACCACGCTTTCGAAAGGCGGAGGTAGTGTTACAATGGCGTTGAATTCCGATGAAATTATTTACAGTAGGTTCTGAAGTTTCCTCTTCTTCAGATAGAAAGAACCTGCCAATAAAAATACCGGATAATTTGCTCTTTCTTTTTTTTTTGTCTTTTTTTTATTTTTTTTTTGGTTTTCAGAGAGGTGATTATAGCTTCCAGTCATCAAAGTGTTTTCGCGCAATAACTTGACCGATAAATGCATCGAAGCAATGCCCTGTGAAATTACCACGCTCATCCTCCAGCATAATTGCGGATATTGGTGCATGGAAATATTTTTCTTGATATCATATACCTCTTGAAAAGTAGGCGCATATTCAGACAACGCTGCACGCAACTTGTTCACTCCTTCTGCCGTGAAGCTTCCGACCTGAGCAACAGCTTGAGCTGCATCGCCGCGCCTATATAGTACTCGTCGATGAACGTCCTTTATACACACATGGCGGAAGCGTGATAACGCAATAAAGTGCATTATTTGTAGGCAGTGGCGGCGGATGTTGAATAGTTCCGATTTATCTTATTGAGGGGAAGGGGGGTGGGGGTGAGGTGACGAAAAGACGCTATTGCAGCAACCTTTAAAGGCAGCAGCGTCTATCTCATTACGGATATTTCTTTCATACGTACACTCTATCCTTGCAATCCTTCATTATTAATTTCAGTCTACTTCATATCATATAGTAGAACTCGAACCGTACTTTGTGAGAGTTCTCAGTTTCAGACTTTCTGGCTATGCACGGGGAACGTTGCTACGCATGCGCGCGTACTAGTTATCCTCCCTTTCATTCCTGCTTTGACTATTCTTTTCGTTCTCTTCCCTCTCCCCCCCATGTAGGGTCAGCTAATCGGATGCAATCTGGCTAACTTCGCTGCATTTTCTTTGTCTATATCTCACTCTGCCCCGGCGACAGACAGTCCTCCGGCGACCTTGAACCACTCACCCCGTTTCCCAGAGGGAAGCAGCCGTGCTGCCGATACATCCCGGCATAGCGTGGCCCGTGGCCGAAAGACGCCGCGCGGCGGCGCTACCGTGTGCGCCCGCAGCTGCCCTCCCCTCTACGCGGGGTCTGGCGCCGGGCCGGGCCGATTCCCCGATCGTCCGCGCTCGGTGCTAGGATTCCAGGCGCGCCTTCCGCCAACGTGGCGGGCCTGCCGCTAGCGCTCTGCAGTGCTACCGAGGACTACACCGATTCTCCTCGACTAGCACTGATTTTCACATGCTCTCGCTCCGATCCAGACTTTGTGTCGATTTACACTGAACACTCGGAGACTCGTATCCCCGGCTGTGTTTGGAGTTGAATTTGTTTGCTGTCGAAAAAAAACAAAAAAAGCGAAGGAACGAGCGTTGTGAACTGGCTAGAGGGAGAGTCGTGAATATCATGCGCGAAGAGTTCTCCGGGTACTATCTTTTTTTTTTTTCTTGACGTTTCTCGGGGCGTAATCCACGGCAAGAAACTGCGGCTGCGGGATACCTCCATTTTGCATTTCTGTGCGACATTTCCATGGTATGCCGAGTGATACAGGAACAGACCACTTTACACCACGGTAAGTTTCTTCCCGCCATTTTTAATATTTATTTTAAAATTTATTTGTTGCTCTTATTTCCCAATTTAGTGTCGAAATGTAGTGCACTGAGCAGTGAACCTGCGTAGTGTACCTGTGTTTTTCATTTTTCTTCCTCAAAAATAAAAAAAGAGGCGCAGAGCCGTTCCACAATTTTGTTTGCTCTTTGTGCTGATAGCAATATTTCACACGCACCTAAGGCTCACGTGAACCTTTCATAATGATCTGGGGCCGAGTTCACACAGCCTTTCTTTCGTAAGTGCTTTATGGCATGCTAATTATATTATCCGTGTTACAACTGGTTGAAACTTTGTCTTAGGAACAACTGCAGCTTAAGATGTTTTTTGAGAATTCAGGCCTCGAACTTTATTTGAAGCTTGTTGCTCTAAAGCGATCCACATGTATTAACTCTGCGAGGAGCAATCCTGTTCGTGCAGTGCGCAACCGAATTTTTTTTCTTCGGTGATACACAAGAACAATAACAGAATTAAAATTTCATGCTTTGTAAATTGCTATGCAGGAACTGGTGAAGGTTATGTGTACAATATTCCCATTATTCTGCCTTATACTATCTTTCCATCCAGCATGGCGACAGCCATAGTTCATGCATCAGAATGAACGCTTGAACGAACGAATGAACGAAAAGTGCTCCATTTGCACTATTGCATTAAAATACGCTCTGTGCTCGACTATAGTTACTTCGATGCTGTGTATGCCCATCTAAAACTAATCTCGCACAGTTTATTATATAGGAGAATACTCACACGGTACCCATTTTCGCCCATAGAAGCTGCTCTTTAATACTGAAAAAAAAAAACACATAATTTTCTTTGATTAGGTAGTTATTAAGTCTGTACTCCATCGTGCATTTTGATAATTGTACTCCCGTTCCCCGGAGGTTCTTGACAAAAAAAGTTTATTGGCAGATTTGTAAAACAAAAAAAAAATGCAAAATCATGTGTGCTATATACATTTTCATGGACACTTTTCAGAATTAGGCGGGAAAATCATACGACCTATAAGCAATATTTTCTGAATATTCCCGTCTTGTTTTCTTCCCAGAGCATTTTAGTACCAAGTAAATGATGATGAGTCCTTTTGAGTCTCCACTGCAATCAACGCCGCGAAATTTGTGGGACGCTGTCTATGGAAGCAAATTGTCAACAAGGTGTGTAACAGAATCAGAACGGCCGTTTACTATCTCAAAGTGTTATTGTAATTGGAGAAAACAGCAGGTGATATAAGAACATAACCTCTTTTTCTTTCGTCAGGATGACACGCCAGGAGCTCGCCCATCGCCAGACCCCAGAATTTTGAGGGAGTACGACAACAAGGCATTCTACTGTGGTCAAGTGCAAGAGAACTTCCAGCCTTCGGTTGCCACAGTTCTGGCAAAAGCCTTCATTTTGTGCTTGACGATGTGCTGTATTAATTACCTCACGTACCCGAGTGGGTACGCTCAGGCGTTTGGCTCTTGTGCAGAGTATAATGAGAATTACCCAATAGTTTTCTAGGCGTTCTGCCGGCAGCTTGTTGCCGAAGATCATTGAAAAGATTGAAGGTATTCGTTTTGAACCAGAATATAATTGTCCGGAAAACATCGGATGACAGAAGATCGTTTCTCGTTTCCCTCAGTTCTGGGCACTGCTTCTAGCGCTGTTTGTATTATTTTACAATAAATACTACTTATTTGTACACGCGAGCAGAAGCTGTTTCTTTCATGCTCAACCACGCTGGACATAGCAGGTACTGTTTAACTATGAAGCTGGTATGGTCCGTCAAGTCCTTCTCAACCGACATGATTCCGCTGTGCAGTACATTTTTGCGGAACGCGGGGCGTCCACGCTTGAGCCACCGTTAAGCAAAAAAAAGAAGAAACAAGGGGGAGAATTTTCATACGCATGTATGTCACACTTCATGCTGATAGTTTCCGAGTTCCTTTAAATGGTGAAAGAAAGTAAGCATCAAGCTCCTGCAGGCACTGCAACGAATTCGCTAGCCTAGAACACATGCTCTGGCGTTGCCCCTCGTTACGGGGCACGTACCAATGCACTGAAGACAAGTGGCTATCCGCTATCAAGAGCCCCGATGTCGGGGCTCAACTGTGGGCTGTCCAGAGGGCCCACGATGCGGCGGTCGGGCTTGGCCTGACTGTCCCAACGTGGGAGCGGCCCGCTGCGCGTTGACTCGTGCACCTCAGGACCTACAATAAAGTTTTGCATCCATCCATCCATCAAGAGAATCTGAGGGAAAAAACCCTCCGATTCGATGGAATTGATGGAATCCGAAGTGGTTAAAATTAGGCAGTTTTAGAATACGGTACGCAAAGCATGGTGTGTGCAATCACTGGTGTTTGTTGCCACTGCGCATGTGTCAAAGACTGGACTGTGGTGCGCATGTTACTTTTCGAATACGGTATAGCATGCGTGCTCAGGCAACGCAGCGTCTGCGTGCGCAATTCTAAAACGCTATTAGACCGCAGTCCACCGCTATACACACACACACACACACACACACACACACACACACACACACACACACACACACACACACACACACACACACACACACACACACACACACACACACACACACACACACACACACACACACACACACACACACACACACACACACACACACACACACACACACACACACACACACACACACACACACACACACACACACACACACACACACACACACACACACACACACACACACACACACACACACACACGAGATTTGTTGCCAGGTGATTGGCGAGGGCGGAAAAGTAGAGGGCGATAGAAAGGGGGGAGAGAGGGAGAGAGAAAATTTGGAGGGCGCTTGAGCTTCGCCTTCAAGAGTAGAACGCGATAGCGTAAACGGGCCCCCGTGCGCAATTGCTTTCAACCATGCCGCAAAAGGGAAGTAACCTTTGTGCGTTAACATTGGCCATTTTAAACTATACTAGAATGTGTACTGGATATACAGCTGCTATGTGTCTACTACGCCACAGTTCTTCCTTTTGCTAATTGGCGAAGTGCCCGCTACTCGAGTTGCCACGTCCACTTGCGGGGGTGCACACTTTGTAAAGGGTTTGCAGCCCCTTTCACTGCATAAAATTCATGTGGTGCTTTTCTTCAAAGCATATTCAAGCAATGACATGGCTCTGTGGTAGAACACCTGCTTACCACGCAGATGGCGTGGGTTCGATCGTCATTTTTTCAATTTTTTTACGATGATTTTTCGCTCAAATTCAACGACGTTGACACAGACACCTACGCCGAAGCCGGAATATCTGCGAAACGAGCTCCTTAACGCTCTCGCGTTAATAAACTGAAAGACAGTGAAAACAAACGGAGAGATAATACCTGAGCTTCAAGTTCTAAATGTGCACTCGTGTGTCGGGTATGTGTCACTTTTAAATTCCTACCATGGTATGTTCCTTCTTTGTCGTGTTTTAAAACTGAGCTCTCCGGCAACACAAAGTTTAACAGTCGGCAATAACTAGTGTTCTGTAAGCATCATTTGTTGCCATTAAAATAAATGGAACTTCCCGATCGACATAGACATTTACGGGATTTGATTTTTCGCTTTATGTAATTATTTACTTAATTGATTGTTTTTCTTTTGTGGTGTCTGAAATGCCCAATATGTCCGGAAGATTATGTTACAATGCAGAAAGTACCTAATGAAAAATCCCACTTCTCCCCACTGGTCCACTAAAATGAAGAAGGCAACACACGGGTGGCTACCACGAATTAAGATTTCTCAACAGACGTAACCAATAAATTGAGAAAGGCTTTAATGAACCGTCGGTATTAACCCAGTGATAAACACCGGGGCCGAACGTTTCAGCTTTGCTGGTTAACCATCGATACGGAGAGCTTGAGCGTCGACTTTTTAACATTTTTGGACGCGCGTCTGAAACGTGGTAATTTTCACGTCATGCACTTCCTCTTTCCACGTGCTTCTCGAACTTGTTGTAGTACAGGAAACGTAGATGCAAGAGCTTCCTACCTTTTTATTATTCGGAATTGGGCAACTGCTCCGTTGTCTCCAAACGTTGCCTTCTTTGAGTGTTGTTGTATACGTCGTATATGAAGCTTCCTGAAGCATGAAAAACAACGTATACTTTTGCCGGGTGACCCGATAGCTAACAAGACACCCTATAGCCCTGTCGCAGTTAAGAGGGCAGTGAGTTCGAAGCTTGTGAACATTTCGTTTTACAGGTGTCCGCCAGAGGGAGAAGGTATACGCTTTACGAGTTCATCGCTGAAGTAGTAAGTAGAGTCAGACCAGGTCAGTGTAATGAGAGAGCCGTAAAAGGGAGTGGACCCCTGCGACAACTGCAATCTTTGTACCTGTATTTGGAACACCTCTCGACTGTCTGCCCCTCATTTCTTTTTCTATGGTGATCTCGTGCCACCTACATGTAGCGACTCTGAGCAGACAGGCCTTGCGTTGGGCCTGGTACTTCCCTCCGAATACAATAAACAAGTTGTTTTTGTTCGCAGGTTGGGGAAGTGTCAGCGTCTGCTTCCGTTGCACCGGCAGCATAGCCTCACGCTGTCGTTAAGTAGTGATCTCTTCCTACGTGGGAAAGCTTCGTTACGACAGGCAAGAACAAGGGGATCCCGCAATGACACTACAAAGCTCGGGACGGAAACAACTTTGGTCGTAGGGTTCTTGATGAAAGCCACCGGCTGGCGAGACTCAGCCGCCACTCAGCGAACTTTACGACGTTGAAAAGGAGTTGTCTTTTTTGTTGTTGTTGTTGATAAACTAGATAATAAGTTGTATGCAAACGAGCGCGTGTAGAACCAACGCAAAAATATTTGAAAGGATGGCTCATATCATACATTAACCTTATTTATCATTGTTTCGCTCTCAATAATGGTTCTAGACAACGCTTTAACCAACGGAAAAACAGCTTACTGAGTTTTAAAGGCGCATACTGGAGCATAGGTTGATTCTGTTCCAATTTGATAAATTAGAACGCGTTTATTCGTTTAAACCTTTTTAGTGTACATAACTGATGTAATAGTTGGGCGAAGGGGGGGGGGGGAATAAGCGTCATATTACGTTCCTGAGAAACCAGTGACTGATGTATGTTTTGACTGTCAGTACCCCTGAGACCACATTACGTGGACCTTGAGTTTTTTTCTTAGCAAGCTATTTGTGACTCGAACACCCAGGTGACTTATCTCAGCTGGAGGATAAGAAAAAATAGCTAATTTTTGTACTCGCATGACCCACAAAATAAGCTGATTTAATAAGAAGCTCGAGCACATGCCCTCGACATACCACGCGGCCTTCACGAATCGCAATGACGACAATAAAGTCAGAACACGCTGTAAAGGCGCGCAAACGGAACTGGTGTCCATTGCTGTTTTCGAGCAACAAAATCGAGCTAGCAAAGAAAAATGCAGAAAAGAGAAAGAAATTCAAGAACGAGAAACATCACGGTGGGACAAGGGGATAAATGACCAAACAGTTTTTCGCGATTGGATCTTCCCAAATAACAGGGATGTATTTCTTACTTAAGACCACCGGCCAGCTTACATAAGCCCGGTTTTGTCGATCGCTCAGAACGACAACCCTTAAGCCTTTTCTCCAGTCACCGTACTTAACGAGCGCAGAGAAATACGAATGACTGCGGACAGTATTCGAGGAAGGCGGGCACTCTCAAGTGGAATCCATAATCCAACGAGGAAAGGCCACTTATATAACGACAAATTCAACGAAGCAGATTGTGTACGCAGGTTCTGGATACTGCCGCGCTCGTTGCATTTCTGAACATTTTACCACTGAACTGACCGAATCGCTGTCTACGGGCGCTTAATCCACAAAGTAGGACTAATCAGGGGTTTCAACAGAGCGCTTTACTGGAATTTATGTACCCATAATATTTCTCTAGATGCAAGTAGTTTCCACAAAAGCACAATGCCTGTGGCATGCGCTGGCCTCACACAGACAATTACCCCGATAAAGAAAGTTGCAATATGTGGAGTTCTGTTTATATATAACGCACTACGGATCCTTGAGTGCAATAGGCGGGTGGGTTCAGAATAAGAGTAATAACACAAAAAGAAACAAAAACATTACATTAAAGACAAGTGTAATGACAGAAATAAAACAACAACAACAAAAGGAGCTGTGTAAGAATTAGTGTATGAACATATATACATCGTGCAAGGTAGAATCATACATCGGCACATGTTGCCACAATCATTGTATAACCACCTCAGAATCATTTTAACACACGTGGATATAATGTCGCATACACAAAAGGAAAGCGCTCTTTATTAATGTATTAAAACATGCAGGGTTTTTGGAGGCGCGTTTTCGCACATGGGATTAAATAAAGGGCTACTCCTTTAATGAGCAGCCCTATAACAGTTACACATTATATTGTCACGTGGTAGTGACGTGGACGAAGACAGCAGTAGGCTTCTTCGAGGTGAACCTCTTTATTTGGCCGAACTTGTGACCTCCAAACAGAAAGCTCAAATTACAGCAGGCAATGCACGCTGTAGACTGACATCGGCGCACAGAGCGTCGGTCGTCGATAAAAACTGATCATCGTCAGGGACGCGCCGTCTTTTAAACAGCACGCGTCGAACTTTCCAGCCTTATCACTGGTGGTCGTGCAAGCTCTAGAATAAGCTGGACGGTCCGCGTCCTGCGTGCAATTTAACAAGACGATCTACTATAATCGCGAAGCTTCTCGAAACACCAGAAACACTGAGGCGTGATCTGCGCCGAGCATTGCTGATAGTCTTTTGTGGGTGCAAACCGAATGCAATATAACTGATACAAGAAACGCGCGTGGCAATATCATATTCGCTGCCCTAAAAGAAGTGTTTCGACGGTAACAACTATTCTGGTATTTGTTCTTGGTGTGAATTTCCAGAAAAGTGTGGGATATTTAAGAGAAGGAGGCATTAAAGGTATGGCACGCCGGTAACCGAGAGTGCACGCATGGGTGATGAGCAGAGCTCTGCAGACAATCCAGCTCAAGCCCGTAGCCAGGAATTTTTTTCGAGGAGGGGGGGGCACTTGTTGAAGGCCGTGAAAACCCCCCTATTTTCATTATTTATTCTCGGTAAAACACCCCCCTCCATCCGAATTTCGGGGGGCACCCGGGCCCCTAGGGCCCCCCCTCCCCCTTTCTACGGGCCTGATACCAGCTGTGTGCAATTAATATTCATTGCGAGTCCACGGTCTGCAGGAACACACGGCCGGCAGACACGGTCAATACATCAATGTCGAGTCTCGTCTGTTTACCGAGGATATCTTCGGAAACCCGAGCCGTAAACCTCGCCTCAAATATTCATATCAGCGTAAGATATTCATGAATCTCGACGGCACTGGGGTTCTCTTTTTTTTTCCTCAGAACTAAAGAAGCGAACTTGAACAGTGAATGATAGCCTACAAGTGCTCGCTCGTATAACGACTACCATTTAGATACTACGAGGCTACAGGGAAATTTTTCTTTCCTTTTGGTTACACACATAAAAAAAAAAATTGGCCGCGTATCTGCGCGCTTCGCTGCAAATGTCGTCGAAAGACGATAATCTTCTGCCGGCCGTACTACTGTTTTTGCCTTGCCTCAGACAGCGCCTCCTCTATGTTGAATCGGCCGCATCTGGCTGCCATTGATAAAATAGAGGAGGCGCTGCGTGAGATATGGACGCCATCTGGCAGTGGCGTCGGGAAACATGAGCTTGTGCAGAACCCATGCACCAAATCGTCGCAGAGGGCTTTTTTGTGCATAGCGTCGCATTTTCAGCGCAGCCTAAGAAACACTAGGGTTTTTAGAATTACGTATCTATCTATTTTTTAGTAAAGGAACACACCACCTAATATACTTACGTATTGATGTTGCGCCTCAGATATGCGTAATATTTGCTTTGTGGTCGACAATGCTCACAAGTATGAACGCAGCCACCAGTTCAAGATGGCTGGGCGTTCAGCAAGTGCTTAAACTTTGGCCAGGTGGCTGAATCATGTGACAGACAGACAGACAGACAGACCAAAATATCTGCGTTCAAGTATCCCATGAAAGACTATCGTCTTTAAGAAGAAAGATAGCTGTGTTTCATGCCGTGTTTCCTGGGGTGGGACAGTTTGCGTAGAAAAAGACTTAAGGCGAGAAACCTCAGATGCCTCATCACACACGAAACCTGACCATCGGCGTCACCGTCAACGCAAGTGATTCAAAAAGCGTCATGTAATGACATCACCTGATGATGTCATCGTGACATCACAGATTGTCAATATTTGTGACGTCACTTTGACGTCACATAACGTAGATGTCACCACATGACATTGTCGCATGTATATAAGTGGGCCGGTTCTGGAGGAACGCGAGGTGCATAAACCTTGCAATGCCTCTGTTCCCTGAGGCACTGCAAAACAACGCTTGGAGCAGAGAGCTTTTGCTGGCAGGGATATCAATACGATCAACTGAGAAGAAAAGGAAAAAGATGGCTTTCACCTTCGAGTCATCTTAGGCGAATGCATGAGGGACGTACCCTGTGAGTTTTTCATGTTTATCTGCTTCCTTACACGCTATTTCGCCGTCCTTTATTTCCCGCCTCCATTCGCAGCCGCGCACAAACCACCGGCTTCAAATTGACTCATGGTACGATTTTTACGAGCTGGCCGTTCTATTCTGAAGGCAATAGTAAAATGGCTGCTAGGGAATGGATGAAGTCGCCCAATATCAGCCCACCGGATTAGGCCGAAGTGCTCCTAAAAAGATCGCCGTGAATTCAACGCAATACGCCTTCCTATTTGTTGGAGTGATAAGAGTGAAGTTTGCGCAAAAAGGGAAGCCAGAACGCGCTGCACACTCTGTCAGCCGGGAAATTCGCACTCTGTGATCACATTTTGAAAGTTTAGAACATGGTTTCTCAAAATGGGTTCCGCCCCCCCCCCCTCTCCCCCACCCCCCCTCGGGGTTCCACGAGCCACGGATAAAGTCTTTCTGGTTCCGCACTCGCCAAGTCACTTAGATGGGAAATCCGAGGTGCGATGGATCTAAGGAACATCCATTACTCATGCCCGAGTGTGAATAAGCCCATCTCAGTGCATAACAGAAACGCTTGAGCTGCGCAATCAATCCCGCCAGCAGCTTGTAGCCATACTCCGAAAACGGGCCGCGAGGTGAAGCTATTGCATTGAATCTCGGATGCCTTATATTACCCCCCACGCGCATTTCTCCTGTTTGAACATAGGTCGCCGAACATAAGGCAGTGGACAGGCTGTAGCCATTTGCAACAACATTGTCCACACTAGCCTATCTGAAAAATAAGCACAGGAATCGGCTGAATCCAGCAGGCGACATGCGGCTGGCCCTGAGTGTTACTGAGCCTCGCTTTGATTTGTTGGTCCAGGGAAAGTGATTTTAGTTGCATGTCTGTGAATAATTTTTTTATATACTCTTGCTTTTGAATTTATTGCACGTGAACGTAGCTTTCAAGGACTTCGAGTTTTATCTGATGTAATGAAAGACTTGAACAGTAACTCAAACTAGACTGGCCTCGTACGACAAAAAATAAAAAAATAAAATAAAAATAAAAATAATGACGCGTGTAGCAGTGGAAATCCAGGTGAAAGAGACGATGTTTACGGAAGCATGAAGGCAGCCCGGAGACACCATGAGCGTCTATGCGCGTTCTTAAGGGGATATTTTAACCGCAGAGGTTCACCCACTAAGGACTGTGCGAGAAGAGCATTATGCTTTTTTCGAGTGCCATGGCCGGAAAAAAAAAAAAACCATGATACTAACAATTGTGTTCTTCCAGCGAATAGCGCGTGATCGTGAGCCAGTATAATTGTGTTAACTTCGGAGAGCGACTGTTCTAGTTGAAGCCAGACGGAAGGAAGCAAACAGAAAGGGAGAAGGCAGGGAGGTTAACCAGAAAGACTTAATGTAAAAAATTGAGCTGTAGAACGCAGTGAGACTAGTCCGTTGCAATTAAGTTTGTTCTGTAGTTGTTGGTAGTACTGGGAGATAAGGTATCGGTGCAAGTGTCCTTCAGAAGAAAGATGGAAGTCTGCTTGTTATGTCGCAATCGCTTTAAGTGCCAATTAAACTCTTAGTTATTATAGTCGTATGAATGATCCGTAACCACACTTTTCAGACGTTCTTAACATTAGATCGAAAATGCCACTTTACGGAATATGAAACTGTAATTCTCTTCAACACAGCCGTCACATTTTTTTGCGGCTGCACAGTCAGTCGCTTGCATTAAGTGCCCCTGCTTCCCCTTAAACCGCCAGTATACCGGCGCATGCACACACGCACACATGAATAGTCATGTGCCATATCTACAAACGAAATCATGCAGAGTCAGCTCTAATCAGCAATCATCAGCAGTGCGAATAAAAACATGTTATAATTACTTAAAATATGCGTTCACTTGTGAGCGCGATGAATAATGTTGCGTCAAATTGGAAAAAAGTTTGAGGAAAGGTTGAGTTGACCTTATGTACTGTTTGTCGTACTGAGTTATCCTTTATTCATTCGCAGTCTAGCAAGCAATACTATTCAAAGTGTACATTATGTCGCTTCAGAATGTCCCGGCAACGCGCTGGGCAACATTCATGGCGAGACGGCCGACCGCCGCAACTGCGACGACGTGCCGATATATTTTCAGTGAGTTTCAAAGTGTCGTAAACAGTGCGTCTAAAGCGTCCATCTGCTCCCGTGAAAGCACTCGGTTGATTGGAAAACCACTTGCGCAAACAGCGACCTACTCGCACGTGACGCCGCTGTCGTCAATGTTTGCACAATGCGACCAACAGATAGCCGCCGAATGGTTGCATTGCAATACCGGCACGCGCGACTGAAAGTTAGTTAGGGACGTGGAAGGCCTGGACAAAACGCTTAATTGATGGCGTGCAACAGCGTCGGAGCACCGGACGCGACGTTGAATTTTTAAAGAACTAAGAGACGGCATTGTGCAACGTTTGTGACTTGTCGCACTCATATTGAATAGAGTCGCAAGTACAACCTCGTAGTTGGTATTTGACTCATTTTTCGTGTCATTTTCTATTACTATATGTCTAATAAGTGTAGCTAGAGCTATCGTCTTCTATAATTTATTGTGCAAAGCAGCAGCCACAACCATCATAAACGGGTGTAAAACGTAGAAGGTAGCTTTGCTATATTGTGCATGCTGTATACATGTATAGCTGAGAGGGAGAGAAAGGAAGGGCTAAACGCATGGAGGTTAACCAAGCTTTGGCTTTGTTGGCTACCCTATATATTAATAATATCTGGGTTTTATGTCCCCAAAACCACGATATGATTATGAGAGATACCGTAGTGGAGGGCTCCTGAAGTTTGAGGAGGCATCTTGAATTTTATAAACTCATAGCATGTTGAGTGTGATGTGAGCTTAGAATGACAGATAGTTGAGTTTGTTGTGAAGGTGGGTGGGCAAACACTGACGCAAGAGAACAGGTCAAGACAACAAACGTGACGGAATGCAGTGGAGCTCTTCTTTTGTGTCCGTCTTTGCATTCCTACCTTCTTTCAAGGTGCTATGAGTTCTACTTAGCAATTCGAGAATTGCAATTTGCCGTTTCAAGTTATTGGTAGATAAGGCAAACTAGTTAACTAATCATGATATCCACCATTCTAACAGAGCGTTTGATATCGACCATACATCAAGAAAAAATATTCAGCTTGCTCAGTGTTATTTTCCAGAGACTGTCGCATCACTGAAACATTTGTTTTATAAAGCCCGCTGTGTGGCAATGGAATGTTCGCACGCCTTCAGTGCGATAGTAAACAGCATGATATATACCCAGCTATGCTACGAAAACATTGCGGATGTTGTATGCGTACAGTCATGGAGGAAGAAAAAAGAGAGGAGCGAGCATTGGGCAATGGGATTGAAGACCATTGTATCGGTCCATCACGTGATAAAAATGTCAGAGTGGTTTAAGTTTCAGTACTCCCGGTGACGCTCTGTCTTGGACCCTCATCAGTGAGCCGGCCAAACTACGCCGAAGAAGCGCGCTTAGTATCGCGATACTCTTGTATCGTGTTACTGCCCAGCCCTGGCACTGAAGGATACATCTTATTCAGTGTCAGTGCCATAGTTCAAACTAGGCGGACGTGCCTTTCACGCTCACTGGTCATGTTTCCGCACTCGCAGTAGATGACACAATCGTTTTTACTCTTCTCGTGGTATCACCGCGCACTGATTCAATACAGTTATGTAAGCAAGCGCAGTATTGCCGGAGTGCTGTCCAAATTGGAGAGCGTTCGGAGAAAACGATGGCGCTACATTTCCTCAGCAAATGAACTTGGAAGCGTGGGTATCACAGAATGCTGTTGATGCAATTTTTTTTCACTGTCTTTGGTAAGTAGGTCACTGTTATGCTATACGTAGTTCTCTATAATTTTCAATAGAACACTGCTTTTCAAAATGTAGAAGGCCTCAGAAAATGGAACAAAATGTAAGCAAAAGAGCGGTAGAAATAGATCCAAACTATCGAATATGAAACAATGTGTTCATTTATTACCAAATTTTATATTTTTTATGTTACTAAGAATTCGAGAACAATTCGTCAATTTAAATATTTCGTGCTGAACATGTTTCTTTTTCCTGATCCATATGTGTGGAGCGAATGTTAACCGTGAATTTCTCCATGAGAACGACGTTTAGGTCACATTATTAGTAAAGTATTGTTTAAATGTTCCACAATATGTTCAAAAATTGGGCTGTATTTACTCAGGGCATGTCTGTTGAACTACTTATAACTTGTCAATTCAGCCATCTCTGTTGTTCCAGCAAGGTAAAGGCCGAGTTACGAGGTTTCAGCCCTCCTTTTGCTTCACATCGCGGTCAAACAATATACCTGTTGTGCCCAAATAAAAGAACAATAGCAGTAGCACCAGCAACAACTGTGTTTTAATGGCCATACCTCATAGTCGTTTTATATGTAAATGCATAGAAAACTACCTGTATGGACTCTAGCCTTATAAGTGACCACACTGCATGTATTGGACTCTGCGCTCAGACTCTGCTATTTCTTTATAAGTTTCATATCCTATATGCACATAGTGCTTCTGATTATTTTTTTCTCTTCTTTTATTCTTTTATTCGTTGTGGTTGTTTTTTGCTTTGGTTTTGTGTGTTTCTTCAATACTACTTTCATTATGATGGCACATCCGGCTGTATTGTAACCTACGTTCCCCTGTTTGCTTTCTTTTCATAAATAATTAATGAATGAAATAACAACAAGTGCACTCCCTCAATATCACCTGGATTTGGTGCAGAATTTCTCGCTGAAAGCCGTCACGTTCTCAAGAATCCTTTGTCGATAGCAACTGCAGAAAATAAAGCAGTCCAAAGGTGCTGTCTGAAAGACAACTGGAGAGAAAAGTGCAATGGAGGAAGATGATGGCTGCTACTGCAGGTCCAAGAAGCAGGCGTGCCAATCAGTTGTAACCCCCTCCTCACCGTTCTTCCCTCCTCCCTTCCACCTCCCATCTTTCCTTCCAACGTTCTCGAGCTCGACACCACAGACGGAAGATTGGCGGTCTAAAATCGAATCGTCATACTCGCGTGCCAGCACCCAAACGAGACTTAGAAGCACGCAAGAAATGTCCTTGTTCCTCCATGACCTTTGTTATCAACGTCGAGGGCTGACAGCACAACGACGCCGAGGTAATTACGTTCCGGAACTCTTGCCTTGTCTCCCAGGGCCCTTAATCTATATCGAAAAGGAAGACAAAGGCGATGAAAGGTAGAGGAGATAATTCACATTCTGTCCAATCGGATGCTTTGCCACTAAGGAATAGAATAGAAGAGGGAAGAGAAGAGAATAGATAGATAGATAGATAGATAGATAGATAGATAGATAGATAGATAGATAGATAGATAGATAGATAGATAGATAGATAGATAGATAGATAGATAGATAGATAGATAGATAGATAGATAGATAGATAGATAGATAGATAGATAGATAGATAGATAGATAGATAGATAGATAGATAGATAGATAGATAGATAGATAGATAGATAGATAGATAGATAGATAGATAGATAGATAGATAGATAGATAAGTGAGATATTAAGTGAAGCAGTGCAAAACAATTATGAGCGCGTTATACCTTATGTGTGTGCCAAAAGAATGTGTGGCACAAAACACACCAAGGCCTTTTCTCCGTCCTCCCTCTTACGAGATAAGACGTTATGATTTTTAGCAACGGCTAAACATCGAGAAGTGTTCTATCAATGTTTTGCGCGTTAAACATGAAGACGTCTCCGAACATTCCTCTGTAGCGTGGGTCCTCACATGCCAGCACGCAAGCAAGCAAGCAAGCAAGCAAGCAAGCAAGGAGCAGCAGCGAATCATATTTTTGTCCCTTTGTATGAACTCTGTTGTACACCGGGCGAGGGTCAGAGAGGACCTGCTTACATCACACAGGGATAATGATGGACATTGAAGACGAGATAAGTAAAAAAAATGCACTTGCAAGGCATGAAGTGACGTTTTTATGAAGGGCATTTATGTAACTGCCAAAAGCCGGCAATATGGTCGCACGAAGCAAAAAAAAGAATGCTTCTCAAAATCTCGGTATTTACGCAATGTGTCCGGTGCACGTCATGGCAATCACAAATTTTTGTTGCCAGGCGAGCAGGCGGGACATTTTTTATGAGGCGAAGGAAGAGGGGGGGGGGGGGGGAGGGGGGGGGGGGGCTGCACCGCTTGATGTACCATCAGCGGAAAGGTAGCAACTGTGTTGTCGAGCTTTTATTACATGCAGCAAAATATGTGCGGCTCAATCTGAGCTCAAGCAGTGCGCTGCATCGTGGTAGAAAGTTGTGCTTATTACTTGCGCGACCTCGGCCTGCCCTCTCCGTCTCTGCTTTGTGTTCTTGTGTACTTTTGTATTCAAATTATATAATAATATTATTATTAGTCCTACAGACTAGAATACGATTTGATAGCACAATATAATTTCTATTAGTGCCTGCTGCGCTCTATTCCAGGTGTCACAAGGGCACTTCTGATCACGATCGGGCCTGATTCTGATCAAATTTCACGGTCCCTTACGCAAGTGGCAGAAGGGGGGCCAATCATTGTTAAGAATGTTGATCCTGATTGGGTTCAATCGCGATCAGCAGCGTACCATGTGACACCGGCATGAGAGAAAGAAAATAGTCATTTGAATCTTTTCAATTAGTCGTGACTTGCCACGTATGTGAAGCTCTTTATAGAGACACGTGGACTCTGTTTGGATATCATTAGTGTCATAGAGCCATTGCATTCAAAAGAGGTTTAACCGGTCTCTTTAAAGAGACCGGTTAAGTGGTAAATCAGGACTCTCCGAAAACAGTAGTTCGCCTTTTTTTTTATTCTATTAGAATGCACTTCTTCAGCTTTATACGTCTTGCTGCGCGCAACGAAACGTACGTTAAGCGCACGTTTGGCGCGATTACTTCACATTGAAAAATAAATCATTTCAAATTTTAATGTTGTACAAATGGTGATGACGCAACGCAAGGCAAAGAAAACAAGAGTCACGGGAAATAGCACTCTTTCCTGTGCCTTTTCTGTCCTTCGCGTTGCGTTGCGTCATTACCTTTAGTACAGTATGAACCAACTAGCCCAATAACAAGTTTTACTAACCAACTTTGAACTCGATAAGGATGATAGAGGAGCAGGAGAAGCGTTTGCTGTAGGCGACCTTAGCCTTCCAAACATTGTCTCAACTGCTCCATCCGAGCGCCACCTGTGAAACACTATGCCCTCTGAACTTTGTCACATCTACAATAGCAACACGTTGCGCGCTATGCCAGCGACGTCGACCTTACACATTTCGCCAGTTATGGTCGAACCTGGTATCACGGAAGAACTTTGAAAGCAGCCCTAAGATATCTTTTCTATGTATCCAGTGTCCTCAAATAAATATGATGCCATTAGCATATGAGCATGGCGCGACCATCCGATTAATTTCACGTGTCAGCCTTTTACGCTCTGTTTCGATTTCACAACACTGATGAGTAATGTTAAAAAAGAGTTAGGTAAGTGACAATGCACACTGGGAGATGTCGTGCAAAGTTTTGTCTTATAACGCCACGCCGCAATTTTCAACGACAGAACTGTTGATTTGGTTTAATCAAATTATTATGTACTTTAAGGCGCATATTTTCTGTAAGGAAGAATATTTAGGTGCTTTTTGTTGTTTAACTCCATAATTGTGAAGAAAACGGCGCCTGCGACCCGTACATATGTATGGGTATGGTCTTGATGGGACTACATATAAATGAAATTATTAAATGCGCGCTGTCGCATTTGTTAATTATTTGGCGGCACATATTAACTAAGCTACTTGCAGCATAGTTACTATGACACGTTGTTGCATTTTACTTTGCCATCTCGGTGTCTAGCGTTTGTATAATACCTACCAACGCAAGTTAATAGCAGTTACTGCGTAAGCGCCTGTAGCGCTTGCGTTTATTGATTGAACGAGTTTCCCTTTGAAAACAGCTATCACCATCTGGGAGAGTTCGCGTATAAAAATCTGCCGTTCATAGGCAACCAAACAAAAAAACATACTTGTGCCTGCTCATGGAGAGGACGGCGTTATTTGATGAAATCCGTAAGCATCACGTAGCTTCGCCGGGGAGATCTATCCCTCATATCGCGTCAGAGATTGCTTCGACTTTTGACTTGCAGCTATCAAAGGCGGAAATGGCTGCGATTCGCGAGTCCCGTCCATCAAATAAGCTGGTGAAGCGAGAACAGCGCTTCCAGCTTTGAGTGACCAGCCATCACTTTCTACGACGCAGCTCGTCGTGAACGTCGGTGTGGTCGCGTTGACATTTCGGGAAGCACAGAGGCGCTAAGCGAAACTCTTTGTTCAGCCCACCCCGACAAACATTGAACGCCGCAGTTTTTGTTTTTTTTTCCACAAACTCGCTTCGCCTCATCTCCCCAGAATCACATGTTGTTGGGAAAGCTATAACCCTGTGTCAGCCGGTCAGCGGCTGTTTGACAACAACGTTTTTTCCGGTCAACAACAATTTGCTGTCGACCGGTGCCTCCGACATAATGTGGCGGGTTACGACGTTTGATGATATCAAAGACAGGCATGGTGGGTTAATACAAAACTTATTTGAATTTTATTCGAATGATATGGCACAGGGCAGACTTTCAAGAGCGGTGCAGTGAATGAAACAGAACCCTAAAACCTGGAGCAGTAATATTTGCGACGTGTGAATGTTTCACTTTGAGAGGCGCGTGGATAGACGTCGGAATATTTATTTTGGTGATGCGCTTCCAATGGCTTTTCGGAAGCATAGTTTTTAGATGCGAAGCAGCTTAGAGCGGAGTTCAATCCGGTGGTGTGCGGCCTGACCACCCCTTACTGCGCATGCGCCAACTCTCCCCCTCACCCTCTCCTCACGTGAGCGCGAGGAGGTGGGAGGAAGTGGAGTGGAGGAGGTGGCGTAAGCGCTGCCTCCGCTTCGTTTCTCCTCTCCCGTTTCTCTCTCTCCGGCACAGCTGTGCGCTCGTATATAATGCGGCGTGTGCACTTATATAATGCGGCGCGCGCTCGTATATAATGCGGCGTGTGCACTTATATAATGCGGCGCGCGCTCGTATATAATGCGGCGCGCGCTCGTATATAATGCGACGCGCGCTCGCTTTGTTGCACTCTCCTTCGCAACGGCGCTATGGATGTCAACGTTGGCGCCAGTTGTAGCGGCATCGGTTACGTTAGCTGTGACAGCAGCGCAAGCAGCGTAAGCAGCACCGCCGACACACAACTCCACACACAAATCAAACATACACGGAAACAGAAATGGAAACACAAGTGAACACCAGCGCTGCTTTGCATCCCCACATTGGTTCCCTTTAGCGGGAGATGGTGTAATATTTTTTTAAATAGAGGCCAAAAGCGCTATTTGTCTACTTGCTTCTGCTTGAAAAATAGCCCTAAATGCCTTTGGAGAGGCTAATATATATGGGTGCTTCCAAAAGTTTTGCAGGGCCCCTTTAATAATGACATTTCGGTATGCACAATCCCACGTTTGTGCTCTAGTGTTGATAGTCCGGCGCATCACCGGCAGTTGGCCTTATAGCGGGTGAGAACATAGCCTTGAACAGTTTATGTGTAGCACTGAAGAATTGATGTTAAGGTATGGCCCATATATGTCGATAATGACCACGGATTGGATAATTTCCTTTAAGAAGAAGCTGTCGTAAGAAACATTCAATGGCAAGTGCGCGAGCGCTTATTACATTTTATTTTTTGGTTTCGCACACTGTTTTATGACTACCGTAGACGGCAGCACCAGAGAAACATGTACTGAGTTTGAAAGACGCTTTAGGATGTTATTCAGGTACGGAGTGATGGTCCGTCAAAACGGGCTGTCGCAGGCTTTACTTTTACAACACGCTGTTTCGCTAAGAAGAGATGGCGTATGAACGAGGACCGGAGGAGGAGAAATAGCTCGAGCTTCCTATTTTTTTTCTGGGATTCAAACACATCATGCAGCTTAGCATCTGCTGAGCTTTCATGGTCTGAAAACGAAGAATAGAAAAGTAATAGGTGAGGTTTCGAAGGGATCGTAATACAACAACCCAAGCGAAAGAGATCCGCTCGAATGACTTTGAGGCATGTTTTAGGAGCTGTGAAAAAAGAAAAGAGAATTAATTTTCAGGCATCAACGGATAATAAATCACACTTTTTCGTGCGTTTTACTTGTTCTTCGGGCTGTTATGACGAGTACTTTACGGACCAACGAAGCGAAAGGTTGGGTGATGGGGATTTATTTCTCTCAAGATGGGGCATTTATTTCTGCAGGGATTTATTTCTGCCCAGTTCTTCTGCTACATTTTTTTTCGGAAAAATAACTGGCCACTTTTTATACCTCATTGAAGGAATTCCGCGAAAGTTTTTCTCACATAAGAAGTTCACATGTGCAAAACCACATTCGCTACTTAAGTTTCTCCTTTTGTCGTTAAGGACACCAACCAGCAGCACAGGATGTCTCTCAGCTTTCTGGATTCTTTTATTTTTCACTCGATAATTGAGATTTATTAGCAATGTCATCGCATGTACGAAGAAGAATGCTTCATGATTAGACTTGCTTTAATTTTGCTTCTTAAAGGAGACATTTTTGGTGCTTATACAAACCAGTGTATTTCTTTTAAAAAAAAGGGGCCCGGTAAAGTCTTGTTACTACTACTACTACTACTACTACTACTACTACTACTACTACTACTACTAATAATAATAATAATAATAATTATAATAATTATAATAATTATAATATTAATAATAATAATAATAATAATAATAATAATAATAATAATAATAATAATAATAATAATAATAATAATAATAATAATAATGATAATAATGAAAAAGCTCGCTCATATTTCTGGAATACTTGTCACAACGTTTACATTTCTTCAAAACACAGCCTGAAAAATGCAATACTATATAAGCAATACTCCATGGCAGTAAATTAAAGCGTTAAACAGCTAGCAAAATAATAAAGAAGGCAAATATGAAAAGAGGTGGACACAGCGAAGCAGCCCGGCACAGCTTGCGTTGACGAAGAGCATCTTGGTGAATGACGCCTTGCGTGCCAATCAAGGGAGCTCCCAGTCAAACGTCCACCGTCGGCACTCTTCAGAACACGTGTGCGAACTGTACTGACATGTTACTCTGATAACAGCACCATCGGGACATCTTTCGTATTGGACTATTCTAAGTACACTTATGATGAGAGCTGGCTACCAGCAGTTGACCGTCTCTCTCTTGACTCGTGCTGCTTCTGTTGACGTTTCTGCGTCAACTGACAGCGAAATAAAGCCATTTCTGTTTTTGCTCTATCCTCCTCGTTCGCTGGTCGTGACACGTCCCATCGGTGAAGTGCTCAGATAAGTGCGGACAAGCAGGCAACACTTCCGTGTATCGTGAGACTCTGCAGCGACCGTGTTAAGATGCCTAGAGAGACGGAATACGCCTCTTGGCGCCAAGAGATGTGCCCCCCCGTTGCCTTCTCCTGCGAATGATGTCCGCTTCAGACGAAGGATAGCACTGTCAACTTTGTTTTTATTTTATCCTATGGTCGTTGTAGCCTTGTCTCTTGCCTCGGTTTCGAGAAGTGTCATCTTGTTCGGACGGGCGCTTGGAGATCGTCTCAAGGCAACTTTTCTTATATCAACGCGCTGCGAATAGATGAATGGGATGCTTATTAGAGCAAAACAAAATATCTTTATGTATATCTATAAAGCAAGCGTAATTTGGTTGAATCGCTTGTTTATCACGTCTTTATTCATTTTATTAGCTGCCTACTTCACTGACTTACTCATACACATGATGAAGATAACAATAATAAACGAAGGCCACAATGATTGGCACAAATTTTCGTTTCATTCTATAGGAACTCCTTGCTGTTTGACAAAGTGGGAGTCATGGTACTGAAACCTTGCACAGGAGCCTAAATTTGGAATTCTAGACTTGTTTATCTCCTCCGGAACCTCCTCTCATTTCCGCTTGGTGATTATATGCCAGTTAATATTATGTTACCGAGCACACGAAGCCGCCTATGGTCAAAATTTTGATAACTAGCATACAAAAAATAAGCTTTTTAATACGATAATATACTTATATGCAACTATTAATCACCCCGTATAAGCTTTAATTAATAAACGGGAATAAGTACTCCCTTTTGTTGATTTACTTGCCGTTGGTGCTCTTTGGGGGGCAAATTAAAAACGTAATGGAAGTCTCGACGAAAAAAACGCCAGTGACGTAAATGCCGCTGAAAGTTTTTGTAAGCTGAGCCTGCGACGTAGTGCAAATTGAAAAGTAGGAGCCAGCAGAACACGGCTCTTTAGAAAAGTACACTCGCGGCAGATTACTCGAAAAGCTCATTTAGTCCATGCGATTGAAAGCTAATGCATAGCTGATATCTTTGTCAAAATGAGTGAGTCACCAACGTATGCTCTCTATTTGCCCCAATATTTCCACTCGGGCTTAGCAACGGTGCATGTTTCTGTAAAACCTGTAAGGTGGATGCTATAGCCCACAATAATGAACTTCTTTTTGCTAAGGCGAGTTTTCTCATTGAACACTACTTAAGCATCAATAATTAATGATAGGCACTACGTTATTAACGAGACGACCCCATCTGCAATATCTAGTTCAGGGTTGCTTTTACTGCCTGAGGAAACAGGCGACCCCCTCTCCCAGCTGTCCGACAAAAACCTGCCGACGCATATATATATATATATATATATATATATATATATATATATATATATAGAGAGAGAGAGAGAGAGAGAACTCAAGTGGCTCACTGGGCACGCACCCCTGAGCATGTAATTTTGAATGGTCCTTGGGAGAGTTGAAAATCGAACGTATGTGGATAATTCTTCAGATATCTTAACATACATTCAGACTCTACCAACATGTACAGACATCACTTCCACGCTGATAGATGGCCCAGTGCGTCCATATGGGGAATTCAGTTCGTCTACGCGAAGGCAAGGTTTCGTGTTTCTTAACAAACACGACAATTTTTTTCTTCGAGATTGACGGTCTTTTCATCACTTTCATGGAGACGAGCATATCCGAAGACATTTGCTTCCGTGCAATCGGCGCCATAATGACCCAGAAAAATCAGCCAGTTCCGCGCCTTTCCCGTTGTGGTGAATGCGTTCGGCAAATGTTTCCGACACTTCCAGGAAGAAACGAGGCGAGAACTGATGACCCGGCCGGTGCCGATAGGATTGAGAATGTCGTTACTAGCACGTCGTGATGGCAGATAATTGAGGTGCCTGCCTTGAGCGCCAGAAAGAGGGGCACAGTGTGAAGGCGAGCTTCTTGTCGTCAATGCACTGATGAGCAGACATTAGGTGGAACGTTTCATCAAACGGACTACATCATCAAGACGCCGCTCAATCGTCCCCCATCCTACGTCGACATCAATGGACGAAGTGAAAAGCTAGCCGGTGTCCGATACTTATGCGGTTCCGTGCTAAGCCGTGTAGTTTCAGTCGTGTACTTTCATTTCTTAATAGTTATCTTTATTAGCATCAGAGCACCATGAAACTTACCGTCACCACGTACTGTAGGCCTCTCCCTGCAAAAGAGCGTTTATCGGTTGCAGTCATCGATTCAGTTGACCCAATGATAATATTGGAAATTTCCTAATTTCATCAAAGCAGCCACGCTCGCCTGCGTTTCCACTGTTAAGGCGAAAGCCTTAAAGGGCTCAAAAAATGTGTAGTTCAAAAAGTAACACGACCACGAGGCGCGCGAACTGCGCGATCATTTCTTTGCGACGTATGCGTGATTAAACAAATAAACTGGAGTTTGAGTGACCGGACCTAAAGTCACATGATCATTAGCGCTCCTCGTGGCACGAGGTGCGCAAGCTGCTTGGTTACTTTGTCTTAGCGACGTTCGTGTGATATTAAGTGACTAGTAAAATAGTCACACGGGATAGGCTTCACCTTCGAATCACCTTGCGAATAGATAAAAGATCCTGCGAGTCTTTTCTTATATAACCAGTTCCAGTATTGCTTACACATTATGGAGAAATGACCAGGAATTATTATATCGTCTACGAAAATATTTACATAAGTAGGTAAGACGCTTGCCCTGCATAGAGGTTTTGTGTCTGAATCTGATTGTGTGTCATGGTGTCAGAATGCGCTGAGCAATATTTGGCACATATACCATAAGCCATATCCGTTTAGAAGGTGTTGCATGTTGGCAGGAGGAACACTGCGTAAATACCAGCAAAACTGGTGCCCGATCGCCTAATGTTCCTTGTCTTTCAGCACACTAATAGTTCCGTAAATGTAAATTGGTGGGTTGATGAATGAGCGAGAAAATGACTTCCTAGCCCTCACGCGTGATCACGTCATTTGGTGAAAATTGAACAGGGGTAAGGACGTTGATGTCTAGACTACAAATGTTTCTACCCTTTATCACGAACTGGATTGCAATGTGAATAAATTTGAGAAAAGAAAAAAAATAATTCAAAAATTTTTGAATCTGTCTTGATATTGCCACGCGTGTTATTTTGATGTGCTCTGTTTAAACCGACAAAGACTGTGAGCAATGCTCGGCGCAGATCGCGCCTCAGTGTTCGAGAAGCTTCACGTTTGTAGTAGATCATTTTGTTAACATTTCGCACAGCACGCGAACACTCAAGGTTATTCCAGAGCTTGAGCGACGACCAGTGAGAAGGCTAGAATGTTCGACGCGTGATGTAAAAATGCCGACACGCTTCATCGCTTGTCAGTTGATCGACGGCCGACGCTCTGTTTGCCGCTATCAGTGCCAGTGTGTATTGCTGTAATCTGACTTTCCTTTTACCGACCACAAGTTCGGCCAAATAAACAGTTTCATTTTTGGACCTACCGACTGCTGCCTTCGTCGACGTCACGACCACGTGACAATATTGATAACGTTAAGCGTAAAAATGTGCCGGTTAAATAACAGGGAAAGGTTGATAAAAAACGCTCGAAACGCAATAAATGGGAAAGTAAAATGAAATCAACTAGATGGTCAAAGTTTATTTCCCATCGTCCGTCTCGTGGGGAAGGTTTTGGGACAGTTAATGGAGCGAAATATTTTTTTTTCATTGAGTATACCAGCAGCAATCTCCGATATGTTTCAGACTACGCATCATGAAGAAAGTTCTTTCTACGACAACCTTCTCTGCGCCTCCCCCACTCCTCTGCCATGACGTGTTGGTGAGGGAAGTGCATTTTCGATAACAAATGAAATACGAGCAACAGGGAAGGTGAACACTGTTTTTAATATATTTTTTTCATTTTATTTCCAAACGCGTCAAGCTAAGAGAAAGTGACGTGGCAGTATTTCTTGTACGATGGCAATCAGCGCACTACGCGAACGATCGAGACCGGAAAAAAGAACGAGGAAACAGCGCTGTCTTCTAAATGAAATTTATTGAAGAACAGGAGTGACATATAGATTTCTTCCTACGTAGGACTTTTATATAGAGATTCCAAATTTAATAAGGCTGCCACCGTTGCTCCGACGCACTAAGTGTTCGTTTAGTTAACAACGAAATCAAACTCATGCTGCTCTTAAACTTATGTCGATGAAATAGCCATGGATAACGTCAAGGTTTTACCAATTCTAAAACAGTTGGTTTCCTTCAGCGAAAGCATTCTTGCTTATCGTTTTGAAGCAATGGTTGAAAGCAGCTTCCATTTGCGAAGGGCAGGAACTGTCGGCGCCCATGCTGCTCAATACGTCAACGAAATTTACAGTTTAGTTGACGTATTGAACAGCATGGGTGCCCAAAAATTTCACTCCTACTTCAGTTCGTTGGCCTCACCGCATATGCTTGCATGACAAAGGCTAAAATGTAAAATGACTCCGCCCCAGTTTCCCGGTTTCATAAAACACCGCGGCTTCTTAAAAGTACTATTGCGCTCAGTATGAGCTACATCGTGGAAGCGCGTGGCCAAGAGCACTGTAAGGTTGTACAGTGGCGCCGATCGTGAAATAACTTGGAGTTATCAGGGGAGCGTTTAGCTGTTTCTTTGAGCGTGCATCGCCTCGCCTTGCTTTCACGCTCACCCTCGTTTTGCCCTGTCGTGATGTCAGCTTTGAAAATGATAACGGCCGCCGTGGCTTGACACACAGACTTCGAATTTTTCTTCAGTAAAGCTAAATAAATGGCAAAACATTCCTTCAAATAAAAGAGGGGCAGGGTGAAAGCAAGCAATAGGGAGTGATGCGCACTTACAGGAATTGCCAAACTCTCTCCCAATAACTCGAAAATATGGCACGATCGGTGCCACTTTACAGCCTTGCAGAGCGCTAGGCCACGCGCTCGCGTGATGTAGCTCATACTGAGCGCGATAGTACATCTGGATAGAGCCTTCTTCAAAGACCTTATTATCTCTGATGTACTGTCCTTGATATTTAACTCCCTGCCATATTTAAAACGCCAAGGTGATCCGGTTCTTCTGTGGATTTATTTTTGCCTTAATGTGAGCATTTTTAAGAGAGGAAAAATATTTCCAGTGCGTGTTTTTATCTTCGTAAATTTGCTCATGAAACTTCCGTTCCCCAAAATGCGCGTGAAATCGTGTTAATGCTATGAAAAATAAAGGCTTTTATAACCATACGACAATGTACATTGGTATGAAATTGGTAAGCCTCGTTCTGGGCTCTGATTCTTGCTTACTTAGGGTGTGTCTGTGGGTTTTTTATACCTGCGACGAACGAACTGGGCCCCTCGCTTTAGTAGCTACAAATATAAATGCGAGCCAAGAATGACGAACTCTCACTCAGCTATTTTAACTGTAAAGTTCGCGTCAATTTAAACCGAGAATAAAAAAGAAAATAGTGCAAGTAACATCTATTTAAAAGTTATAGTACTATGACATTTTTTCGTTAAATAACCGTTGATGTGTACTATTAGGGTTTTCATTTTAACTTCAGAAGTTTCCCGCCTGCCGAAGACAAAGCTAGCTGTTCCAAACAGTATACCGCGATACACCAAGGTAATCAGCATTTTACTATAACCACGTATACAATTAGTTTTACTGCGGTGTAGCGTCACTTGAGTTACCAAGACTTGCATATTCGCACAAAGAAAACCACAGGTCACGGAGATGTAACAGGCAGGATAGAATACGATGCAAGAGCGGCACTCCTGCCGGTTGTTTCCGGTGGAGTGGCGATGCAGAGTGCAATCCTGTTTTACAACACTCGTTTTATGGGCGTGTGGGATTTACCTCACAAACACAGTAATGTAAATGGGCTCTGTTCTCCCGTATTTCCTGGCTGTTCTTGTACTGGGTGGGAAGTACAGTGCAACGGCAGAATGCTCCTACTGGTTAAGATGGAACGTACCAGCGATAGATAATAAAATATTGGAAATGCTTTTTTCAGAGTCCGAAGTCTTTTGTTCGCCGCCGAAGATATTGTACTCGATTAGCTGTCTTTGTTCAAATTAGAAAAGCAGCAGAAGTAACGGTTCTAAACAAAGATGACAATTTCAACTCAGCCGTACTCTTGTTGCAAAGATGGTGCATGTGATGAAGACAAGCGATGAAATTGATGATGCGATTCGTCGAGTCAACCTGACTGTGCAGTTGTGAACGCATTGACACTTCTTTGACAGATATGAGAATTCTGTCACGCTCTCGACTCAAGTGCACTCGACAGGCAATGAACTACAAGGGAGCCAATGTGTTGCGCCAGAAGACAACACACACACGCTGCTTGACGCCGTCGACGCTCCTGGTGCGAACGTGCAGTGAACGTGGCTGCAGCCAAGGCCTATGGTGGTAGCCCCAGGCATGCCCCAGGAAAGGTTTACATTGAGTAGCACCTCCTCTATTTATAAAAAAAGAAAGAAGAAAAACTCACAGGTCCCTTATGCATCATTTTTTTTGCATCACTCGGTGTTGACACCGCCGGCGGGGATGCCGACGCGAGGCGCCTTTCAAATTTCGCATTGGATGAGGCATCAGAGGCTTTTGCCTTAACAAATGCAGGAGGCGCTGCCCCTAGCCACTGCCGGACTGGAGATCAAACGCTCGCGCGCCTCTCCAGTCCGGCCATTCTTAGCCACTGTTCATTTCGCGAAAGCGCCTCAGTACTGCTTCGTTGAAACTTTCGCCGGCGAGCTTGCGTGAGCTTGAAAGTATTATTATTATTATTATTATTATTATTATTATTATTATTATTATTATTATTATTATTATTATTATTATTATTATTGTTATTATTATTATTATAGATTCGCGGAATCAGGCGTTTTAGCTGGAGTAGCAAAGCTATCACTCTAAAGGGATTTTTTAGGCGTCACACATTTGTTGCAGGTGAAGACATTTCCGTCTTGGCCCCAATTTAGAGGATTAACGAAACTATGCTTCAAGCCATCAGTTCGTGCGCTTAGTGGAGCTTTTGCCGAGCTTTCACAGCACTCAAAAAATTTAAGAGCTCTTGCGGGAGAAGCACACTTTTCTTTACTTATCTAGCGACATAGACGGCCCTGACGCTAACAGGAAGTGTAAACAAAGGTGGGCGCAATGTTCAGGAAGAAGTTTTAACAAAATAAGATCGGGTAATCCGTAAAAATGGACACTTAAGCACACACTAAAGGTCAGCCATGCTTGTGGAAAAGAAATAACAGACACCGGTACTCGGAAATATATGTTACCAGAGGTCACATTGTTGACACATCGGGATAACTTAGATTCTCAAGCTATAAACATAAAAGTTGAGCTATTGTAACTCTACAAAAAATGTCATTACTCGCCTACAATAACATTTATGACAAAAGTAAATCTAGACAAATTAAGGCAGCTTTACATCTGCAGGGGCGCGAAGCCAAGTGCGGAGCTGGGCAACCTTCTTTGTTTCTCTTCTGTTTTCCTTTTTTTCGCTCTTTCTTGTTTTTCTTGGTTTCGTTTTTTCTGTATTTTTCTTTGCTTTATTTATATTTATTTATTTCACTCTCTTTTTTCTATTTCTTTTTCTTTCTTGCTCTTTCTATTTTTCTTCGCATATTTTTTCCCCCTTACTTTCTCTTTCTTTCTATTTCCCGGGTGCTTTTCCCCCCCCATTTTTTTCTATTTTTATACGTGGTTATGCCTGCGTTACCCCGAGCGACGACAGCATACGACAGCATACGACAGCATATTACAGCCCGGTCCCCTTATGTGCTCTGCACTTATCATCATCAAGCCGTCCAAAGGAACAAGAGGAACAACACTTCTCCTTGGCGCGAGGGCGCGCTCAATATGCTACAGATGGCTATGTCCATTCGTGGTTTTGCCTGCGTTAAGCCAAGTTACGACAGCATACGATGACAGCATACGACAGCCCGTGCCCCTAATGTGCTTCGCATATAAAATATTGAGGAAAAGGCATAAGCTCGTCTGTTTTCAACACGATAATGGCTATAAATCAGTATAAATCTACGGTTTTCAAGCGTCAAAGACAGAGAGTAAGGAACAATAAATCTACAAAAGTTTGTTTGGCACTCATATAGTGTCGCAGGTAAAATACGAAACAAGAATAATCTATAAATACTCTACAGATACAAAGACACATGTTGGTATCTACATTTATAAAGCGAAACTTTGTACAATCACCGTGCGCGCGCAGCGTCTTCCCCTCCAGTTCGGCCATGGCACAGTCATGCTACGTACAGATAACTGCTAATGAATGAAACAACAATGAAGGCCAAGCCACGAGAAAAATGCAAAAAAACCTCATTTGACACATTTAAAATCATCGCACATGCTATGTAATTGCCATCATTGGATGCTCGAAAACGTATGCCACATATACTGCTTCAATTTTAGTACAACACGAGCCCTGCAACCCACACATTATTCCCACGAAGCATAACACGTTACTTAAGTAAATTCTAGCCGCAATAACAAAAGTGCGCATTTTGTAAAAAAATCTTACGTTCTTTAGCAGAATTTGGCACTTCTATATAACGCCAGCTGTTCCTTTTCCAAGACTTTTGAATTTGTGAATGTGACACTGATAAAAAAAAGTCTACATAAAAATGCACGTAAACAAAGCTTACAAAACTCGCATGAGCACGAAGGTCCATTCGCATAGCGACACGCAGAATACAATGTACTGTGCTAGTCCCATAACACTAGAGTTCACATCAAAGGCAGTCACACGGACACCGAATACGTTGAAAATAACGCTACACCTAACGTCGAGTCATATAACAACGTTAAGAATGGCAATTTTCATACATACTGGACGTTGTTCTACAGGATGTACTCTGCGCGAAAAGGAAAAATACCAGTGGTAAAATTTTTAGGCTCCCTTTCAGAAAATTTCTTTCGTGCTGCTGATTCGGTCAAAGCGACGGTAACACTTCTGGTATGAAAGGCCGACCAACCGAAAAAAAAAAGAAGTTCTGAATTCAGCGCTGAAAGAGAGCGCAAGGCGGAACACGCCAGGATGTGCAGCCAACCGTTTTTTAACGTTCGCTGGGCATGTCCTGGAGACATTTATGACGTAATTAGTATGCGGCTGGAATACCAGAAAGTGGAAGTATTGCGAGCAGGAACTCGTTGACAGAACGGCCATGCGAAAAGAGGAAAATTATTTTAATCATCAAAATTCCCTACAGGGCACGAAACAACACGTGCAGTCATGTAGAATGATTAGTTATAAAGAAAGAAATGTTAGCTATGCAAAGTAGACTTCTTTTTTTTTTTCATTAAGCGAGACATTGCAATTTATGATCAGACTAGGGTATGCGAGCTGAGGGGGAAAAATTCTTCCAAAGATACTGATGTGCAAGTTGAGTCATGTGTGATTGAGTGACCTTTTTCTTACTAAAAATATATCTTAAAAAAACGCAGTCATATGAGTTCAAAAATTAACTTGATAAAAATATATGCTCGTTTGCGTTTTTTTTAACCTTGCCAGTCTGCTCAGGCTAAGTTAAAATGTTTTTCTAGATTTTTTTTTGTCTGGAGAGTGGGAGGGGACAGCCCGGTAGGCGTATCTCTGCCCAGTTTGCGGCGTACCTGACACCTTGTCCACCTGGTCCTCGCGTGCCCAGGGTTGCCAAGTCAAAAGCACGAAAACTAGCCAGAAAATCGGGAAAACTAGCCAAAAAGTAGACAAATTGAGGCAAGCTCAGTAAAAGTAGCCAAAAGTAGCCACGCTTGTGTGAGAACAACTGTGAAGTTTTTATTTAAATGACGAAATGCAAAAGCTTTTTCTCGCAAAAAATTACCATTTCAAACTCACAATTGCTGAGATATGCGCATAAAGTGCTGGTTTTAGCAATCATCTCGTGCATCACGAGTAAGTTCCTCACGCTGTTGCAAAAATGAGACTGTTCCTGCATGCGTCCTTGCATGACATTTTCTAAAGGAGTAGATCTACCAGGCCCGTGGCGACATTAAAAATGAGTACCACGTAACTCTGCTCAAAATAACAGTCGCTGGGATGAGGCATAAATTGTAGTAACTCTTTCGCGATCATTTCATTCGGGCTGACGAACTCCGAGTAGTTAATATTCCTGAGTCGCAGTTCATTCCTTGTCCTACGAAATGACATACACACATCGTCGGGTATCCATTTGCAAAATGTGGATGAGCGCAGAGCGCTGTCGATGCGGAGCATTTTCGATTGCCCTGTTCACTTCCAGTTACAATTTAAAGATGTCTTCAAAAGGACGCCCCATGCAAAAGTTTTTCTTGAGACCCAGTTACGTATGAAAAAGCATTTTCTTTTCTGTAATACAAGTACCGAATTCAACTTTTAAAGCTTGAAACACGCCACGACCGTCATGTTCTGACATCGCATACTCGAACGCCAGCGGCGGCGACGTCCCCGGTTATTGATAATTTAGTTCCAATTAAGGGAACAAAAATGTAGCCAAAATGTAGCCAAGTAGCCAAGCCACTTTTTCTACCAGCCGCCAGGCTAAAAAAGTAGCCAAACTGGCGCAAAGTAGCCAAACCTGGCAACCCTGCGCATGCCCGTGCAATATACAAATAGACACATCACCTTCGCGGCATGCCTGTAACGCCGGTCAGCAAAGTGAAGACTTTCTCTAAACGTAAGAGGCCGAGCTCGCCTCGGAGGACCTGGACCAACAACGACGTGCCGTCGTCAGGGCCTAAGGAGGCAGCGAAGGCCAGAGGGTCCCTGGAATGAGGAGAACCTCCAACCTATAGGTGGAAGCGGGACTAGCACCACGATACCGTTTCGTGCAATAAATGTTTATTCCTCCTCCTCCTCCTCATTTTTTGTTACTGTATTTTGTACAACGCACATTGCCTTAAAACCACCCCCCTATTTTGAACAAAAGAGCAATATTATTATTAATAATACTTAAAAAAAAGGAGCATCGCTCAAATGTGACAGGCATTCGTATAACGAGGTTGTATACATTTTTCATGCAATTTCAAGATAGTTGGTATCAAGAAGCTCCCCGAGAATACTGTTACACTCAGAGATCCTTAATAATAATATCTGGGGTATTACGTCCCAAAACCACGATATGATTATGAGAGACGCCGTAGTGGAGGGCTCCGGAAATTTCGACCATCTGGTGTTCTTTAACGTGCTCTGACATCGCACAGCACACGGGCCTCTGGCATTTCGCCTCCACTGAAGTGCGACCGCCGAGACCGGGATCGAACCCGCGACCTTCGGGTCAGCAGCCGAGCACCTTAACCGCTACACCACCGCGTCGGACACTCAGAGATCCTTCATGGTAAAAAATGTGTTCACGATATTTTCTGCCAGAATTTGTAATACAAATTTGGGCCTGTCACTGTATTGCATGTAATTTTTGCCTAATCGTTAAGCATTAAAAGGATAGATTTATCTGAAGAGTGTGCGCACGAGGCCGTTCAGTCCGAAAATTAGAATAAACAGGGTAGTGACGTTCATTTTAAATATAAGTTCCAGGCACTGGTGACACACCCTATATAAGAACCATCTAGTGCTCTGAATACAATTTATTCACTATCAGTTGATTGCGCACTGATTTTTCATATTTTTAATGCGTATTTTAAACACCATTGAAATAATTGAGCCTTTTATATCTCTCAACTGCTTGCTAATGTAGTGTGCCCATGTACATCGCAAGAATATGTGAATGAGTACATGATGCAAGACAATGTAGTGCGCCTTTGAATAAAGAACCTTAAACAGTTGTTCATTCTTCGAAAGTTTATTCTTCGAAACACTTTACCCAAATCAGAGAAAGCAATTTTCTTTTTCTAGGCCGGTAATTACTGCTCTTAAAGAAGGATCTCCATTTATGATGCTCTGATTTCTTTGCTCACAGAGCCCAAGCTGAACCACAACCTAGACCATCATTCCAGAAAAAGAAGGAGTCAGTGTGTGCTTTCCATGAGGCTACCTTAATCTCTAAAACGTGACTTCGAAAACTCAAGAAGCTGATTGAATCCAGGTTAGTCGCTTACACGGGTGGAAAATTTGTGGGACGTTCTTTCTTTTTCTAAATTTTGGGTCGCCGGCCAACTGTGCAGAATAACTGAATAACTACGCGGACGTTGTGAGCAATGAGTTGAAGGTATACGAAATAAAACGTGCTGCATCGACTTGAGTGGATTTTGAATCTTTCAGTTTATGTTGTGCCATAACTATTGTAATTGTAATTGTAATTTGTACATTTATCTACACCTTGCGTATTGCAGCTACTGATACTCATGTACAAATCACCTTAGTTTTTACAGTAATGCTGTATATGGCTAGGATCCTGGCGGATCGCGTCCGCACACAAGAAACGCGTAGAACAACAGTTTCTGGCGCCCCTGCACTTCGCTCATCGTACTTCGCCCCGATACTCCGCACTGCGGGGTGACCGAAGTCGGCGATATAGCAAGTGCAGCAGTGTGAAGAAGATGAATTTAAAAAAAAACACCGAAGCATTTATTTTTCCGCTTTCAGGTGGCACTCCAGCTGTGTCAATAGCACACTATGCACCCTCCTTTCTCTCGCTCTTTCGATTGTTCAATACTTTGATACGACAACTTCAAGGTATTAATGACCCCAGTTACACTGGTGACGCAGGAATCCATGAAACAAAAAACACGAACTTATGGCTGTATACCCAGACGGTGGTGATTATCTTGTATGACTAGTCACAAGCATGCCCGGGGAGTGTTGCAAAGCTCCCGTCAAAATAAAAGAGAAAAACGCAAGGAAGAGAAAATGCGGGAGAGTCGGACATAAGTCTCTTTCTCGCTGTTCATGCCGCTGTCGAAAACGTAATGCTGAATCTTCAAAAAGAGCTTGCATAGTACTTTCATGTCGCAATCCCATCGATAGCGGATGCGACTGGGTCTTCGGCTTGTCTGCAAGTGGCTTCGTTTACTACGGCTCGTTGGTTACATGTTCTCGACAGAGCGGCAGCGTGCCGTGCCTGGAAAAGGGCAAGTGGAAATGTACGTGCTCCTCTGTGCAAAGCATTGCCGTCGCAAGCGAGCAACGCTGACTCAGCACCACTTCGGTACACACTCGTTGAAAGCTCTTGGAAGGATTCGTACAAAGCTGTATGTTCTTTTCTTGAGAAAAAAGGTATATTCGCGAACACCTTTTTTTCTCTTCCTTTCCGGTGACCTTTACAGATAACAAGACGACGGTAAACGGGCTTCAAGCGTGTTGCGTACATGGAAGAACCGAGGGCAGATGCTTCCAGCGAGTCCTAAAGCGATGTGCCGATGAGAAGACAGCGCGTAGTCACGGTTCCTTGGGAAAAAAAGCGCAAATGACACTTGTTTGAAGGTTTAAGGAAAAGATTTACAGTATTCTGAAACTAAAGACCATGAGGCTTATGGGCCTCCTGAAGCACTGATACCATGTACGGGAGGAAAAAAGAATGTTGCTTGCTATAATATGCGATAACGAAAGCAATGACATTTACTTCAAAGTAAACATGATACCAAATCTTTGAGCTTGAATTAGGGACTGCATGTTCCCACATGCGTCCCAAAGCAATGTGACAAATTTGCGTATTTAGTTAAGGCACAAAATTTTTACGGCAATATGTTTTAAAAACCACAGTCTAATAGCACCGCACTCTGGCAACACTCGCGCGCACTGAAGTAGGTGGCTTCGTTTTCATATCTACACCTCTCGATCGTCAGCTCCAGAAAGCTTTTCCAGGTGTTCTCTGGCTTGCAATATGGCTGGCGCTAAGTGTGTGCAAGACCAGCGTTATCTGTGGCATAAAATATCCGCAAAAACCGCCAGGCCTGCGCGAAACGCGCAGCACAGCCACAGCGAAAGCTGGGAGAGCGGCCTTTCTAGAGCCTTTTTTAAACACCCTTGGGGCAAATACTACAAGCGCACTTGCATGGTACCCACTACGCCACAAATCATCATAATTTTTGTGTAGTGGGGAAGCGTCTACTAGGCCATTATTCGTGTTTCTTCGGAAAAGCGTGGTACCCGCTACACTCTTGTAACGCATTATGTGCACTTTGTTGATGCTGTGGCTGACGACGATGAAGCATTATGCCTGAGGCTTTTGTAATGGGTTGGAGCATTGAACGACCCACTCGTTACGCAATTCACATTGTGTGACGCCTGGTTCTTACTTTACTGTTCTAAAACGATTTACAACAGACGTTAACGCGATTCCTTACCCGTCATGAAGACTGCATAGGGTCAGTTTGCACAGCAGTTTCAAGCAGTAGCGTAGCTCAGTGGTAGAGTGCTGGGCTGCCACGCAGAAGACCCGGGTTCGATTCCCATTCTGTCAAAGGTGTTTTTTATTTATTCAGTTTTTTCTTATTTCGTGCGATATTGGTTACGGACACCGGCGGCGGCGGCGGACAACTACGGCGCAGAAACGACCCTTGTTGTGATCTCATAACAGCTTTCGGTGTAAAAGAATGAATAACGCTTTTTTAATATTTTAGACTTTACGTATAGGGAACACTGCAATGTGTGCCACTCAGTTTGCTAGTAAATCACCCTTGAAGTGCTCAGTGAAGCTATGTCGGTGCACTGAACGATCTTTACATATGAGTCAACGCCACCAGTAACAAGTTATCGGCTGTAAAATGGGATGATGTTGCACTTCACGGGCGAGAAAAAGATCCCTGTTTTTTTTTTCTGTAAAACTATCAGTAAGTAGCCTTGATGATGTTCAACTTACAACGAGTGTCACAGATCGCATACGTATTAATAAAGCTTAGAGCACAAGCTGCACGTGAACAAGCATAAAATATGCAACGTGCGGCAGTTACGCGCACGGGAGTTAGAAGTCGAGTTGGGCGCTAACTCTTGCGCAAAGCGCCAGAGTTCGTGCCTTAGAAATGTTCGAAATAAGCTATTGACTCACTCGTAAGCAAAGAAAAAATATCGTGTGTGAAAGCGTGCAGAATGCATTAACTCTGCTTAGTCTTTAAGCACGGTTCTCATGCAGTGCGATGTCAAGCTATTTCAGATTTCGTCCTTGGCAATGTCTCGCGCACCCTGGGCGCTTTAAGACTGCACAGAGAAGTCGGCTCTCTCCGGCGACTACATTAGCGCGAAATCTCCTCGCTTCACTTTTTACATTCTCATTTTCGATACGCGTCGAGTGTTCGTTCGCTGGAGGGCAGCTCTCCCGCTATTCCTTTTGATCTCGCTTCAGTTTCTTTAGGTTCTGGTCTATATGGAGAGATCAAAGACGGGGGCAGATCTCTAAAAGCAGATTCTGTGGCGCCGCGCAGAGTCCGATGACAGCAGCGTCTTGAATTTGCGATGCCGTTAGAAGAAAGAAATTAAGGAATAACCCCCGTATTCTTGAACGCCCCTTCACTCAACGCTTCACATCGACTTGAGAATGTCGATGAAAGCGCCGTCTCTAGGCAGAACAAGTCACTGCATATCAGCAATAATCTTGAGCAATTCTTGTGAAGCGCTGTGTCATTTTCCGTCGAGCAGCAGCGCTGTGATGAACTGAGTCAACTGAAGGAGGGAATTCGAGTCGAGGCTTGTTTGAGAATACGGGGGTGAATCTCCTCGGGAGTCTGTTTCAGTTCGCAGGGAAACAATAGGAGGCTCTATGAACATGCTTCCGGAAGGAAGCGTTGAGCGTCAATCATTTCACTGATATTTCTTTTGTGTGTGTGTCATTCACCACTCCCTCTTTCTCCCTCTACGCCTTTCCCTAAGCTCCTCTACGCATTTCTCCTCTACGCCTTTCCCTAGTGTAGAGTAGCATACCAGACTGTTTGACATCCCTGACTTTCCTCTCGCTCCTGTTCCTTCCTTTCTTGTTGCCTTTCACCCCTGTATTTTGCACGTGTCCGGAGAAGGCGCGGCGGGAACGACAGACGCTGGTTCCTCCCGTCTCCCACGTTGATGAGATACCGTTATCAGGTGAGTGTGTGTTAGCGCTTAGGCCTGGCGCCAACAGCGCTGTCTTGGTCGTAGGTGCTGCTCGGACCTTTCTTCAAGCCGCTAGACTAGACGCACGGCTGCAACAATTATAAAAAAGTAACGTGGTCTGTTATGCGTTCGCCTAAGACGACTCGAAAGCGAACGCCATCTTATTCCACTCCTTTTTTCCCAGTCGATGGTGTCCACCCGCTCCTACTCTCTCCGTTCATTACTAAGCATACTGTGTTTACTATAACAAGAAATCCTGGCCTCTTAACGACTATACACTGCAATTAAGAAAATTGACTGATTTTGTTTCTGTAATTCATATGACTTCATGGTCTGTTGGCTTCAGAAGGTGGTTGACAAGGATCACGCCGTTCAATTTCTATCATTATTTGAGCTTATGGCCCCTTGATCAGTATCATCTGCCCGTCTCCCGTTGTTATTAGTAAACCAGCCAATCTAACGTCGATAAAGGTCACCGGGTTCTGTTATAATGATAACGACACACTCATCCTATGGCTTCTCGCTTCGTTTGGCACTTTCATCTCCGGGGTGCGGCTGCAAGGGAGAGTGTAACATTGTTTCTGTCGGCGCAACAGGCGAAAAAACAAAAATAAAGAAGAAAAAGTAAAAGGCAACACAAGACTACGCCGTGATGACATTCCATTGTTGTTCTGCAGCGTCGCGTTTTCCTTGTTTCTGGGAAATGCGATGAGCATGTTCCTGGAGAAAAGTGCTGCACAAACATCGTTGTTGTGGTGAGGATAATGAACGAAAGGGCCTACTCTATTTGCTTCTTGCTTCAGAGCAACATCGTCGTTTGTGGCCGCACGTTGGGCTAGCGTAGTCCTAGAGACTTGTGGGAAAGCCCAAGCCATGATGGCCCGAAGGGCAATGCAGTTGACGTCACTGTGCTGAAGGCGACATTTAGGGATAAACTTGTTAAGACCTGCTTCGGCGAAGATATGAAAATGACTCTTCACTCGTACCATGTGCTAGCGCTCAACAAATATGGCGCGCCGAATCAGGGAAAGCCTAGCTTTTTGGTGAAGGTATTTGAAATACGTGGACCCTCAGAAGTTTAGGTATGCAACAAGTATTAGGTGAGAGAGAGCTTACTCATAAGTTTACAACGTGAATATCAGACCCCAGAAAGGACATAAAATAAAGCTGCGTCACCATCTCACAGACATCCGCAGTTTGAACCAAGCGGAATAACAATTGCGCAAACAAAGCAGGTTCTAGATGTATTTTTAGCTTTCTCGGCACTTCCTCTAATCCTCTTACATGCTTTTATTTGTAGGATAGCAAGGAGAAAGTTGCCGCAAGGCACAGAGCGTACGTAAAAGTTGTCTTTGAAATTTGCGCTTATTTACGTATTAGGCCTATACGTGCAAACCCTGGAAAGTTAGGGGTGATGTGTGTGTGTGTGTGCGGGGGGGGGGGGGGGGGGGGCATACACGGAAACTTGAAATGCAGAGCTGAAATCTCGAATGAGGTTTTACTCGGAAACTAGGTGGTCTTCCCTCGTTACCAAACGCTACACAACAGTTTTACGGCCTTGCTTCTGCATCGTAGAACGATTTGAGACCGAGCGGTACACCGCAGGCAATTTCGCTCGTTAGCCTCGTCACTGGTTCTGTTGCATGGCCGTTTGTTTGGGCTTTTATTTTTTTTATATTTTTGCGCTTTACCTGCATAGCCACAAGGCATTGCGTTTTTTTTTTTTTGCAATTTTTTATTGCATAAATCTTCGTGGCACTATACGACGGCTGGCTGAGAATAGCAACTAAAATCAGTTAACTAATTGTCACAGAGCAAATCAAGCGCGAATATCGCGAAAAAGTTTCGCATTCAGTCAAACACAAGGATCTCACTACGTGGCGCAGCAACAATCTTCAGTGCAAAGGACAAAAAAAAAAAAAAAAACAGGGGGGGGGGGGGGGCGTATTTCTGACACAATCTAGTGTCTGCACAGATCCTCAGCGTGAAAGTGGCTGCAAAGCTTTGTATCGCGAAACACATGCTCGACCAAGCTGGCGTCACTCGAAGCGTGAAAAATGAATGAGGTGCTCCCGCCAGAGTGCATTGTGAAAGAAAAACAATAAAGACAAGAAGAAGAAGACACTCCGCGGACACCGAGACTGAAAGAAAGGCGCAAGAAACAATGGTTGCTGACTATTGCCCAAGTGTCGGACGCGCACACTGAGGCACCAGCTTGACACTTGTCATCGTTATCTGGGTGTCGGGAAAAAAGAGGTGAACAGTGATAACTGACACCACCACAACGAGATGATGCCGTTGCTCTGTCGTGTGCTTGCGAAACAGTGGACACCGCGGAAAATTAAATATCCTTAAATGAAAAAAAACAAACAAACAGCTCTCCGTATAACATTACGTAGCCGTCATTTTCCCTGAAAGAGCTGCGGTTATAACCATCTGTCTTCGGCGCATCTGTCAAGAACATGGTGAGGTGAAAACATGAAAAATTCTTTCGCATGTGCCGCTGTAGCCGTACGGCAAGAAAAAGAGTAAGGCCTTCTATTTTCACCTCTAAAATTTAACAAGACCTTGCGCCCAATCTGTTGCGTCAACCATATTGGATATGCCAGCCTTAAGCAAAGTATAATATATGACAAATGAATGGATGAAGAACCCTGTGCTTGTATACGTATATAAGGCCACTACAACTTTCATGTGCCACGTGCTCTTTGCTTCTCCACATAAAATAACAATTGGACTGTCACTGATTAAGATAGATAGATAGATAGATAGATAGATAGATAGATAGATAGATAGATAGATAGATAGATAGATAGATAGATAGATAGATAGATAGATAGATAGATAGATAGATAGATAGATAGATAGATAGATAGATAGATAGATAGATAGATAGATAGATAGATAGATAGATAGATAGATAGATAGATAGATAGATAGATAGATAGATAGATAGATAGATAGATAGATAGATAGATAGATAGATAGATAGATAGATAGATAGATAGATAGATAGATAGATAGATAGATAGATAGATAGATAGAAACCGTGCCGGAGTATTTTTCAATATAACTTACAAAGTCAAGAGTTCGTGATGGTGAGGTTTTGAAAGCTATTGTTTTCGGAGTTCGACGTCGCAAACTTTAGACTTAATTTATTTTTTTTCTCATTCATTTCATTAAATTGGTGGTCTCTCCTACTGTTGAGACAAGCTTGCTCCAACATGCACTCACTAGCATATCACCCTAGCTAAAACATGGGTCCAAGACTTTCGCGGCACTTTTGCGTCTCCGCAGGGAGTTTATCCAGCGTGGGCGTTCTCCTGGTCAGTGTGCTCAAGTATGCTTAACGAGACGCGCACAGCGGAAGCGCATACCCTAAGGAGACCAGATGGAAGCTGGGACGACGAGAGCGAGCTCTCCGAGAAAGACGCCTTTTCAGCAACGTACACGCGCAGCGCGGAAAGCTAGCGAGCCTTTTGTCAACACAGTGTTCGACAAACAGACCGTCCATGCTCGTCTCCTGCGCAAGACGGAGTAAACGAAGCCGCCACTTGTCGTCCACTCTAGCATGAAGAATCGTTTCCCTGCCGACCACCATCGAAACTCGTTTGTTCAGCTTTTCTTCGTACTGTTACTTATTTCTTAGCTGTTCTGCGTTCCGATACTCCTGTAATAGCGTGAATGCTCAGCTGACATTTCGCGGTGATTCTTGATGATGATCTATGGTGCTTTATGGCGCAATGGCCCGTGATGGCCGAAGAGCACCAGGTCATGATATAGGATGTGATCAACGATGATCTTTAGTGGCTTTGTAAGGGCCTACAATTCTCCGCAGAAGAGGTGTGTACAAAGTTATTAAAATCACGAGAGCGACGTGGAACGTGCGAGATGGAAATGAATGACAAGTGATCTTATATTAATATACGGAAGTGTGGCATTAGCGCAAGTGCCTCGTCCACGTGCTTGAGTCCAGTGGTGATTCTTGAATTAAGACATCCTGCAGCTATTTCTGAGACCCATGGACCAGCCCAGACTACTCCTAAGTACTCAGTCGAGAAAAATAAAAACGCGAGCAATGCAATGCGAAAGCTTAAACTAACAAAACAAGCAAGGCATGCACTGTTATTTACACTAAATTTACTATCTCATAATGAGGCACGTCTTCGCGGGGAACTCCGGAAAAATTCTGACCACCTGGCGTTGCATAGCACGCAGATAAATTTGAGTAAACAAGCATTCTTGCACCTCTCCCCTATCAAAATGAAGCCACCGTGACTAGGATCGAGTCCAAGCCTCGAGCTCAACCACGCAACGTGCATAACTGGTATTATATTGCGGCATTATCAGTGTGAGCAAAGATTACCTAAATAGGAACTCGGAACATCCCTGTTTTCCTGCTGTAGAAAGATAAACATCACAATTATCTCGGTAATGTTTATTTTTGCTTCAAAATTTCAAATTCCAGATATAGAATCATTTTAATAACACTAAATAGTCACAACCGAAGTGAAACGTGTTCTGTGGGAGGGTAGACATCCTCAAAGCAGGTATTGGCATAACGAATATAGTGAACATACGCATTCAATCGCACGCGCACGTGCACACGCACACGCACGCGGTGAAATAAACCACTTCAGATTGCAGGATTTGTGCAGACGACAAATTATTCAACCTTTCTTACTGTTATAAACTACGCAATGTCAAAACTCAATTTTATTGCCAGTGCTCTTCTTTTAGCACGGCTTCTTATGACGTAATACAAAGTACATTCTTGGAAGATGTGCTTTGATTATGATAAGTATAAAATCTCTAGCTGCTGAAACGTTAAGGCAATATGAGCGTCGTGTTAATCAGGGGCTTCACGAGAAGATAAGCACTTTACAAAGTGAGACGGAGATAAGTTAAAATAATATTAGAGAAAGCCTCCATGGGCCTCCAATATTACTGCGAAGCAATCCACTCGCTATACATGTTGACCATGTACCATCGACATAATCAAGAAGTTCATTACTGCAGCTTATTAAGGGCGAAATATCATTTTCGAGTCTCGAGGAGGATATGAATTTTTCGAAGTGGGCACTTAAAGCCGACGGCAAATGTTCTTAAACGAGTCATACAGTGGCGATGTGCCCATGCTGTAAGAGACTGCTGGGTCGCCTCATGAATAACGTTTAGTGCTGCACCTTGATTATCTCTTTATAACCTCAGGTAATTTACCAGCGTTGCCAAATTTGCCGGAGTAATGAGAACTCAGCAAGCGACCATTATATTATGTATAATGATAAAGAAAGAAAGTAACACTGTCGGGTCACTGCCCGTAGATTGCGTCGACCAATGATGCAAACGAGGCCCATTATCTGTCGTCCTACCGCACTGAAACGATTACCAAAACGACATCTAACGCAACGTGCTTTAACACTCACCCATCATTGCGGGGACATATAAGAAAAAAAGCCTAGATACGCTTCTTACGCAATTGCCCTTACCCTTTTCAGCTGAATGGGTGAGTCGCTTCTACTGATTAAAGCAGGTCGTCTGATACTGTGGCCACGTTTATAGATACACTCTACTGATGGTGTCCATCGTGTTGCGATTGCGCCAACCAGGCTTCAATGTTGCCACAGAGGCACTCCTAATGCTGGAATAAGCTCCGATTGTTTCATATACGACCATTACAGCGTTTCTGGACAGATTCGCGGTTATTCACCGGGTGTTTGTGATGTCGAAGGGGGGAGCCGCAGAACCTGCGAGGTTTCCGAGCGTCCTTTATCGCTCTGTCCTTCTCTCTCTCGTTCTTTCTCTCTCTCTCACACATTTCCTGAACGCTTGGAAAATCAGTTGCCCGCTTTCAGGGAACGCCACCACCCCCAACAACAACACAAAAACACGACAAAACAATTGTTGAATGATTGCTGCCAAGTCAATAACTCCGAAATACCCGCATTTTCTCTTCACCAGCTCTTTGTCCGGTGATGATGTCGCGATCCGCCAACCGAATGCGCCTCTCATAAACGCAGAAATGTAAATTGGTTCCTGTTTCTTAAGAACATGGCACGATCTGTCAACTTTGAGACGCCGGTCCGGAGACCATCAAGCCAATTGAGACAACTCTATGGACGTGTAGCTGCTGGAGTAGTGAATGTTCGTATGTCTTGCAAAATATGCAGACATAACCAGAGGCAAGTAGAATTATGGTTTGGTATCAACAACACTGACTTTTTTTCATGTCAGTGGTTTGTATAGATAAGAGCAGAGACAGACAGGACAAAACGCATATCACATGCACGGCAGCACAGCTGACAGATGCTGACTAGGAGAAATCTCGATGCTTTGGCACGATTGCACAGCGCTGAAAAAAGAATTGATTTGATGCCAAGATTTAAAAGGCGACTCTAGTGAATGAGTTTGGCTGGCAACATGACTCTCGCAGTAGTTACAGAAATGGGCCCGTACTATCGAATCTATAATAAATGCTAGCGCAACACAATGACACCCGATGACGACTGGACAGTGCCTTGTACTGTCCTATTTATTGTGTCATTGTGGCGCTCTAGAAGTTACAATGGATAAGCATCAGCTAGCCCGTCAACGCTGTGTTCAACTATCGAATCGGTTAATCACGACACAAACTGAAAATCAGTCGGAAACTATCTCGCGGGCACAAATTACGCATTTTAAGGCGAAAGCCTTTAATGTCTCATGCTCACGTTCGTCCGGCGTCCATCCGTCCGGTGTCCGTCCGGCGTCCGGCGTCCGTCCTTCCGTCCGTCCGTCCGTCCGTCCGTCCTTCCGTCCGGCCGGCCGTCCGTCTGTCTGTCTGTCCGTCCGTCCGTGTGTCCTTGTGTCCGTCCGTCCGTCCATCTGTCCGTCCATCCGTCCATCCGTCCGTCCGTCTGTCCGTCCGTCCGTCCGGTGTCCGTCCGGCGTTCGTCCATCCGTCCGTCCATCTGTCCGTCCGTCCATCCATCCATCCGTCCGTCCGTCCGTCCGTCCATCCGTCTGTCTGTCTGTCTGTCTGTCTGTCTGTCTGTCTGTCTGTCTGTCTGTCCGTCCGTTTAGTGTCCGTCCGTCCGTCCGTCCGTCCATCCATCTGTATGTCTGTCTGTCTGTCTGTCTGTCCGTCCGTCCGTTCGTCCGTCCGTTCGTCCGTCCGTCCGTCCGTCCGTCCGTCCGTCCGTCCGTCCGTCCGTCTGTCTGTCTGTCTGTCCGTCCGTCCGTCCGTCCGCCCATCTGTTCATCCATCCGTCTGTCCGTCCGTCCATCCGTCCGTACGTCTGGCCAGGTGCCCGCCGGGATGCGCAAACGGACGCCGGTCGCGTCGGACTCTACAGCGCTCGCGCTTTGCTTGCGTAGCATCGCTGCGCCTAGCGTTTTCAATAATTCTGACAGACGCCGTCTCAATGGACACAGGCGTTCACGGAATACACTTTCGAATTTACAAAGGGTCCGTCAATTTAAGCGTTGGAACGCGGGTGGCGTTTGCACGATGCGCAAAGCGCGAGGAAATACTGACGCATGCGAACGGAGGAACATTAGTCTCGCGTCTCTCTGCGATTCGCGGTAAAAAATTAAAAAAGAAAACACGCACACATTCGGTTTGTGTGTTATCCCACTGAGAGTGTAAAAGATAAAAGACATGGCACAGTCAGTGGAATGGCCACACGCTTTTGCCGAACACACTTTGGAATGTACAAAGTGTCCTTCAATTTTTTACCATTGATTAGATGCCAACATCACAAAACACTGCGCAGATGTACTTACGCAGGAACTGGTAACCGTTCCTTCTCCTAACGCTCCATTCAGACACCCAGCCATATGTCACGCCTACGGTGACAACGTAGGCGTGCGCACAGCACTTACTGCACCGGGCTCCCCCGACGTCTCGGACTGCGACATACGTCTTCACAATGGCTTCGAGCTGTAGTGCCTCAGATTCTGTCATCTGACACGAGCTCACAAATCTTGTCACTTAGCCCTCGCATTACGCCCTTAATATATAGTACTCTCGTATTTCGAGAAGAAAATTGTCGCCAGATGATTAACAGCAGCTGACAACGAGAAGGCGAGGAATAAGAGCAAAAAAGTTAATTGAAGAAACATGACATTGCGCATCCTCCCTACACTCGAAATGACGATAGCAGATGGAGGGGGGAGTCAACTACCCTTTATGTATGTTAGTGCGGTTTGCATATATATATATATATATATATTGATTTGATTGGTCTTGTATCGGTATCCCATGTACTTACTGAAATTTCAGTGCATAATGAACGCCGTCAGATGATCAAATTTCCGGAGACCACCACTAGTGCATCCCTCATAATCATATCGGAGTTTCGGGACGTAAAACTGCAGCAGTTATTATTATGTCTTGTGCAGATGCCAGAATAAAGAGTATAATAATAACAATAATAATAATAATAATAGTAATAATAATAATAATAATAATAATAATAATAATAATAATAATAATAATAATAATAATTATTATTATTATTATTATTACTATTATTATTATTATTATTATTATTATTATTATTATTATTATTATTATTATTATTATGCTCGTCAACAACTGGAAAGCGAAACTTCTTCACGTGACCCCTTGACCTTCATCTTTCTTCAGATCCCATCCAACGACAGCACAGGGTCTGTGCTGACAGCACGGGGTCTGCATAAGCAGCTTCGCCGTGAAATTAAGGCCGGAAATCAAAAGGTAAAACGGGATTCTTTTATTTTAATGTTGCAAACCTGAACATAAAGGTTTACGTGAGGACGAAGCAGGGGTGAGCTAACTTAGCCTAACGCACGACTGCCTTTTTGGCGTGTGGCAACCGGCGGCATTATCTCGTGCCGCGCTTCAGCTTGTCACCAAAAGGCGTCACCAAATCGCGTGCGCGAGGCAACCGATTCGTGAACCTGCTATCTATAGGCTGCATACATTCTCGCTCTGCCGGGCACTATTGCGGCGAGCAGTGTCGTCGGTGTTCGCCAGGTTTCACTTCACTACTCGACAAAGAAGGATTTGAACTTTGTGTTAAATTAATTTTTTTTCCAGCCTCGTCTTTTACGCGGGACGACACATTACCCACCTAGGGATTCTCTTCACTTTTTTAAAATCTGTGCTGAAGACGTTGACGTTTTTGTGTGGATATCAACAATCACAGCGCTTCAACACATATATAAGGTCAATGGTTCAACAGGAAGCATGGGCCTTCAATTTTTCCTCCTAATGATATACGTCCCCCCAGGTATAACTCGTCTCTGTAGGAGTCATCCATGGTTCACAGCGTTTAATCTACACGGCTAAAATGCATGACGCTAATTTACTGTGTGCACGAAGATAAAATGGAAACTTGGCCTTGTGGAGGCTCAGAAGAAGCTCAGAACAAGATGGAGACTTGAAGAATTGAAAAATCCTTTAATAGTGGGTGTCACTGAGGCCAATGCTTGGACGAGTGGTGTTGGATGAATAATTCTTGAACAGGGAGTGTCGCTGATGAAAAATGCCTGAACATTGGGTGGGCATTCACATACTTGCGCTAAGATGGGCACTTCCTGCTTTGAAGAAGACAGGACCACGTGTCGAAACGTTGGTTCCGGCGACTACCCCTGTTCAAGGATTTTTCATGTAATGCCATTACTTGAGTAATATAAGGGCAGTCACCGGTATCACAAGGTTGTAAGTAGTTCGGATAGCATGGGTTTCACTGGAAGAAACGCGTTTTTGCTGTCCACATAGTCGAAACAGCTTGTTTTTTGTATTAACGACCGATTTAATGCAACGTCTGCAGGACTTTCTATTTATCTCTCTCCCATTCGTTCCTCCATTCGGAATATCTAGTTCATCGGATTCCTTATAATCATTTAGGCTTCTTATTTTCATCACAAGATCGACTGCCTCTTGATGCCCTGATTTTGATAATACTTCAGACCATGAAAGCGTTAGGCGAAAGCTCCCGCGATGCAAATGAGATCGTTTCAACGCGTCATTGACCTTGCAGCTAGCTGAATCATCACTTCGCGCACCGGAATCAGAATGAAAAGAAAATCAAAGGTGTCAGCGTTTTCGTTCGCAAGAACGCAAACGTCAGGGCTTGGTCCTTTCCGAACAGCACGAGCCAAGGATGCCTTTGCAAGCGGAGGGACATTTTAGAAGAGCTGGAACGTTAGGCAGATCTACATGAAACCGACAGCCATTTAGTGAAGGAGGTTTTGCAGAGTCAATATCGCAGTTCTCGCTGGATGCACAGTTGAAGCATTTATCGGACTTTTGAAGGCGAAAGCCTTCGATGCCTCATCGAATACGAAAATTGACCGGCGTCCAGCGTCGGCGGATTCAATACGAGTGATGCAAAAATCGTCATCACGTGATGACGTCAAAGATTGTCAAAATTTATAACGTTATAGTGACGTCAGTGTAAGGTCACGTGACGCATCTGGCACGTGATCTTATTACGAGCTGGCAGCTGACCAATAATCTCTCGCATATATATATATATATATATATATATATATATATATATATATATATATATATATATATATATATATATATATATATATATATATATATATATATATATATATATATATATATATATATATGTACAATCATCGTGACTACTGTGGTCAATGGTTCATCGTTATAAATGCCTTTTCATGCCCGTGATCCAGCCTACTGTATTAAATTTCTGAATTGTTTTTTTTTAATAATTTATTTTCCCCTTGTTTTGGTCTTGCCATGGTTGGTTTGATCCTGTTAAACATTCACGTGTTGATCTCACGTGTTCATGCCCATAAAAGCGGCCACATGCTTGTACTTTTTTTCATTCTGACGAAGGCCGTGCCACGGCCGAAACGTTAACAAGTAAAAAATACTCAATTTTCGTAAGTGTGATTCTTCATTTCTTGACTATATGTGCACCGGACCCACAGATCTTTCTTTTGAATCATATATATATATATATATATATATATATATATATATATATATATATATATATATATATATATATATATATATATATATATATATATATATATGTGAGGGGATTGCGGGACGTCCACTAGAATAAGCGATTAGTTTTGTTACCCTACACTAGGGCGTAGGCAAATACTGAAAGTCTGTCGGGCTCTCTCGTTTGACAGGTAGGGACCATGGCAAGTTGCGTCAGAATAAAAGCGGCTGAAAACTAGCGGCGTCCATCGCAAAAGTGCGTGACACCCTTTGAGAGACATATCGAGCGGTCTATATTGGCATGTTTCAGACTGTAATCCACGCAAAATGTGTGTAATATAAGGTTCTCCACAAGCGATTTCAATGGATTTGCAATGTAGCAAGGCAACGTGACGCCAAGCAGCTGCTGTAATGAACCTGACTTCGGCAACTTCACTGCTCCTTAGGTTTCTTTCACTGCCATTATCTTTGGTTCATTTACCGGCTCGGGGAAATTACTGCGGCGTTATTTTTGAAACATTTTAAGCAGATATTGCGATCTGATTAATGTTTTTTTTTATTTTTGGAGCTATTTAAAATACTGCTGTGGCATTTTACTTCATTTTTTATGTGCTCGAGTTTCTGCGTGACATTTCCAAGCCGTTAAATAAATATATGCAGGTTCCCATCGAGGGCCCACGGGTCCATTGTTCTGCAGCCAGCAAGAACAACCGATCTCAAAGCCCTGTTTTCACAGCGAACAAACCTTGATGAATTGTTCCGAACGTCTTTTTACATTTTGCCCTTTTCTTACACGACTTCGTGTTATTCAGTTCGATGAGGCATTAAGCGGGGCACCCACTCTCCATTCATGACCTAAGTGCCTTTTGTCCCTCTGACTAATGGGGAGCTTTTGTTAACCGGAAAATATTTTTGCTCCTGCTTTCGAGGCAACTACAGCTCTCGCTCTGCATCTGCCGATGGGTAAGTCAAAAGCACAGAACCTTTTCATGAAGAACAACGTAACGATCGCAGAAGCATTTTTAACAGCCGTGAAGGGTGCACATCAGCGGCCTCCATACACTGTAAACGCAAACTAGCCGAATTGGGCGTTTTAAGGGCTTAATACTACCTTCACTTGGGACCGTACTCCCTTAGGGAGTAATAAGATCGGTGTAATAAAGTTCTGCGTCCTCAATTTTACTTCCTTGAGAAATTATGGGGATAAAAGGTGGAAGAAAGGAGGTAAATTCACGATCTGACGCCATTTTGTCAAATGGAGTTCAAGGACAGAAAACTCCTATTTCACTTTCTCGGGCATATCTTCCATTTATTTTATCCGAAGCTATAGTGCCTTCAGTGCTGGCGTGCATGTATGCAACTGCGCGGGCGAAAGAAGTGTTTCTCAAAGTGCTTAATAAATTCATGAACGTGCTAATCAACGATTTCTTCGTCTCGTCGACTGATGCACATTGTTGTACGGAATGCACACTACCGCTGGGCTCGGGTTCACGATGCATTTCGACCACATAATGACTTCGCTTATGTTGTTTTACCATCAAATCGAAGTTAAACTAAAAGTAGGAGCGTGTACACCCTCGATGTGGCCTATCGGCACCGCATGCATAGTCAGTATACCCCTTTGGATGACGAATTGGGCACAGGCGGTGTGCCTCAACGCACGGAATAAGATCCGGTGTTGAAAGAACCCGGCGAAAAAAAAGAAAAAAAGAGAAACGAAAGAAAAAACGCGACTCTCCTCAAGCGGCTGCTCTGAAAGGGACGAAGTGCCTTTGACCTTCGAACGGCGGCGATAAGAGCGGAACAACCATCGCACGCATGCGCGCGCGAGGGGAAAAAAGAAAGCAAAAAGAAAGAAACGCGAGAGTCGCGAGAAACGCGAGAAGTTCCGAAATGACAGCGGGTGCTACCGCAGGCTGGCCCCAGCGGCGTGCGTGAGTGATAGCGAAGCGAAGCCGTCATGGGATAACGTCGGTTTTGTGAAGGACGCCTTTGAACTACCCTGCTATGCGTCGATCATGTGTGCACATTTCATGCCGGCAGCCTTACTGTGTTCTCGTCGCGGGACGTGAAATGTGTGGTTTGACGACAGTGCAACATGCACTGCGTGTGCAATGGTGTGGCAATGGCCAGGTGACTCAAGCGAGCAGCAGCTGAAGGGCGCGCCGCGTTCGCGGCACATTCAGGAACACAAATGGTACGTAATACTTATGTTTCCTCTGTTTGCGCGACCTTGTCGCTTGGGCAGCAGTAGGTGCTCTTCTGCACATTGCGTCGCGTCAAAAGTGCAATGAAAAGCGAAACAAGAAAGGTCATTAAGCTCACATAACAACGATGTGTGATACGTGTTTCGAATTGGCTGACCGCTTGGCGTGGCCAGCCAATTCAAGCGAGTGCGCCTTAAAACTGAATGTTTGTACGACATAATTTCCTTGCTTGCGATAAAGCATGAATGAAGCAGTGCTTCCAGGGAGTATACACTTAAGCAAAAAAAAAAAAAAAAAAAAAGACAGCTGTTATCACGCTGTCATGTGGTAACACATGCATTAAGGCCAGATTTGTTTTCTATTTATTCTGTTCTCATGCGCAGATTATGAGCAAGTAAGAATACTTTTTGACGAAAATTTTGAATTGTGCACTTTGTCCGTCTCCAACACAAAAAGTTAAATTGCATATCAAGGCGCATTGACATCATGAGCTTGTATACATTTAACTAGAAAGAATAAGTCACGTTAATGACACATTATGATGGCCATATGATGTGTAAGACATGTGCTTAATTACAGTGTGTTTGCTGAAGCACATGCATTTTATGGTATGGTCACTTCATTTGTCACATATCAGCACTAGAGCTTGCCAAGGTTACATGTTCATATTTATGGAATTTAGGAGATGTGTCACTTGTGCAAGGCTAATTTAATCACATTGATATAAGTCAGTTGAATCTGTTGAACCTCGTTGTTGAATCACCTTGTTCCTTCCCTCTGGTTATTTTGTTTTACTTTTTGTTGCCATAGTGTTTATGATCAGCACACAGTATTCTGACTGTTGACACAATTTCTGACAAGGTAAACAGGCTGGTACTTTGTCCACGTCTTCTATTGTCGTCATTACAAGTGAACTGTTTAATTTTGCCATGAATCAATACCAAGTCGCCCAATCTTCAGTCCTAAACAGAACAACAGAACAGCTGTGGTTGATGAAGCTAGTGTTCCATGTGTTGTAAGTGATAATAACTGTTGGTGCGGAACATCCCAAAGCCACCACACGATTATGAGAGGCGCCGTAGTGGAGGGCTTCGGAAAGATAGACCACCTGGGGCTCTTTAACACGCACCTAAAGCTAAGTACGTGGGCCTCAAGCAGTCACGCCTCCATTGAAATGCGTTTAACTCCAAGGTTAATCATACTAAAATTTGCACCCCCTTTACACTACAATGCTAACTTCATTGACAGCTAAAACTACTCGTATGATGGTGCACAGGACAAAAGTACACTTCTGGTGCCCTTTCGCATTTCATTACAGTTGTGTACTTTTTGCCCTCTGTACTTTAAGTGGAAAGTTCACAAGAAACTACTCAGCAGCATCTCACTATTGCATTTGTTTCGTGTTCTGTTTAAAGGTCTGCAATAGTATAGTCAAGTGTGAGTCTTTGCCAAGACATTCATATTTCTGGATATGAAAGCTTAATGGACTTCTTTTCTATTATTTTCAGGAAGACATTTCTGGCAAAGCTGCAAGAGTTGCTCACGCACTTGTTTGTGTACAAGACACTGTATTGTGGGAACACTCCCCTGTGCCTCACTCTACACTAACGAGGACCTGAAGTGTAATGCAAACCACAGAAAGATATACACACTTAGTGCAAAAAAAATTACAAAAATAAAGAACCATGCACTCACAGAATGAGTATGAACGTGACTAAAAATGCCATACACGTGTTAAATTTCAGTTGCTAGTACTGCGTTGTGCTGTTCCCTTCATTTCTATTTCTATGTGTGTTGCTGTTTTGTTTTCACTGTTTAACTATGAACTCAGTTCCTGACTGCTTTACAGGCTCTATAGATTCGTGGTCAAATTCTATTCAACCACATGGCATAGCAAGCCCTAGGATCCAATATGCCAAGCCACCAGCCACTACTTGTAGGAAATTTTTAATTTTAGGCATGTGATTGCCTAATTTCAAGTTTACTTTGCAGCCATGGTAGTGGTATTAACTTTCAATGCGGTAATTATGCGCAAGCCATGAAGTGAGGAATTAAAGATGAAGAACTTTTTAGGTTGCAGATGACAGTGGCTGTCATGGGAATATTGTAAGCATAGCTGTAGTAATTATGTATATAGAAGTATTGGTATATTGCAGTTGTGTGATAATGGCGACAAATTCCCAAGTATATTTCTGGAAAACTGCATTCATTTTCAGATATTTGTGAGTAAGTATGTGCAGCCAGCCATATATGAATGCAATGTTATCATTTTGCTGGCATGGCTGAACGCCTTTACAAATTGTGGTAAGTTGATCTACAATCAACACCACAGGTCTATTTTGGACTTTTCTGCAGAACACAGAACTGTATGATGATGTGTGACATGTTTTGATGCCATAGGGCAAACTAATTCAATTAAAATCTACAACATGCCTCCCTGCTTGGTTGCATATTTCTTAAAAGTAATGCTAGCCTTAATGTACTAGCTTAGTTGCCTTCATGTGCAGGCTGACACCAAGTTCCTTGTAGATCCCATTTCTCTGGATTGTGTTTACATACTAGCACTGCGAAGTGCACATGTCAGTGTGCATTATGATGAGATTTGCCACACTACTTTCATGTTGCTTTACTGTTGTGAATTATATATAGTGCTTGGGCTGTACTGTATACGTTCTTAGTGTTTTGTATTGGGTGTAGGTTCTGTGCAAGAAGATGGAAATATACATATGCTTACACTGACATGAGAACTGCTACTGTTTTGATTCCAATAAAATATTGCGAACACTCTTTTTCTTATTATTCTTATCACAGCTGTTTCGTTGAAGAAGACGGCAATACTACATTTTTTCATTCTTGCTACATCATCTGTGCAAGAGGAGTGCCGCATACACTTGGACTTTCACAAGGGCGAAGTGCATGTGCATTAACTTTTTTATTTAACGGGAGACCTGTCACTGCTAATTTGTGGTGGTTGTACTTAACATTGGGGCATGCTTACGCATTCGCTTTAATGCATTTGTGTGATGTTAAACAATGAAGGTTAATTAGTAAGATTGTAGGTAGTCTCCGAGTGTGAAGGCGACTAAATACTGAATTTGAGTTAGAGAATCACTGTGTGCCCCGCGAAAGTGCGAGTTGCGAATAAGTGCTAATTGTGGATGTAGATTATCGTTCAGCTACTCTGAAGGCGCTGCTGCACCTGCGTTTGGCTCGCGAGAGCACGCGCGCAATAAATGCACGTAGTGTAGGCGCGCTACAATGTCCTTGTAACTCGGGCATCTGCATAGGCGTGCACACGGGGGGGGGGAGTCTTCCCCCCCGTGCATTGACTTAACAGGGAGGGTGGGCGCAGCGACGAGCCTTCGTCCCCTCGCCCCCTTCCCCCTGAAGAGGCACCCTGCGCACGCTTGTGGGCATCTGCGTGAGTAACTTTTATATTCTATGGGAGTCGTAGCGGTGAGCGCGCCGGTGGATGACGAGAACGATGGACACAGGCACGCTCGCGGCTCGCGCTTAGGGGCCGCTGACAGTCAGTCGCGGCAGAGTTTTGAAATGATAAAGATGTGTTGCTCAGTGTTTCGTCCTCGTCTCTGAGGGCTTCCGTGCGGCGGAAGGCACAGACCCCATCAATGGAAACACAGGCGGTCTCGTACTGCTCAGAACACGCCCCTGCCATGGGACGCGTGGAGCTCGCGGCAGAAACGAAAATAGCTCCACATCATACGCCCATGGAATGCACATATGTTCGGCCATCTGAGGATACCTTTTGTTACGCTGGTATCCACGAATTTCGGGCGAGTGAAACAGCGTCGAAGTACTCAAGAGGGCACACGTTTACAATTTTTCTAGCGGCACGACACGACGAACCGAATAGTTCGAAGCTGAAGGTGTTGACCTTGGCCTTCGTGACGCCCCTGAGTTTATGTACTGGCCTTGCGAAAGCGCGAACACATGCCGATGCAACGAGAACAAAAGTTTGAGGTGTCGCCGACGGGTTAGTAGCCGCTTTGTAGATATATACCCCCGTGAAAAAGTACGCAAGCTAGTGGTGGCGCTGTGGTGTAATGGATATGATGTTTGCTTTCAGTGCGTGTGGTCGCGAGTTCGATTCCTGTGTCGTGCGTGCTTGTATACATATATCATATTTGTGCATGAATACATCAATGTCCATTTTCTAATATGTCCTAGCGATGAATAGTTGCAAGAAATGTCTCTGAAACGCTAGTATAGTGCCTGAAATACCTTTTTTTTTTTCTCGCCCTCTCTCGGGCCGCGTATAAAGGGGCGTTTTAAAAGCTCTCTAAAGAATGAGAAAAACTTCCAATGATCTCCGTTCAAGCCCCTGAAATGAGTTAAAAAAACACCAAAGTTACCTCCTAAATTCCCTCTTTTGACTCCGTTTACTTTGTAAACAAACCTTGTTAAGCCTTGTGCACCGCAAATCGACTGTGTATCTCGAAAACGGAGCTGTTTTATCGGCAGTATACGCTTAGCGAAGCCTCATTACTCAAATCTAAATCAAATACCAGCATTATTTGGGGATGAATGAGTTTAATAATGCAGGCCGACGGCTAGAAAGATTCGAAGTGGACGGCTGTCGCTTCAACAGACACCGCCATCTTGCCCTGCGTACCCCCCTAAAACCTCCTTTGGTAGGGGGGTTTTGCGTAGTACCTTTAGGATGCAAGTTAAGAGCCGGGCCCAAAACTCCCAAAAAGGCTCAAACCCGTTTGCTGTGTATATGTCTACTTAAAATGCATAACTAACCTTTAAGAAGCCATTGACATGTACAGGGTCTACCACATTTGAGGTGAACATCCCATTAGTTTTCAAGCGAGTAAAACTAGAATCCTTATTCTGCTTCATGTGGGAGAGGTAATTTATATGAGGTAAAATAATGGTGTCCATAGACACAATAGTTTTTCGAATTATGTATTAATCAATAGCTTCTATGAGGTCTTAAATGATGATGTGGAGTTGACTTTAGATGTGGACAACCATGTACCTCTGTTGGATACGTAAGACGCTGCCTTTCAGGAAAGCATGGAGTACAGCGGGACATACAGCTGGCTGTCAGTTAAGTTTAAGCCAGTACAGCTAAACACCTTGGCATATCAGCGTGTTCGTGATTGGCGGGCACCTTGGCTTTTTTAACTATTGAGAAGTCGATATTTGCTTTTCACTGGTCAGCGCTTTACCCTCAAATTTTGTCTAAATCTGCATTTAAATACTTAGAGACCATCTCAGCCCTATTCTTTCAACAGACATGTACGCGGATGTTTGGAACACATGTACGGAGCATCTTTCTGTCCAGTGGACACTGGGCTGGAATGATCCTCCAGCATTGTTAAGTTGCTTCGCAAACTACCCCAGGTTTTTCGTCAACTAAGAGAAATTCCCAATGTACATAAAAAGGCTGCTTGCTAAAACTCACAATTCCAATGCACATTTCATTTACTTAAACTGTATGTTGGTGCACTCGCTTGGTTTTTTTCTTTCCATTTGTGTGTTTGCACGTATCATGTGTACTCACTTTAGTGGCATTGTTTCTGGCTTTATTTATGCCTATTTGTCTCATCGTTGATTTGTATGAGACAATAAAATTGTTATGAAACCAAATTTTTGTTATATATTCAGTGCGATAATGTACTTTTTTTATTTTGTAGACCCTCTGCATCGTGTAGCCTTATACGAAACTTATTTTATTTTGTAGGAATATCTATACCTTCGAGGTAGGGAGAAAACCACACAGAGATAGGAAATGCAGAGGTATTAACTAGTTTGGCACAACTGGTATGCTATCCTGCACAGGGGAAGAAAACGAGGGGATTAAAAGAAGAGTAAAGAAAGAGGGAAAGATACGGGTGCACTCATAAACGCACATAACGCCACGGGGCAGAGCGGCCGTCTTGCGCGGTATACGGCATCATTATGAGTCTACAGCTGCTCATGCACGTCTGTTATTCGTAGGAATTTTAACAATGACTCGGTTGTTTTATTTCTCGAGGACGTCTGGGGATGACACTGGAGGATAGTTACTAGCGACATCGGTCTGTTGTCAAGGCGAGCGACAGCGATCGCGAGTGATTATCTCTGCACAGCGTAGCGAGGACAGTCGCATAATATATGCTGCAAAGTCTCCTCTGTACCGCAGGCGTCGCATAGAGCGTTGTCGGCCATTCCAATACGAAAAGAAAATGACTTTGTGAAAGCCACTCTGAGCCCTAATCGACATAACAGAGTGGCCTGACTTCGGCGGAGTCCAGTTGGAATTTGAAACCGTAGGAACGAGTTCCGGTGGTGTTGCCGATAGTTTTGGCCACTTGCTGTATTCAGTGTGGAGTTCGAAATATCCGTTGGGATCATTCGAAGCATGGCACCAGCATCAGACCTTGAAAGGGGTACAGTCTCTTCCTTGTGGCCTTGCAAAGCGGAGTGAGCAGCATTATCGGCTTGTTCGTTGCATGCACTGTCACGCCTTTGGCCTACGGCTTTACCGCGATTATCTGTACGTTTCAGAAATAAGGACCTCCTCCTCCTGCTCCTTCTTCTTTAGAAGTGCGTTTGTATATACTTGTATAGCTTCGTGCTTCAGGTGGATGATTGGCAATTTTATTCACTTTCAAGCTTCGGCTTCACCAAAATAATGTCGACCACACCACTGAAAATCGTTGAAGATTATACACATCATGCAGCAGTAATTAACATTCACACGAAGAAAATATCCTATTCCCAAATGGAAGAAACAGTATCGAGCAATGGCTTAACACTCAACTCCTTTTGAACATTTCGTAAGAGGATATCACGAAGTCCTAAAAGCATGGCAGTTTGGGCCAGATTCGGTACACCACACAGACTCTGAGAGTAATGAATTCCCTGTACACGTGTTTCGGAGGCCCCAGCGGGCAGTACTGGAGCAGAGTAAGACGATCGCTGTGCGCATCGCAGAGTTGTTCCGTTGCGCAGCCTCTGGGTAGTATAAGAGCCCGCTGTTGTGCTGCAATAAATGCAAGTCCCTAAAATCTGCCGACTTCTATTTATATCTTAGTTTTCTTTTGCTTGCAAACTTCTGGCAGTGAACGTCAATACGCCGCGTACTATGTGAGAATGACAACACCCACAGAACGCAAAAAATAAATAGAAAGGAAAAGAAGGCGAGAATCAGCGCGTGTTCATTCATTCTAGATGAGCCTTCTAGAGAACAGGCAATGAGAGTAAAAGCAGAGTGCAGTCGACGACGCCAGGGTGCGAATTATCACGCATATAAGAAGAGGTGTTATCACAATATAATTGGGAGAACCCGTCTTCAGAGTGTTCACGGAAACGACAGTCGGCCGCGAAATGGGGGTCTTGCGTGCGGTTCGCAAAGAATTAGGTCGCACGCCGGAATGTGCTTCCGTACGTAGTTAGAAAGAACACGTGTACCACATTGTCTCGTTAAAAGCATGCAGCAGGGAAGTGGCCGGAGAGTTCACGTCTGTCGATTCAGAGTCCAAATGTGGGGACAAAGTTTATCGCAGATTCCATGTGTATCCTAATGACGACAACTCTTTGATTCTTATGCAGTGATCCTCCACGACATATTTCTTTACTTTGTTTATTCATTTCTACATACTGCAGTGTCTATTAATAAGAAAAAAATCTTTGAAAGTTATCGGTCGTATGGAGTTTCAATGCAACGCAGCGGCTTAACGGAAGCGACATTGTCGAAAACTTAGACAGGCATGCAGACTATAATTACGAAGGTCATGCACATCTACAGAATGAAGTACTTTACAGAAAGAATACACATAGCAAACTACAGCCCCTTAATGCGGGGTCGAATACTTTTTGACCTATCAGAATACTTCATATGAAAGGCACTGACTAGAACGGAACAAGGTTATTAACGCGAAGGAGCGGGATTTGGTATACACATAATCAAAACTTGCGCTTGTACATAATTGCGGAAGCGACAAAGTTATGCAAACGAATTGAAAAGAGAAGTCGGTTAACGCGTCTGCTCTCTCTTCGTCATAAACAGAACTGCTGAGTTCGTCGTGAATGTCTCCGAGCCCGCGCCGGGAAACGAAATGAACTTTTTATGAGTTGTAACGAAGCGACGTGGCTGCCGCTCCACAGCACGTAAAAAGAAGTGTTGCCTTTCATTTATCGTTTTTCTACTGCGCGTGACATTAAGGTCTTTGGTACAAGACAGCGTCTTCGGGTGGTGCTTTGGGGGTCTTGTGCGCGAGTCTTGTGAGTGGACTTTCGGAAAGCAGAGCCGCTATAAACATTTCATCTTTCTTCGACTGTGTACGAATGTCATTTCCGCGTCTTAAGCGACTTCTTTAACGACACTGGTAAAAGTGAGGTGTGCGAATGTTGCGCATTTTATGAGTGCTACGTCGTCCACTGCATTTACCATGCGCATCATAAATCTATCGCCTCATTACAGAGTTTCAGAACTGGGGCTCCAAGGAGCTTGGGGATCTAAGAAATTAGCGAGCCGCCAGGGTGCATGCGCAGACCCAAAGACACTCTGGGGTTCTTGCGGTCGCGTTGAACCAAGACTCAAAAATTGAAAACTAGTGTGGGTCACCTAGGCGTCTTGAGTCGCCAGTGAGACGAGACGACGCAGACGAGGGTGTTGCGCATACGCAGCGTGGGCCACGACGCAGTATGGCCCACGTCTCGCATAATCTTAATTTCTTCGCATGCGGCGCCCCGTGCGTTTGACAAAGAAACTCTCCAAACGCCGCTAAGTCTCACCAACATAGCGGCGTCGCTATTCCAGCACCATACTAGACAAACAAAAACAAAAAAAGAGAAAATTTACAATTTATTTCTCTATAATTATTTAATTGTTTTACGCAAGTTTACTAAAAATTTTGTGCTTTAAAAATACCTTGTTTTTGTTTAATTTGACTAAATTATGGTATTTAAAAGCTACAGAAAGGCGAAGGTAATGTTATAGTGAGCTAATGAGTTGCAGTTCTAAAAGAAAGAAGAAAAAACGATACATAGCAGTGCTGTTTCTTTCTTCCGAGCACGAAGGAAATTGTAACAGCAACCGCACGACGAGATATGCACGTGATATTGCGGTGCTGTGCGGGCTACGTAAGGAACATTTAATATCAATATAATGGACACCTAATGGCTGTGTAATGGAGAAGCAGTGGACAATGGTGCCTATACACGTGTATGTGGGACCTGTGGGCATCAGTAGTCACTTGGCTTTTAAAAATAGCAAGTTGTTGGGCCTTTATGAACGATATAGCGTAGGAGTTCCTGTCGTCAAACTTAATTTCTTTCTCTTCGTATATAACTCAGTCACGACCGGCCGATGCTGGTGATAAGCCAGGATAAAAATGATAAAAGGCGCAAAGGAAAGTCGAAAGAATTAGAATTGTTGGGAAAACATGTCCCGAGCCCGTATCTATAAACTGCCAGATTTTAATGCAAGGTAAAAGCGAAAATACCACGAATGTGCACAGATATTGCAGAAACTCTTCCCTGATAACCATGCGGGAATTTTGGACGAACGCGTCTAAAGCTTTAGTGTGCGGCCCTTGATTTTCAAGGAGGCTATAACCATCGAATGCACCGAGTGATTCCTAGAAGGGTGGTAAACTATTCAAGGGAAACGGTAGCGAAAAGTACAAAAGCTAGTTTCTCCTCTGATATAATATGTAAAGCAGCTGGCAATACTGAAACTGTAAGGTACTCTGTACCACATCATCAAGTGAAAAATGAGAAGCGATTTCATAGTCGCTTTTCAATTAATTATAAGGCACTCTTACGAGGTCAGAACTGCAACCTGTTAGTTACAAGTGTCTCGTACTTTTTTATTTACGTGCGGAATTGTAAATCATCATGTAAGACCGCTGGAATACCAACACTTTCAAAGAAATATTCTATTACGCCATGCATAAGCACCGATGTTCACGCTGACTTCAGACTTTCAGATATACAGGGTGTTTCAAGAAATGTGTCCACTATTTTTAAAAAATCTGAAAAATGCGGTATTTACTCGCTGTCTTCACAGTTGCTTTTTCTGTAGCGGCAGGCATATTAAGATGGTTGAAGACATGATTTGGGACAGTAATTAAGAAAGTTAAATTAATTAACTTTTTAATTAGCGGAGTTAGGTGGTTAAGTTTAATGGGAGAATTGAAGTCCTTCATGCGAAGAACCCATTTCAGCTTTGAGATTTCGAAAAAGCGGCCTCGATTAATTATTGTGGCGTAATGAAGTTCAGGCAAATTCAGCGGCAAAACCGAAACCGAAACGCGGAAGAGCGCAACTGCCACATTCGTCTGAGACGTCCACAATGAGTGAACGTCATTATATCAACTATCAATTGACTTCTTGGTGTGAGTGTGTGGGCTGCGCTTGCAGTAGTAGCACGCATGACGCACATACGTTAACGAACGGGGAAGCACTGCACCTCTGTAACCGTTTTCTTGAACAGTGACGTCATTCTAGTCGTCGGCTTGTTGCGCTCATCGGTGCTTGGGTTTCGGTTTGGCCGCTGAATTTGGCTGGACTTCATTACGCCACAATAATTAATCGAGGCCGCTTTTTCGAAATCTCAAAGCTGAAATGGGTTCTTCGCATGAAGGACTTCAATTCTCCCATTGGACTTAACCACCTAACTCCGCTAATTAAAAAGTTAATTAATTTAACTTTCTTAATTACTGTCCCAAATCATGTCTTCAACCATCTTAAGATACCTGCCGCTACAGAAAAAGTAACTGTGAAGACAGCGAGCAAATACCGCATTTTCCGTTTTTTTTTTAGAATAGTGGACACATTTCTTGAAACACCCTGTATAGATCCAACATCAACTTCAGTTTCAGCAATTCCGGATTCTACGGTGCCATAGATGTTTGCAATAGAGAGATAACAACGTAAGAGGGGTTCAGCAGAAGACGAATTCTGTCCCAGCTGTCGGTATACCGTAAGGCACTTTTCTTGTCACGCGGCAAAGAAACGAAAATACGGTCAGATAAAAGAAAAAATCCTCGTTACAAGCGCACACACTAGGCACTGATAAAGTTGCCTTTCTTAGAGGGCCCTTATTTATCACAGCTCCTAGCGGGTGTCAGATAATGCTCCGCTAACCTCTCCGCCATCCGTGCAACCCATTCGGAGCGAGGACCTTTCCGCTCCGTGTGGACGCGCACAAAAGACGGCTATGCTTCCCTGGCTAAGGCAGGGCCATTAGTCGTCTTTTGTTTTGATGCTATCGACGAGAAGGAACAGAAAGCAGCACGGTGCGTGGGGAAACACTCCTTTCTGGTCAAGGCCCAAAAGGAAGGTGCTGGCGTTATTTATCGATCGATTTCGGATGGAGCGCCGCTAGTGCAACCTAGATGCCGTTTATTTGAAACTGAACGAGGCACACAGGCTTCTTTCGTACAACTTTGTTTCAAACTTAAGTTATCTAGTGCGTCAACACGGAATAGAAACACGCCAGCTTGTTGTCCTACTCTAGAGAGAAACTGAAATAAATCTGCGTAGGAGACGGAACACAAGTAGAAGAATATAATAATTGAAGGGGTTTAACATCCCAAAACCACGATATGAATATGAGGGACGCCGTAGTAGAGGTATCCGAAATTTTTGACCACCTGGCGTCCCTTAACGCGCACCTAAATCTAAGTATGCGGGGCACAAGCATTTTCGCTTCCATCGAAAATGCTGCCGCCGCGGCCAGGATTCGATATCGCCATCAGCAGTCGAGCATCATACACCCTAGTCTTACAGATAACTCAAAGTGATAGCGAAGCTATCAATTTGAGTTATCGGTTTGTTAACGCCTAAAAAATAAATTAGAAGTACGACAGACGCCTTAGAGTGGCTTTTGGATTTACTTTCAACCACGTGGATTTTGTAATAGAAACTCTAAATCTAAGGGCAGGAACGACTTCGCTATTGAGCCCAAAGAAACGCAGCTACTGCGGCCAGAGACCGAACCCGCAACTTCATGCCCAATAGTAGAACGCCAATGCCGTTACGCCCCCCACGGAGGGTCTTTAGTGAAGTACATCCTATTGCATACTCAAATTTAATACACGTGCAGTTGTAGTGTTTTTTTTTTTTCTGAAAGTCAGTGACCTTCAGGTTGTAAAGATACGGTAACATTGCATTAAAACGGTATTTCTTCGTGTCCAAGGCTTCCAGATGAGCTGCACTGAATTATTCTTGTACAGAAGTCAAGTCGCCATGCAAAAGGCTAATCTTCCCACACAACCAAGGATATCTCGTCTTTTGCAAATAATGACTGTGTTTTCGCTTATTCAGATAAGAAGCGTAGTGAAAGAAATAACAGGTACACAGGAGCGCTGAAGCTTCAAATTAGTCTTACATAAACGAATTGGCGCATTATGTCCGCTGGCGTTTACACTACGCTTCTGCGGACGTTAAGGGCGCCGTTAAGGGTTCGTTAGACCAAACGAATTCAGTTTACTTTACGCACAAGTGACTGGAAAAAGCTCAAATGAAGGACAAAGAAAACAACGAAACAAAAGACATAAAAAAGAAACTGAGCAGGGGAGCAGGAAATTAGAAGGATTTCGAGAAGCACGAGAAACAAAAGGCACGAATTAAGGAAGGGGTGAAGGAAGTGAATGTGAGGGGCTCGTAAGGAAAGAAGGGAAAATGAAAGGAATAGATGGAGTTAGACACGAGTTGAAAAGGAATAAGAACGGGAATGATAAAACACAACGTAAAGAGGAGAGAGGCGTGCAAAAAAAAAATGGAAGAGGAAGTAAAAACAACATAACCTTACAAAAACACATAAAAGAGGCATGAAAAAAGTAAATGACAGTAAGGCATTGAATGAAGAGAAAAGTGAGAAAAGAAGGGAAATAATGGAAACATACAGGAAATGTAAGTGAAGAGAAAGAAATAAAAGAACCGAAAGGACAGAATCAATGTTTAAAGTACCGAATAACTAGGGCACTGAACAGGAATGAGAAAGATAAAATTCAAGGACAACAGGAAAGGGAAACAAAATGAAGGAAAGCAAAAAATGGCGTAAACAGTAAAACGAGAAAAGCTTGGAATCAACCAAGCGACACCCAAAAGGCTAACGGACGAAAGTATGCCGGCAGAAAGAAAGAAGTGGGATTCCACGAAACCGTTTCCTGCAGCGTGGTCTGATTTAATGCGACCCACTAATTGCGACACCAGACGACGTCGTGGACTCTGCCGCCGTCATGACATCCGCGCTACTCTTCGTGGCCGCGGCTGGCAACAATGCGAAGAATGGACGGTAGAATAGCGAGTGTAATTTACTCCACTCACAGAGACCCACGCCTTTCCGCGAAAAGTAAGGACGAAAAAAAAAATAAGAAAAGACACTTCGTTGATGATAGAAAACTTTTCGGGAACTTCGGGCGCTTGCGTTAAAGAAAACTGCTTTCTCGGCTACGTAGGAGCGGTCTGTGTGCTGAGGTCTCCGTTTGAAAGCAACGATAAAAGCGGTGCTCGACGATGAGGCTGCTAAGGAGGCACTAGAGTACTGTCCAAACAATTTGTCTCGTGGTGCGCACGCTGTTTGCTAAGCCTGCAAAAGTAACAAGTGCAGCCGCCAGCGCGAAAGTTACGCTCCGTGTTCCGAGCCTAAAGCGGACAAAGCTTGAGCAGCTGCAGTGAGGCGAGAGGAAGGGTGGAAGCAGGCCTAATTGCGGGGGCAAACTCCTACCGTCTGCTAATTTTGTAACCGCACGGGGCATCTAGATTAATTCGAATGGGTAATTAGGGCATTCCTGCGCTGTCACGCGAAGGAGTGCGCTCGAAGTAAAGCATAAGGAGCCATCCTTAAGAAGCTCCCAACAGTTACAAGAACGTGGATGCCCCCGCTCTCGTACGAATTATGCTCTGTGAAGCGAAGAACGCTTCGAGAAGCTGGACATGCTTATTACTTATATGAAAGGTTGTGACGGTGTCCAAACGTTCTATGTGCCTTGTCGACTGACCGTCTTTCTTCGTATTCATGTAGGACTTCGTGTGTTCTTCTTTGGTTGAGGCGACAGTCATTGGCGTTGAAAGTTGTCCACGTGATTATCTTTTATGTGGCTCTTACGGAGTGCCCTTTTGGGAACATGAGATCATGTGACTGTTGCTTCGATATGCGTGATCAGACATCTCAGGCAAAATAACTGAGGTTAGCTTCTATTGATGGAGGAGCAATGTTTAGCGTCCAATAACCGAAACTGCACCAACATGCGGTATTTTTGTGTCCCTGATAATAATATTCTGGTTTTGGGCCGTTAAACCCCAGCAGTTACACACGGTATTTGTATAGAATGAAGTGAGCATGCATTATTAGTAATTATAAGAACGCTTAAAACAACTATACCGAGTGTTTCAAGAAATGTGTCCGAAATCCTCAAAAATCAGAAAAATGAGACATTTGCTCGCTGCCTTCGAAATTGCTCTTTCTGTAGTGGCAGGCAGCGTAAGAAGGTTAAAGACATCATTTGCGACAGTAATTAAGAAAGTCAAATGAGTTAACTTTTTAAGTAGAGGAGCTAGGCGATTATGTCAATTGGAAGAATTGAAGTTCTTCTTGCGAAGAACTCACCACAGCTTTGAGATATAGAAAAAGCGGCCTCTAGTATTTATTGCGGCGATATGAAATTCAGTCAAATTCAACGGCCAAACAGAAGCCGGAGCACCGGTGGACGTAACAAGCAGACAACCAGAATGATGTCATTGTTCAAGAAAACGATTACAGAGGTAGTTTTTCCGCGTTCGTTAACGTATGTGCGCCATGCGTGCTATAATTACAACCGCAGCCCGCACACCCACACAACGAAGTCCGTTGATGGTTCATATAATGACCCTCACTCATTTTGGACGTCTTAGAAGAATATGGCAGTTGCGCTCTTCCGCGTTTCGGTTTTTGCCGCTGAACCTGGTTGAATTTCATTACTTCGCAGATATTACTAGATGCCGCTTTGTCGAAATCTCAAAGCTGAAATGGGTTCTTCGCATGAAGTACAGCGATTCTCCCGTTTGGCATAACGGCCTATTCAACTAATTAAAAAGTTAATTCATTTAGCTTTTTAATTACTGTCCCAAATGATGTCTTTTTCCATCTTAAGATACCTGTGGCTACAGAAGAAGTGTGAAAGCGTCGAACAAATATCGTATTTCCCTGATTTTTGAGAATTTTCGACACATTTCTCGAAACACCCGCTGTATAGGATTGCTACTACTAAAGAGCGATAGATGGACGCATACAGGTCCGTTTGCATGTAAGGACATATTGAACGTAGTATATATCCCACGTTGTATATAAGAACATACTGCTCGTTCTCGTCCCAGTGAGCAGCACTGCATCAGGTGCTGTTTATCACAGGCAAATTACTGCCACGAAGCAAAAAAAAAAAAAAAAGAATCGAGGAAGTTCTCTTTTCTTGTAACTTCTCGCAAATAGTCCTGAGCGAGAAAAGAACAGACTTTTTGTATATTGTTGTCTCCACCGGCATAACATAATTCCCCTTGGTCCTCCCTTCCTAGTTATGCTCTTGGATTGGTACTTAAGGTTCCTCGTCGAATCCCAAGACTTCGATGGAAACCATTTACTATTATTTTTCAGGCCTTTCTTAGTTGCCGCTTCCACAAGTGAAACGTCAGAGGAAAGTCCATTAATTGAACGTCTGCTAAATACATTGGGATTCTTTCACCTTGTTCTTTCTCGAAGCAAGGCTAACAATTTCAAGCGCCAGCGCTTGTCTTGCTTCTAATATCGCGTTGTATTCTTTTCTCTGTTCTTGAGTACGCAATTCTGTTTGTTTTTTATTTGGCTGCTGGCGAATACTGAAATAAATAAAACTACTTTCCTTTCATACGCCTAGCCTTGAAAGCTTTCAGCGACGGCAAGGAGCCGATGGCTGCGGCGATGGCTGCGCAGTAAGAAGTGTGAGCACTAATGGTGTCAAAGCCAATTTCGTTAATCCTCTAAATTGGCGCTAAAATGTAAGTGCTTTCACGGTAAATCTGCAGTGCTAGTTGATGACGTTCTCTCGAAACAAACTTGCAATGAAAGACTTATCTGTCCTTTTGCAGGGCAAAATTGGGAATGAAAAATGCATTGGGTGTTTTTTTTCTCGCAGATTTTAGAAAAGAACTAACAACTCGAGTTGCGGCGTTCGCAAACTTTGAAATCCGTATTTGCTGTACAATGTGCAACCCTCTGACAAAAAAAAAACACGTTTGTAAGGACACGTGATATGATGAACGTTCCTAATTTAGGGTCACTAGGTGTACAAGTACAATGTTATCACATCACTGCTGCTCAATTGGGGAAGCATAGAACACTTTTGAAAACAACAACTCTCTTCAGCTGATTCGGGCGCAATGAATGATTGGAAAATGCAGTGCAATGAACGTACGTAGCGACCCAATTTACCTGTAAGATTTTCTCCCTATATATTTGGCGGCTGTCTTGTCAAGCAGATATCATGGGCCATTGTGTACATGCCCAAATATACAACTTCGGCTCTGGGCATATCCCTATGCGCCCCATACTTATGTAATCTCAGAACAAGTTCTCCAAGGTTTCAAAAGCAGAATGTATCTAGGTAATAATAACAATTGTTGGGGTTTAACGCCCCAAAACCATCATATGATTATGAGGGACGCCGTAGAGGAGGGCTCTATAAATTTTGACCACCTGTGGTTCGTTAACGTGCACCTAAGTCTAAGTACACGAGTCCCGAGCATTTCCGCCTCCATCGAAAATGTGACCGCCGCAAGAATTTATCTAGAGATTCAAGTAGAATGCAGGGATAACCCATTCTTGCTGTGCCATGGTATCACTCGGCATTATGGAAAGTAGGGAGACTGTCACATTCTGCGTCGATTTATGTGGCAATAAGGTATCATCATTTACGACTGCCATGATGACGGGTCGGGGGTTGCAAAGGAAAGCTGTGGCTGACTTTTAAAGCCATCTGAAATGGCATTTGCATCTTTAATAATTTTTTATTTTCCATTAGTTACATTGCTTTTATAATGTTCAGGAACATTAAAAGGTGGGCTACGTCAGAGTCGGCTATGCCTAATTTTCGGAGTCTTTGCGCAAGTAACAATGAAATGAAAAGACAAGAAAAAATGAAAAAGTGCTTTACGCACTCGTATCAGCATGGATGGATGGAAGGAAGGAAGAAAACAAGAGAGAAGGCCGGGAGGTTAACCAGGCAAATGTCCGGTTGGCTACCCTGTGCTGGGGGGAATGGGAAAGGGGAGTATGAAGATGAAATATAGATGGAGGGAAGGAAAGAGAGAAACGATCAGTAAATGCCCTGACGCGTACGTAGTTGTGGCACTATATAAAAGTCAAAGGTGTTCACATAGGCCTGTAGTCCTCAGAAAGCACAAAATTGTTTTAACTGTCTTGTGAGCCGACGAGTGGTGGGGACGGTGCTCCAGCAGCATCTGCACGGAGAGCGGCCGCTCGTCCGATCGTCACAACGCGTAAGAAAGTGTTCCTCTGTCAGAGGCAAATAAAGGGCAGCGGCAAAACATATGATCGATGTCTTCTTCGGTGCCGCAGACCTCGCATGCTGCGCTGTCGCTCACTCCAATTAGCGTTGTGTGTGCCTTCGTGAAGGCAACCCCCCAACAAAAGCCGACAAAGAAACGATGCTTCAGGTCGACGAAGTCCAGATGGAGGTCGGAGTTCCAGTTGAGGGTTTATTTGGTGGAGTCTCGTATGTCTTATACTTGGCGTGTTCCGCCCCACCAGACAGAGACTACGTGTCATGTGACGAAGCAGTCTTGCAGCGTCTGCCCTTGAGAGGAATCAGACTTGTGTGTTCCCCTTGATGGGGTGTGCGAGCCGCGTTGCGTGCGGAATCATTGCCACTGATGCCACAATGACCAGGTATATAGCCACTGAAAATTAAAAATGAACTTTCAAGGCTGTTTCTTTGACGTGGTGATGAAGCTTGACAATTTGGTACGTGAGCTTTTCGTGGCATCCTTGTCGGAGAACTGACTGCATGCACTGTAATGCAGGTTTTGAGTCGGAAGACACAGCCCATTTGCTCGGTCTCTGAGAAGCGATGTCCTCTAGGGAGCCGCTCAGAGCCTTAAGTTCTGCTGCCGAAGACGTAGTTACATGCGATTGCTTGATCCGCAGGATTCTTCCTCGAGCTGGTATCTCCACCGCAACACCAGAACTCGACGCCAACAGCCACAAAAAGATCAAGACCACCTGCTCAATTATTAGCGATAAATTACCGGACACCAATTAGATCACAAAGATAGTCTGTGCGGTAATCGGCCTTGAGACAGCAGTCAAGTCACTACAGTATGCCACCCAGTAACACAGTTAAGAGATAAAGAAATCATGAGTGCTCAGACAGCTGAGCCAGAGCAATAGCATAGTAGCAAAAACAGTGATTACGAAGCAAGCTCCTATGACGAAAACAGCAATAACACACTCTTCAACAACAGCAATATAAGAAAACGAGAGATAACCACAGCCTTCGCTTACTGAAACAACTATGGCGTGTTTCGCAAGATCAACCGGCGGGCAGTTAGATGTTACACAACCGACATCCAATGGCCGCTAATCACGGAGAACTATCACAGCAGTATAAATAGTGCTTCGAATTCTCAGGAACCAGCAGCAGCAATAAGATCAAGACGGCCTGCTCATTTGTTAGCGGTAAATTATCCTTATTCATTTATTCTTTGTCGATGATAAAAACCGAGAATCGAACAAACGCTCTTACGTAGAAGTGGACTTGGTAGTTCGCAAGGACAATCTTGTTAGACAATGAAAACAATGCTTTTTACCCGATTCACATTGTTCTCGCTGTAGGAGTTATAATGTGAAGCAGCCTTATGGTATGGCACGACACTACGACCTTTTTATTTCTCACGCATCCGCACCCATTTTTTCAGGAGTCCAATTGGTGGGTCTAACGCTATGAAGGGAACCTCTGCCGCGATCTTGATGTGATCAGAACTGAAACTTTGAACCTTCTATGTGTAAAAGAGCTGCGTAATTTGAATTGACTCTGGAGGTGAATGAGCTCTGCACGAATGGAGCTAAATGATAATGATGATAATAATGATTTCCTCTTCTCCAATCTCGTGAACCCACTACCGAAATAGGTCATTACAAGAACACGTAATTTTCTATTTCTCTCACTCTCTTCCTTTCTTGCAGTTTCATTTCATGTCCTCCCGCGCGCGTTGATATCTTTCAGGCTAATGTGATGACGTTGGCTTTGCCCTAGGCGATGATAGTTTCATTAATGGCCTGCAGTACAGTAAGGTTAGCGACGCACAAACGTTTCTCATGAAAGCTTTCATGCAATTTATGAAAAAGACATGCAGGCACGCACGTGATCACCGATTTGCGAAAATGAGCTTAGACATCGACGTTTCTCTTAAGCAAAATGAGCCAGGAAAGTCGCCTAGGTGCAGAACGACAAATGAACATCGAAATTACCTCGTTAGCGTTGGCGCCCTTTCAAAGAATGGGCAGGAAGCAATGAGCGCTGTAGTATTCTGCTATTATTAATACGATCAATTAACTACTTCATGAAATGAATCGAAAATACAGCTATCTGGCAACCGCTACAATGAGGACGGTGAGCAGCCCCTGGTGGTTGCAGGTTGTTTCCCGTCATACGAAATGCATCGTAGAGCGTATCGAGACGTCATATACTGTACAAGGTAGTCGTTGTCCATGATGTCAACGTCGAAGTCTCCGAGAAGTACGAAGAGGTTGTTCTTGCACTTTGTTTCATAATCGCGCATGGCTAGATCGATGTACTTTTCTACCGTTTCCTCGGGGGAGAGATTCGGGGCGAAGTATGCCCCGCGCGAACGCGCTTCTTCTTCATCGTCATCAGCGTCATCGTCATGACCTATAGTGGGTACACTGCATGTGCTGCGCATGTGCTAACGCGCTTATTCTTCATCGTCATCAGCGTCATCGTCATGGCGTCTAGTGGGTACCTTGCATGTGGTGTGCATGTGCTAACGCGCTTATTCTTCATCGTCATCAGCGTCATCGTCATCGTCATGGCGTATAGTGGGTACCTTGCATGCTGCTGGCTACGACGCAAGGGCAGACAAGCCTTGACCTTAAGGAGCTTCGGCCCATAAAGTACCTACCATGGGCCGGAAATATTGGTGGCGTAAACACCGAAAACGCCAGGTTAAAAGGCCCCTAAACAACCAACAGACGCTCGCGTGTTCCTCTGCTAGCAGATGCGCGTGCTCCTTGCGTGTTCAACTCGGGAGCAGAGGAGGGGCATTCGGAGAGGCAGACAGATGATCCGACGGACGCGTTCGCTGTAGACTCCTGCACAACTGCAACGCCACAACTAACTTTCGACCTCTGGGCGTCTGGGTGGTTTAGGGGCCCTATAACAACTGCAGGCAAATGGCATATCTGTCTTTGCAATCAGGCATACAGCGTAGGGCTCAATATTCGTTTCATTAAAAAAAACCACTAAACAAGAATCAAAACCGCATGATGGATGTTAAAGTACCTGTGAACAATGGGTAACACCCCACAACGCGTTCCCGGTAAAGATTAGGTTGCAGCTGCTTTGCACTTCAAACAAGGGCTTCGAGTGGTGTCAAACGGCCCTTCCTTCTCCCCACAGCGAATTTTTTCCGCTTTCATATATGAAAGGAAGACCCGTCTATCAACTCATTCAATTCAGTCAAAGACTGCGGAAATTAAAGGCATTAAGGGACACCAAAAGAACAGCATGAATACAACGCACGACGAAAGGAACAAATTCGTGTTGCTGAAAATGGTCCCGGAACCAATCCACCGTGCACCACACCAACCAAAAAGCGATTATTACTACCATTATTCTTAAGCACAAAGAAACCATACGCCTCCTCCCCCCTCGGCATGTGTGGTGTTTGATACAGCTTCGCTGGACATTCACGTTCGCAGGGTGAGGTAGCGGCAATTTTTTTTCACTCCCCCTCCCGTCACTTGGTCACGTGTTCAGTGTGATGATGGCGGAGGAGGCATAGGGCAGACTACGAGAACTTTGCCGTAAAAAAAAAGAATTGTTGCAGGAAGCAGCATTCGAGCATGTTTTTAATGTTCCGTAAAACCACCCTTTATGTCTAGGTCTCTTGCTTTAGCTTTCGAGCCAGTGAGTTTTCCTCGAGAAAATGGGTTTTGCAGAATCGTGAAGCAGACTCAAACGTAAACGTCACGTGTAAGGCGGAAAAGTTCAGACGTGACTAGGGGAGAACTGCCCATGCAATGGCAATTGCCTTTATTACGTTTAGAAGCTCCCGGCCGAGATCGTGACCAACCGCACTTCCGCGGTCGTTATTACTGTTCAAGTATCAGCCGGCAAGATTGTTTTTGTTCGTAGATAAGCGAAACAATGGCCAACTGTGCAATGCTTGCAAGCAGTAAGAAAACGTAAACATTGGTAACAATGATCATTGGTTCCCAACTTTTAGTCGTGAGTAGTTATTACTTTATTGCGACTCAGACGTGAATACCGTACAGGTAAAATGATCACACCGATAAACCTCTATCGTGAATATTTGGGCACGTTGGTGTTTCTGAACGGAAGACCAGAGCTCAGTCAAGCTGCGTGAAAGCAGCTTTTTTTCTCTGGACTTGTACTTCTCGCTGTAAAATATTGCATTGTTTGCGGCAAAAACGAAAGTTGATTGATTAATTGATTGATTGATTGATTGATTGATTGATTGATTGATTGATTGATTGATTGATTGATTGATTGATTGATTGATTGATCAATCGATCGATTGATTGAAGGTAGAGTATATTGCATATAACGCGGGAGCCTACAAATTAGGTACAGGAACAATTCGACACGAGGAAGAGGGCTTGTTGATATGCTTCTTTGACATGTTGGCGCTCAACACCAAATTTGATGCATCACCGGGGAAAAAAGCCGTATAATTTTTTATACCAAGGTTAAAATAACTAAAATTAAAACAACAAAAAAGGAAAGGTAGCAGCAGATATTGCGAAGTAGCGCTTCAAAGCGCTTCAAAGCATAAACCTGTTAAGTTCAGTAATGATGTTCCCGACATCGCAACCTTTCCAAGGGGTTACTGAACTTCCCCACATCGCACACTTTTTAACATGTTACTGAACTTGCGACCCCCCTACTATGCACCGATTTTTTTCAACACCTCGTATACAAGAGACGTGCAGCTCTAGCTTGTTAAGAATGTAGTAAATACTCAAACGCATTACGCACTTTGAATCCCCCCAGGGGACTCTCTGCTGCCCATTTTTTTAAAATCACTAAAGTTCTACCATTTCCCCTTCCCCACACGTCGAAAGCTACGTTGAGCCGTTCCACTGGGAAAGCAGCAGTGCCGGTTTTTATGGACAGTGCTGGCAAGCCACATCAATCACTTCAACAGGCGAAGACAGGCGGACCTATTCCCAAGACCGGGGACCAAGCTTGACTACTACAATAAAGACTCGCACTGAGAGTCACTTAGGATGTGAGGTTAATTCCTCCTTACTTCAGTGAAATGTTAGCCGTGCAAAGTACCCATGTCGGCCGCAGAAAACCGCAATTCCCACTTCGTGTGAACTGCTTCTTCATGGGTGCATATAAGGAATTTCTGAACGTATGAAACCACAAAATCAGCTCGAATAAAGGAAAGTCACAGCATCAGCCAGTTTTTTCTCCCATCGATATCACCATGTCAAAACACTGCACGCACACGCAGTGATCGTTACGCCTAGCATCGTTATTTGTCTACACTGAGGCAATAACAGCAGTTCTAAGGCGGAAGCAAAATCAACAGTATGATGACGTAGCTTTCCGCTCTTTCGTGTCTCTTCGAGCTTGCCTACAGCGAAGCACTTGCGACGCCGGCAATTTGTTTTCACGCCGTCCTGGCTTTAACACGTTCGGACTTTCGCCCCGGCACCGTTGGTTGAAGCAGGGATTTGGCCGGTGCTCGCCGACAGATTGGTACTTGCAATCACAGCTTCTGCGGACGTGGCAAAACCGCTCCTCGCTTGGTCACTCATTTGATCGACGTGGCCTTCGTCAATGCACTGACCGAATTCCTGCCCCCCCCCCCCTAACTTTGACGTTCTTTGATTTGAGGCCAAAAAGCTGTCACACCGCTTCAATGATTGGCGAAAACCCCTCCCCCGAAAGACCCGCCCTTTGAAGCTGAGCGAATTATGGTTTCTCTCGTGTTTTCGTGTCTCGAACATTGTTACGTTTAGAAGGTCTACCGGAGATCGATTCGTTTCTGGCACAGGCATGGGAGCTTGATTTTTCATTGAAGAAGAAAAGAAAGACCAGCTTCAATTACATCTTTTGTGGTTTGAGCTCTTTCAGTGTGACAGCGGCAGTTTCTCAAGTGTACACCAGCCCATTCTTGTTTCCCTGCCTGCTTGCTGGGCGTATATTTGCTTTCTTGATTGCTTGCTGGATCAAATGTCGACGTGCAATGACTTCTGAAGAACAACTGTCTTGCAATAATCTCCAGCTTTTCATTCAAACAAACATGTATCTTTCCGTCTTCCAATGTGCATATGTCAGGGTGTAACACTGCTGGATTATCACTGTGTCGTCCGAGGAATATTGCCCAAGGCCACCAGTCACACATTCTCGCAGTCTGGCTTCCGCCTCATTACGTGCGTACCCCGCGGCAAAGAGCCAGTCAGTCCCTAGTGGTATTTGACATTCGGGAGAACGTAGATGACAGCATGACGGTCACAGGCGACACAGAGAACATCCTTCTGAGCTTCTAACTGCTCTCGTAGTAAAAGTTACCGAGAATTAGCTTAAGAAACAAGCAAAAAATCAGCAAACAATGATAGCGTGGGCAACAGATACTTTAACGATGACAACAGTATACGGCGAGAATCAATACGACAGCTCGTAGGTTGCAGGCCAAGGCTTGCCGTGAATCCAAAAATTATTATTCATACAGTGAGACAATGTTTAGGACCCTCAAGGACTCCTCTTTATTGTCAGGAGCATGAGCCCCACATCCCATATCCAAGCTGTGATGATCAATATTGTACATATGAGAAGATGAAGTGCATAAATATTGCTCCCAATACTTAAGAAAAAAATAATAATTTGAACGTTTACGAAAGTTAGACCGAGAGTGTCATAGGTCTATCATGTAAGAGAACAACTATGCATAGCAAGTGTGAGCCACAGAGGTGATTCGATGGAACGCTTTTCAAGCGAGCGCAGTGTATTAGAGTTGTAGTGACCACTGTTACCGTCGTAATCCTGTGAGATGCACAGAAAAAATTCGGCCCACTGAGCATACTCAGGTTTCGGGTGCTACAATGGCATGGAGGGCGTGTACTGCTGCTTCGGATCTGAGTTGCTCATGGGGTACAATACGGCAAGTAAAGGATGTCAATGAATAACTACATGATATAAACAGAGGCGTTCATTTTTTTTAAGCAAACGCGTTAAAAACGAACTTGGTGGAGGTAGCATGTATAGACTTTATTCGTTATGTCTTATGTTGATGGGAGCCTACTAAGTTGTTTTTAAAATATGCATGCTCAACTGTTTAAATGACAAACCCATTGATGAAAACTTTATAATGAATCGTAAGATCAATCACTTTTGCTTTTAATGAATCTATGCAACACTGGCGACGTTAATACATCACCTGCAAAAATCTGCAGGAATAATATTGACCACCGATGCTCAAGAACTTTACGCTAAAGGTATGTAAACAAGCAGTCTCACATTCTGCCTCACTCGCGCAGCCTGTTACCAGGAGCATGCCGCTGGCTTTTCACTATAGGGACGTTTTTACGAAAAAAGCTTCGAAGATCACTCTTTTATAAACGTCCCATCGACGGGAATTGTCACGTGCGAATGTTGCACCGTAAAGCCGGTGTGCAAAGCAATCCTGTAGCCACTCCACTCATATAGCAGTTAAAAAGCTATAAGAAACCAGCAGTATATAATTACTTATACATAAAAACCCCTTCTCTTTAAGTAGAAATTATAAGCAGGACGGCTCACCACAACGTTACGTAATGTCTCAGCTTTAGAAAAAAATTAAATGTGTCCTGTTTGCCTGTCGCTTTTTGGAACCTTTTGCCGCCTTAGCGGGTAAAGCGACGCAGGTAAATAAACCTGCTTTCGTAACTGCAGCTGAACATGCAATTACGAAATAATCTTTCATAATGACAGCCCTGTAACCGTGCCAATCATGAGGAAATCTTATTGCCCAGCCTGGAATAGACGACGATGCGAGGTGATCACGAGACAGCAGCATTACTGAAAGCATTGAGCAAAAGACACCGTCTTTGTTTTTTTTTTGTTTTTTTCTTTTTTTAAGTCTTTTATGTTTCGCAACATGAACATGCGGATGCAGCCGTCTTATATGTATGCATTCGAAGGCTTCCGTCGATAACGCAATTTCCGTAGATGAGGGAACCGGTTACTGTTTGGACGGCCGTGTTGAGAAGCCTGCAACATTTATTGCTTCTATTCTTAGGCGGCTAAATTGCATTTACTAAATACGACATTGGATTTTCAGCTACACAGAAGGATCAAAGTGATCGCATTGTGGCCTGCCACCATTTTCTATTCAGCAACTCAGAGCATTGTTCGCCTCCCGGATGCTCATGACGCTCAGTAAAAAATTTGTTCTGCGCTTAGAACTTTCACTCAAAAGCCCATCGTAAGCCGCATCAAAGAGAAAGCACACCTACATTGTCAACAGTTCCGCAAAAGTTACTGGTATTTGCACAGACTAATTAATTTGGAAAACTCAGCCACTAACTAAACATAGACGACTGTTTTGATGGTGCCTTCTGTATATATAGATTATTGAGCCGTTCCGATAATTGGGCGCCCAGCTTAAAAACTAATCTCAAACTTCATTCGGGTGCGATGAACTATCCTACTTCTGGGAATGATTAGCCTATGCCATTTCACGTTTCTGCAGCATCACGCGCTTTTAACGAGCTGGTATATCTATGCTGGCGGCACGAGTTGACTGCGAAAGTTGAGAGCACGTAGAGTGGATTTCAACACGGAACGCCCGAGGCTGTATACGCTGTTTTTGCAATTTATAACATTATAGCCCAGCTCGGTCGTCTGAAGTAAGGTGGTCCAGCAAAGGAACTTGGTGCTGTATACTCTCTAGAGGCTGGCATGGTTTGAACGAACAAGCTTAATTAGGATATCGTGTTTTTTTCCCCTCTCTCTCTCGCTTTAGCCGGTGTCCTTTGAAGTTGATCACGCAAAGGACACCATGTCGTTAACGTCAATGCTTGCGATTATAAAGAAAAAAAAAGAAAAATAGAATGGAATCTGCGATCATGTTACAGATGAGAAAATTCCAGACGAGTAGCTATGACTCGGTCAAATATTACAGTTGGCTGAGTCGCCTGAAACGTGGGGCTTGAGTGAATGATTCCTGTGGCAAGCAGTTGAACAAAGCCGCACGAACAAAGTAACATTTATTGTGAAAAAACAAAGTCGACGAGGAAAAAACGGTGGATTAAATGAAAAAAAAAATAAAATCCCGCCTTAGTTTTTGTAACAATAACCTTCAGTAGGCAGGCTGTGCGTATACACTAGTGGCACAACCCAGCCGAACAAGGAAAAGCAGCGTAGAAACTCCACTAAAGCATGCACTCATATGTTATAGTTTGAATGCCATATATTGAAATATTTTTTTTACTCATAATCAGATTATCATTCAAGTAAAAGTAGGAACCATTTCCTTGGTATTGAAGCTTTTTTTTTTAAATTTCAATTATATTGTTGTTAGCTTATGTGTTCTGGACTCGTTCTCGGTCCTACGCAGTACAAAAAAGGCAATCGGAACCGCGCTGGCCACATGAAAATATGAAATGAGAAAAAGGTAAAAGGCTGTAAAACTTTCTCTTCCGATGTTTGATAACTTCCTTCCTTGGCAATTTAGGTGGGCACGGGCACAAAAAGGAAACGATAAGGTCCGCAAAAGCGGCCTGAATTTGTCCACACCGCAGCACAGAATGACGCATCATTTCCCAGGAAGGAGGATGCCAAAAATGCGAACGCTTCAGGCCACAATAACAAAGGACTTCCGCAGATTGCATGAAAAATTTGTTCAGATGGAAATGACCGGAAAACATTTCCCGTCGCGGTCGTTTCTTCGTCGCTTGGCCTGCCTTGACAGCATGGCCGCAGGGCGAGACTACCCTTTTGAAGAGACCAGCATCGCCACCCGCCCCCCTCACCTTCGACATCACCCTGCCCAAGATTCTTTGCGATGCCACCTCTCACAATCGATACGCCGAAAAACCAAGACAAGGCGTACATACCATATTTTCTCGCATATAACCCGCAAAAAAAAAAAAAAAAACAGGAAAATGTGGTTAGAAAGTGGGGTGTGGGTTATATGCAAGGCTTTTATGCATACTTTTTCTCTTTGTGGAGTTAAATATTGGGGTGCTGCTTAGACGCAGGAAGAGGGGTTATATGCGGGAAAATACGGTATATTTGTAGGTCTTTTAAGGGTGCAGCTGCAGCGGCGTTGGTCTAGAATGGAGCCCGCACGCTCGCAGTTACGGTTCTACTTCCTCCGGTCTGTTTGCTTTGGGAAAGGTGAAGACGGCGCCATGTTCTACAATGCAAATGTCAGGCCCCGCGGCTCGGAGGATTTAGAATACGCGGCTTGCTCACGAAAGTGAGGAGTCAGGAAAATTAAACTGCTCAGCGCAAAAATTAGACATGGTGCACATAGAAAAGACGAGGACCAGTGCAGTCCTCGTCTTTTCTATGTGCACCGTGTCTAATTTTTGCGCTGAGCAGTTTAATAATGGAATACCAACTAGCCCAATCCCACACTTTACTTGAGTCAGGAAAAGTAGGTTACAGAACAGCCAGCTATGCCAAGGATAAAGAAATGTATGAAATGATGAGCAAACAGACGAAAAAAGATGGCTTATCCTTCTGTCATAGGAATCGGTAAAACACGAAAGTGAAATGCGTCGTCGTAGAGGTTGTTGAGTGTTTATTGCACATTTCTTCACCACAAGGGCAAAGGAATGAATGCTTAGCAACAAATTGTAATATCACGCGAAGAACGGAATGCAGCTCGAAACTTGCAGCTGACTGCTCAAGCGGATAGGTTGCACGAAAAGAACATACACAGGACAAGCGCGAACTAACAACTGTCTCTGCTCGATACTTAAAGCGTGCTGCTCAAACACAAAGGAAGACGCACGAAACGAGGACACAAGTATACACAGGACGAACGCGAACTGGCAATAATATCTGGGGTTTGACGTCCCAAAGCCACGATATCATTATGAGAGACGCCGTAGTGGAGGGCTCCGGAAATGAAGACCACCTGGTGTTCTTTAACCTGCACCTAAATCTAAGTACACGGGCGAGCACGAACTAACTGCCACAGTTACTTCTCTGTATCTGAGCAGCGCGCTGCTTTCGCAAACGCGGCCGCTGCAGCGAGCGAAGCGACTTTCATGCTCTCTGGAACTTCAACGCCAGCACAAGATGTTCAAACCACCTCGATCACAAGATAAGCGCGCGCGCATCGCAACACGCGGAGCTACGACCTTTAAAGCCCTCCCTCGCACACGTCGCGCCATCTCGCTAGTCATAACGAAAACACGCTGAAGTCACTGATCTCTGAGTACCACCGATAGTAAATGGTGTATATAAATAGCTCGTCGTTAGCACTCAGACGAACGTATGGTTCGTGGCCGAGTAATTTCGCACTGCGGAGCGAGAGGTCGTAGGTTCGACTCCCGCTGCCGGAACCTTTTTTGTAATTTTTTTTCTTTGCCATCTGTTAGTGTATGTTTTGCAACATCATATCCGTGACGGAAATACGTCAGTGGAGCCGTGGTGGACCCCGGCATAAAACACGTTCATGTTAAAAAAAGAGCAAAGTAATGAACGAACAAAGAAGTCAGTTCAGGAATCAAGAAATACAAATATCACTTTGCTAAAAAATCTCAGTTTCGCCGCAAGGACGAAGCAATGACTGCAATAGCAACGAATTTGAATGTTTGACGAATAAAGGATAGCAGCTAACCCCTTTTGAATCCGATCTCGGGTAACTCTACAGAACGCTGGTTTAAGTGAATACGGCTGCTACAGGGAGCGAAGTGCCTTTCGGGCTGTCTATCGTCTCAACGCGAAGTAAATGGCGAAAGCACACAGCATGTATACGAGCCGTGTACTGGTGTCTGTCGACAGGTTGTAACAAAGCCGTTTGTTCACAGCTGTATTACGCGACCCACGTTATTTATTTATTTATTTATTTATTTATTTATTTATTTATTTATTTATTTATGCACCCTATACGCCCTAGGGCACTACATAGGGAGTAAGAGGTACACACACACAAAATCAACGCGAACAATCAATCAAAAACAATATTTGTGCTTGTTATGAATTGCGTCTTGAATAACGGTTCATTATAAAAATTGGTAGCACTTTACACTCATTGACGTAAAAGTGCCGCCAACAAACGAGTTATTTATCGGACCGCAGCGGTTCTCTCTATGCCAGATGTGCGTACAACAAAGGAGAACGCGAAGAAAAGGCATCAGAACAAACAGAACGTGCTCCCGATCTCCAGCAGCCTCAGGGCGTCGCCGCTGCGGTCTCCTCATCATCGAGGAGAGAAACCGAAGGAGGGCGTACCGACGAGTGGTCTGCGTGCTTGCACACACGCACGACTATCGGATTCCGGTTCCCCACTTCTGTCACGGGTCACATGCGTGGGCACAGAGCAAAGAGGAAGATGTTTATTGATTCGACACGCCGTTTGGATGTACACTACAAGGATCGAGACCTTCTATACGTGCATGCGCTTTTGCTTCCTTCCAATCTTCCAAACCCCTTTGCGATTCTTTACGATGGGATGGTGTTATTAAAAGGAGAGGTCGGTGAGTTTTGAACAGAACTGGCTGTTTCGCGCCATGCACCAAAGAACAACGAAAGGAAAGGCAAAGACCCAAAAGAGTGTATTCTCGTTCACGCAGTTCCGAAAAAAAAAACTCGTAAGGTGTGCAAAGCGTGCGGGGAAAGAGCCACACTGCGGCACATGCTTTGGGAATGTGCCGGGAGAGTAAATGTCGCTGCCGCCGCTCACTGCGCGACGCATGCTAGGCAGGGACAAACTGCGAGGGCAATCTTTGCTGCTACCACCGCGCGAGGGCAGGGGCCGGCCGCCGCCGCGGCTGCGGGCACTACTGCGGATCAGCTGCGTCGGCGTCGCTGCCGCTGGGAGGCGGCACTCACCAGCGACAAGCTTTCCGACCAGCTTTGGGCCGTCCGGCAAGCCGAAGATGCCGCCCGGGTCCAAGGACTTCCCGCCGTCATCTGAGGCACCGCCATCATTGACGGAGAGTGGGACGGAACAGGGGGGCAATCTCCTCTTCCCCCCCGCCTCGCCCGAAGGAGCCGGACTTTAAATAAAGTTTATTCATTCATTCAAGGTCCCTTACACATTCGCCTAAGACATTTCGAAGGCGAAAGCTATCTTCTTTTTTTTTTTTCTGTGAATGTACTTATCCTCACTCGCCCCCCTCCGAAACTTATCTGTATCTAACGTCGTTTGGCACTGCCTCCATGATCGGAGACATTGCAAGCTTTCTGCACCTGCCCTCGTTTAGCGCTGCCTCCGTGATCGGGCCGCATTTGACCAAGTGACGATGTTATGTGATGTCACAGTGACGCCATGATAGCGTCGTAATGACGTCACAAATTTCTGGCTATATGTCATGTTATGATGACGTCATATGTTGACGTGATCACGTGATCATGATTTTTTGTGTCACTCGTGTTGACGCCGACGCCGCGGGACGCCGACGGTCAGTTTTCGCGTTGCATGAAGCATCTGAGGATTTCGCCTTAAAATAAATTAAAACGCATAGAAACGCACTGACATTCATTCTTTGACCAAAAGCGCTACATTTAGTTACGTTGGTCGTTTCGTCTTCAGAAGTGCGACGAAGGTAAAATGTACAAAGAGTGAGAAACAGAGATAGATTACCCTCGGCACGCACTATACTAGCGCAACATATATTGCATGATCCTTGCCCGAATACTGCGACGCTTCTGGGTGAACAGCACTGCCACGCGTTAAAACAGAGATTCTGAAAAGAAGCTCCTGTACTGTCCACATCGCTAATAAATGCCTATACCACTCGAATAATAATAATAATATCTGGGGTTTAACGTCCCAAAACCACGATATGATTATGAGAGACGCCGTAGTGGAGGGCCGGAAATTTCGACCATCTGGTGTTCTTTAACGTGCACTGACATCGCACAGTACACGGGCCTCTACCATTTCGCCTCCATCGAAATGCGACCGCCGCGGCCGGGATCGAACCCGCGACCTTCGGGTCAGCAGCCGAGCACCCTAACCGCTATACCACCGCGACGGACATACCACTCGAAGTGTTCAACACTCAAAAGCTCTGTTAAATCATTATCTCTGTATTGGACAGCCGATGCATCGGCTAGGTGGCCTGTAACAATCTGCTCCCATTCTCGTTTGAATTCCGCGAACGCTTTGCGACACTGTAGGATACCTAACACGCTATTGTGTTGCATCGTGAAAACAGTTACAAGAGTGTCTACAGAAAGTCGACGAGAATTTGGAGAGCGGATTTGCTAATCAACCAATGGTTTACACAGCAGGAAATGGTGGTATTAGAAGCTTTGCTAACGAGAGGCAATACAGCTCACTGCCCCCCCCCCCCCCCTCCACGCACACACAGTGCCGCTGGTATTGGGACGCTTGCTGCGTTCTACTTCTGCATTGTTCTGTGGGAATTTACGCTCTTACAATGCGGCTCTGGACACGAATTCAATGTGGCTCTGGACACGAATCCATTATGCTAGATAAAACAAGTGGGGGGACTCCATGAGGCAAATTAGCGCTTGAAACATTTCGCCTCTTAACATGAGCCGCAACGCAAAACGCGGACACCTTTAACAGGCATTAGAAAGTTTGTGGTAACACAATAGACTCGAAAAGCTTCGGGCGGGAGTGGCACTTTGCGTTAAGCTAATTCGCTCGTATTGTCAGCGTGGAGGCGTACTTTTATGCATACGTGCGCGAGTGCAGCTGAATGAAATTCTGGAGGTCTGCGTGTCGAAACCGGTGTCTGATTATGAGGCACCCCTTAATTGAAGATTCCGAGTTAATTTGGCGAACACGCACTTTTCCCAAGTGCACGGTACAAGAATGTTCTCGCACTCTAATGCAACCACCACAGCTGGGAATCAAACCTGCGACCTGGAGCTCCGCAATGGTAATTACTCGATGGCGCTTGAGTAACCAAAGTGAGTGTGCACGCACGCACCCACCAAATCTTGCGGGCTCGCCTGCGCTTGCGTTTGTTTGTGTCACTGTACGTTCAGCTTGAGCATGTTTTAATGCGAACAATGACTCGAACTTGTAGGTAACAGGCACCTGGACATGCAGGTGTCGCTGAAAACACTACAGCACGAAATTATTCTCTTGCCACATTAGTTCACAATGCCTCGTTTTACAGAAATGAGACAAAAGAAAACCATTCAAACTTCTTTGTTCGCAAGTTGCTCGATCTTGCAGCAATTATGTTAATTGTGTTGTACGAAGCTTGATCCCAATTTTCACTTTTCATATATTTTCTTTTTGGGGCTGGCTGTATCATAGACTGATGATTCCATCGTCTGAAACTGTAAGTGACGTTCACAGGTAGCTCAGTCAATTACAGGCAGCGATCATTCACTTGGGCGTTGCAGGAGAGAGGGGGTTGCATAATATATAAACAACAGAAACAAAAAAAATAAACAGGATAAATGAGTGGTTGTACAGTATTAGCGACAGTATTAGTACCAAATGCATTGGCACAAACAGTGTCCGCGAGTCTAATGGGGAAAAAAGATATTGCAGGCCGCGCTGTCTACCATACGAACTTCTATCAGCGTTGCACAGTTAGTCGTAAGGCACCGCAAACCATAAAGATATAGTACTTAGCATTTGTGTTTTTTGTGAAAGTTACGCGCAAATTGCTAACACGTGCACAATTAAGCGTACATACTCTATGAGTATTACGTTCACAAATGTAGATATTTCCGGTTTGATTATTCTAATGTAAGGACTTCGGTGTTCTGAATGTAGACGCATTGTGAAAATGTGGGCTTCATGTTGTGAGTGTCTGCTATCTTTCTGAACAGCTAAAAGCCATTTCGAGTAGTCTAATTTAGGCATAACTATCCCGTATGCCACGTGTACAAGCGATAACCTACTTACACTTCACCTTAATTGGCGACGTAGTAGTAGCCATCAGTGACCACCCGAGTGGTGCTTAGTCGTAGTCATCAGCGCGAGGACACGCAGAAACATGCCTTTTCTGTCATTTCAAAAGGACTCACTATACCTCAGTTACGCGGCTTTTACCAGGGATTTTAGAAATGGCTTTCACGACAAGCCACACATTCACAGTGTGGCTACCTGTACGAGAGTTCATCAGCAAATGTTAGGCGAGCTTTCAGCTCGACATTACAGCGTGCTCGTAAAGCCATTGCTGATTATCTTAGCTGTACCTACAGCCTGAAATATGAAAAAAGAAAGAGATGAATAAAGCAATTACGTAGGTATATACGTTTACCAAGGAGGAGGAGGAAAAGGAAAGCGGAGGGACAGGGAGGTTAGTCAGTTCTCAGACCGGCTGGCTACCCTGTGCTGGGGAAAGGGGTAAGGGGAATAAAAGAGGATAGAAGAGAGATGTTAAAAAAAAAGAAGAAAAAAAAGAAAATGGTGAACAATGATACGGTAAACGGCACTGCTTACAGTCTGTCTCAGTCGTCCGTAAGAAACGACTAGTCTCAGAAACGAATAGTTTGGCGGTGTTGGTTGTTTACCAACATCGCCAGCAAGGTATATTCAAGAGTTGCTCGTCCCCGGAGGAATACGCTAATAAAAGTTACGAATAATATGCACATCATCGCACCGTGAAGTGCACTTCGTTTTGATATTGCTGACGTGTGCGCTCTAACGTGAGTGCTAACGTTACGCCGGAACATAAGCTACCCTCCAAACGCCTGTGTAGTCGACGTTCCTGGTAAGCCCACGATCGGCACACAGCTATTACACTTATAAAAACAGGTATATCCACCTCGTAACGCTAGACTCAAAATCAAGAAATGCAGCATAGAAGACAATTACTCACCGACTTTTTGCATGAAGCCGATTCCCACGAGACGTGGGATCTGCCTTTTTTGGTCACATATTCTGAATTTCGCAAAATGGGTACGGTCTAGGCGGTTCGACAAATGTCTGATCAAGAAGTGTTGTATTTCTTGGCTTTGTCTGGTGTAAGAAACCACACAACGAATAACACAGTAACAAACACCCTCTCCTTCACCTCGAAACCTTTGACACAGACACAAACACGAAAGGCCTACTCACGACGACGGTCTGGCGACTATAGGAAATTAAATGTCAAGCCTGCGGAAATTAGAGTTCGCGCTCCGGTGCTAAACTTCGAAAACCCGAAACTCTCGAGACGCTTACGTACCATGGAATGACAGCGAAAGCGGGAGTTCTTGAATTTTTTGCGGCTTTATTCTTGCGCAAGCTATCTATGTCGTCGGTAAGTTAAATACGGGACCTTATTAGATAATCTTCAAAATGACGTCCCCTTGAAACCGTAAGCGAGCACAAACATCACTATGGTGTTCTAAAACTTATATGTCAGAGTGGACTTGAAATCTAAATGAAAGCAAAACAAAGAACTGTCTCAACTTTTATTACCAGATTGCCACAGCTGCACCAAAGAGAGTTGTAAAAAGAAAAAAAAAGTATTCATGTTTCTAGAAGAAAATGAAAGTAAGAAGCCGCACCCCACTGTGCTGACGTTTCATAAAGAGCAGCTCGTACTTATAAAGTTCAGTTGAGTTCTCGCCCACACATAATGGACGACATCGTTATTGGGAAAAGAATTAAAGCTGAGCCCCTTTTAGTAATTTCTACCTTAAGGCTATGTCCTTATTCACCAATCACGCAACTAATTTCCGCCCTCGCCCAAGAGCGCATAAGACGAGCCAGACAGGGCTCGGTGACATAAATGTGAATACTTCGACATGAATTCCAGCAATGCCCCCCTCCTTCTCAAATTACTCCACGTAGCGTAAAAATAGAAGAATCCGTTCTTTCTGGTATGTTCCTGGCGCACGTTTTTCTGCATTTACTTTGTAGAACTCTCTATGTACATCTTATCACTCGGATGAAAACGCAGAATTACACATATTTCTCGGTTCCTCAAGTTTCTTCTCATGCAGTTCCACGTCTAACTTCTTGTTTTGGTATGAACCAGAGTGAGAGAGACCTAAATGCGCGGCAGACTTGTCTGCACTACCATTTCCTTTCGAAGAATGAACTTTCGGGAGCATTGAGACGAGTTGACCATACCGAATGCTCCTGAAAATCTATGTTGAACGAATACTATGAAATAGGCTTATATTCCGGCCTCTAGAGCAGTTGCTATGTGAACACTTCTTCGTGTAGTGCACAGTGCCGACCTGCGCGTAGTACAAAGCGTGTACAGTGATCATTGTACTAAAGCACAACCACCTGCATACAGCTCCCCTCTATCCCTGCCATCTTTCATTTACTCTTACCCCATTAAAGGGTAACACGCCGCAATATTCATCTCCAGGCTGCTCTCTTTCCTTCTCTTCATTAAATATTTTCTTGCTCTTCTGAAATCATTCGAGCGTTGTAATTAGAATCTCCTTTTTCAGTGTCGCCGATGCTGTCTAAGACTTCGTAACCCAATTAACCCTTTAATGCCTGAATTGAAACCACCGAACAAAATAAAAACTGCTTTCATTTTCTAGCTTTAAATAGCAATCTTTAATCGATTCTGCAGTTAAATTATCTAAAATGCAACTTTAATGCATACTTTTAGGTATGTCGCGAATTCGCGATATGCCACAGAAAGGAGGATCTGGCAACAAAAAACGTCCTTCAGAACTATGTAATATGTTGTGTGCCACGTCTTGGGCGCATACACACCAAATAAACAAAATTATTGATCATTAAACTTACGTAACTAAGGCGAGAAAGAACGAAGAAGTGAGAGCTGTCGCACGTGCTTCGCGCTCTCCGCCATCAGCTACTAAACAATTGGTTCTACCATAGAATGCCTTACACAAGACGACGCAAGATTTTTTCTTTCTGAAAGCTACAGTCCCCGTGAGTACTTGACTGCCGAAATCGAAGGCGACACGCATTTCGTGACTTGCTTGCTCGGAGTTTTTCGGTATGTCGCGAATTCGCGACACTCGGCAGTAATTAACACGGGTGCTAAAGCTAAAGTAATCACCACGGAACTAGAGGCATAAACGTGACTTCGTGCGTCCACCAAAACACGTCGTATTCCTCTTCTGACTAGACTTTGCCGGACAAAGCACATTTTCGGGCACCACTTCAACTTCAGTGCAACCACCTTGGCTTTCGGGGACCTCTTCTCAGCGCAGTTAATTTACATTCGCTGAGACTGCGGTTGCCACGCCGTCTTAGTACTGGCTTTTACCCTTATTAGCACTTGGTTCGTCTAGCCGTGAGGCTGCGTCCCTGACACACTTATGCCCTACGTAATCACATTTCCGCTCAGCGAGGGCTCACGCTTATGCGAAGACATGCGGATGTTGCGAGTTGGGATGCCGTGCATATCATAATTCTCGCTTCAAGAAATCTGCAAGAATTTTCGTAATCGAAATGGAGAGTGAGCGAATCAGTCATTTAAAATTGCATTACTTGGGTCAGAAAGCTTTGTACAATTCAAATAAGTTGTTCTAGAACAAATGGTTATTCTAGTTGCACGTTATCCTTGATCTTAAAGCGTAGTCTTCTTGTTATGTCGTTACAAAGTGGGATTTACACGATATGAGCGTGCAAAAGAACAGCCCTGCATTTCCACAAGAAGGATTGTAATCGCTTGCAATCTTGACTACTCTAACACTAATACAAACACTCACATTTGCGTCTTCCTTGCACTTAAATGATTTCATTCGCTGGGTTAGATGAGTTGATTAATATGCAATATTATCAATTCCCGAATCACCTAACGCCTGCCATACTGGGAACGGAAAGTGATAGCTTTATTTGTGAACGCGTTTATGGAATATTCCGCCCCTCAAGTGACCGCTCCCGTGTTTTGTACAACTCTCATAAGAAAGATTACAAATCAAGTCCGGGTAATTTCCGCATGGATAAAATCATGAGTACAATGGGTGAACTGGCTACACGTGGAGAAGTTTCTGAGTATATCTCGTTAAGAATGTTGTGGTTGCGTGATTGATTTCCAATACTGCTAGACAACAACCACAATATTCCATTATCTGTGTGACACAAATAATGGACGCCTTGAATTCTGCCCACGCTCCCTCCCTGGCCGTTGTCTGCCATCCGCTGCTGTCCGTAACCGCTATCACCGCAAGAAAAAGTAATAACGAATAGAAAATAGAAAAAAAATACTAAGGTCTGGATGGGGTTTGAATCCAGGCCCTCTTTATGACTGTCGAGTAGATGGAGGTGAAATGGTCGAGGCCTGCGTATACTGCGAGATGTCAGTGCACGTTGAAGAACACCAGATGGTTGGAATTGACGGAGCTGTTCACTACGGCGTGCCTCATAATCATATCGGGATTTGGCGCGTAAAGCACCGGATGATATTATTATTATTATTATTATTATTATTATTATTATTATTATTATTATTATTATTATTATTTTTATTATTATTATTATTATTATTATTATTATTATTATTATTATTATTGTTGTTGTTGTTGTTGTAAGTGCACTGCGCCAAATGCACCACCAGTCCAGCATCTCTGGGGTGACCCAAGCCTTCTGCGACTTCACGCAAGTTACGCTATTGTTTATTGGCCCTTGCTGCTGTTGTCGGGGCATAAGTTCTCCCAATCAATACAAGCGTCACACATCAGTAATAGTTCAGCTTTCCTGAATAACAGTGCTATCAAAATAGAAGCATTGGGAAAACTGATTAATATGGGCGCTAATACACAGTCGCGTCAAATGCGCACCCTAATGCTGCCGAATCTTCCATGGACGAGGGCTCGTTCTTCTTGTTTCGTTACAATGGGGTAGCAACAATGGAATGTAAAACAAAGCTCAAGAGATTAGCGTGGCTTGGGCGGTAGTGAAACCAAAACCCAGCGAAACAATGGGTCTTTCGCGGTGTAGTGCTCTGCGTTATATTTAGCCCGTTGAAGGCGTCTCCGACATTGAGCGTCCGCCACGTAGTCTGGCGAGCAGCGATAACGGTTGTTCGAAGTTGTGTCCACCAGAGCGAGCGTTAATTCAGTATTGCCTGCGGCTTCCCACTTCTTCTATATGAACTGTGTTAGCGCTGTCATTTAGACCTACTATGTGAAAATGTTAGACAGAGGAAAACTGGCGAAACGATAGAGCACTTATCCTAGAACTTCGTGTGTGCATAGAGAGTTTGAGCGAGTGCGTGCGGGTAATGGTAGGCGCGGTGAAAGGTGCGTAAAGATGGACGGAAGAATAATGAGAGAAATGCTGCCGGCTACTGATCATCTGTCAAGAAAGACATTAAGCCTGAAAGTCCTTAGATGCATCGTCAAACGCGATAATTGATCGTCGGCGGTGTCAACACTAGTGATGCCGCAAGTCATCATAACGCGATGACGTCACCGTATGACGTCATCAAGACGTCACAAGTTGCCAAAACTCGAACATCATCATGACGTCTCTATGACTTCACGCGACGTGTGTCACAAAATGACGTCAATAAGAACGTCACAAGATGACGTCATCATGTCACATCGTCGCTTGGTAAAAGTTGGGCCGATCACGGAGGCAGTACAATACCAGATGAGTTTGCAGAAAGTGCGGAACGCCTCCGATCCTGGAGGCAGTGCAAAAGCCCATTAGGTGTAGAAGACGTTCGGGGGGGGGGGGGGGGGAGGGGGGTACGTAAATTGACTTAGAGGGAAAGGAAGATTGCTCTAGTCGTCGAGTCGTCCTAAACGAATGCATAAGGAACCCTGTCATTTTTTTTTTTCACCCATAAGCATATTTGCTAGTACCTCATGGTTCACCGTAACTTGGGCGTTCGTGAAATTGAACAAGAAGCGGCCGAAATGGTTAAATAAACTGACCATTACGAGCAAAACGAAAACGCAAACGCTTTGACCAGAACACGAGTGAGAGCGAACGTGTGAAGAGCCAGAGAAGAGCTAAGCGCACAGGCTGTTTGGCACCGAGACGGGCCCCACTGCCCCGAGTGGAATACAAGCGGCAGCTTCATTTACTCCGACCAGCAAGAGACGTGAGCGGGTGCCTTGTTTACTGAAACCGATGTTGACAAAGGACTTGGCGGTTCCGCGCAGAAGCTCCTTGTCGGTCTCGTCGGCGCAAATTCTTCCGCTGGCGTTTCCGCGTCGATTTCCTGCTGGTGCAATTACACCGAGAATGAACGCTTGAAATTGGCTCTCGCAGAGGGATTATGCATGCAAGGCGACACCTTATAATTGCATGTGCGAGTGTAAATAAATGGGATGTTATCTCATTTCCTAATGAGGATTCAGGCAAAAGTTGCTTCCAAGTCCACATCGCGGTGTGCGCTCTTAGAGAAATTGTTGTTTTAATTTCTAAAGCTGAGGCACTAGCTGTCTGCATCTAAAATTCTAAAATGTTGGCTATAAAGTTACAACTACCGGTAAAGGCTGTAGTACCAATTAACACAGAGTAAATTTAACCATAGGTCGGATACACTACAAAACTTGTCCTAACGGTGACTGTCACTGAAGCTATCGAGTAATCATAAAGGTCAGTTTAATAGACCATCAGGTTTAAGCCATCCCGTACATGTCAATTATTATGTCGCCTCTCTACTTACAAAAAAAAAAACTAATTGAGAAGGAAGACCATGTTTTTTGTACTTTTATAATATTTGTCACCTCCTCAATAACTGATTAGTCGCGGTGATAGAACGAACGTCAAAAGCTGGAGTGTACACTTAATAGAAAATGATGAAAATCTATTCAGATAGCATTATCTAAAAGAGGCCCTGTAAGCAGGCCCTATAAAACATGTGTTTATCATCGGCTTGAAAAGCATTTGTAGCTGGACATTTGTGAGACCGTAATCAGTGTGCATGTACTATACATGCACAAGCCTATTCGAAACACCTGGACTTCATCGTTCACTTAGGTGAAAACCTAAGTTTTCGTTGCCCTGGCCCTAGGGAATGATCGTGTATGTAATCGAATCCTACTGTCTATTTTCATCATCATGCCTTACCTCTTCTTTATGGGTGATTAGGTCTCCCTCGAAGCCCGAACTTGAGGATGGACTTAAGGTAGACTTAAGGAGTGCAAGAGGAGAATAGACCTGTTCCTCACGACGGGGCTTTATTGTCGTGCGCAAATGTCAAGTGGGTCGTAATCCTGATCCCCCTGGTCAAAGGCGAATAGGGAAAGGAATAAGTGGCGCAATTGTCCCTTCGCAATTTCCTGCGAAGCACTCGTTCCGAACGCTTTCCAGGTTGTGCACACTCAACGAGCCACCGCTAATGATGCTTCTCGCTAGCGAAGCGGAAATGACGTCGTGTTTCCTGCGTTCATCCCCAGAAATTCGCGTTTCTTATTGTTGTTTTGTCGAATAGTTACCTTCTTTTTAAAAGAAAATGCAGAGACATACAGCACGTAAATATGAGCTCCAGGAAACGAGGTACACGTTGATGGTGTAGCGTACTTCGTGGATCTGTAATCTTTTTTTTGTTTTATTTGCCGGATTTAGGATCAGCAAGAAGACAGTTATTGGACTATCAACTGCACCAGGACCAGTTGATAGCGATGCGCCTTGGCGTAGTACTTCTTTCTACGCAGTGTCAGATCAACCATAAAAATCATCGTCATTAATAATTGATCGGATAGTTATTTACAGATAACATGGGGAAGACAAATGATTAAAGGACAGAATATGACAAACAAATATTTTCTTATGAAATATGCGAGACAACTGTTACCTAAACGGCAATGCTGCTTGATTTAGTGCATCATGTTTGAAGGCATATTTGCCGTTAAAAAGATGCAAACAGAAGAAGACCGAAGATGACGACATGGGCGACACTTCCAAACTGAATTTATTTGTGCCAATATACAGCAAAATATATACTGAAATACAACGATTGCGCCTAAAGCCACAAACATATCTAGCAGGACAACCAAGGCTCAAGGAATTCTAATCTCCGAAGACTGCAGTTGTAACGATGGTTCACTAACGCACGTTTTATCTAACTTCTGAATGTAAAATGATTTCAACGATTGAGCCGTGTTGATTAAGATATTCACGAGACGCACGATTCATGAGCACGCGTCTTCGTCCTCTTCTTCTGTGTACGTGAACCGGTACGTGAACCTTGTAAGTGGTTTCACGACATACATTAGAGATAGTTGCAGATAATTCACATTAATTGTCCCCGTTCCAGCCATCTTTAATAGTTTAGGCTAATGAGATTTTAGGCTAATGAGATGAAGAAAGGAGAGAGAGAGAGAAATATTTTAATCAGGAGCTGGAGATGTTTGTCTGGCTTTTCGCCTGACATGCTACTCCAGGTGCTGGGTGATGATTATGATATATACACTGATAAACACATAACACATACAACCACACACACGTAGACCACACTATTTACAAAGTTTCATTCAGGCTCGTGACCCGGAAGGATGATGCCAGACATACTGAATTTGCAATTTAAAGGCTGTTATGACCAAACCGAAATGGTTTCGCATTCCAAGCGAAAATGTTTATTTACAAGGATTGAATAGATGCTTCCAGCCTTTTACAAGCGGAGTAGATTACACGGTAGACGTTCAGACGCGCTGGGATTTGAAGTTTGTTGTTTTCGTCACAGTTGCGACGAATCTTTGTTTTAATAAAACGGTGACATAGGTAATAAACGAACTCTTTTTTTAAGCATGTAGAAAGATAGGATGCATGCAGACTGTTTTCTTAGATGTCAAAATTGATTTCACCATAAGAGAAATCTCGTTTAAAAATTGTAGATTTTAGAGCACGAAAAAAAAAAAGAAAAATAGAGAAACATGGAAAATTTTGTTTTTGCACTTGGCATCCTATCAGGTAATCAAGTTACTATTCGGAGTAAGGGAAAATGCTTCTTGGCCTTTTTTTTATTTGTAGTTCTCCCAGTTGGACTGCTTATAAATTGATTGATTTAAAAACAGGCTCACGGACGTATGAAGGTCGTTATAACAGCCATGTGAAATCACGTGTTCCGCGGAGGGAACCAGTAGTTCCAGGTCAAGAGCACAGCCTGCCCGAGTAGAGACAACCAGTACAGAACGGGGTGAATACGAAAGAAAAAGGAGCGACGAGAGTACTTCGTCACGTATTGTCAGTTAGGCAAAATCTGTTAGCGCCGCCATTCAAATTTTTCACTTGTCATCGCCTGTAAAGGTTGCTTTACGCAATAGGGTGCAGTGTTAGAAGAAGCCAACTTCAGAGAGCAAATCGCGCGACTATTGCTAGCGATCATCTCTGACTGAAAGTAGAAAAAGGGGAGCGTCAGAAAAAGTGTACTCTCACTACGAAGCACACTTTTCATGATCCATAACCATCAGCGAATTTCTCTAGATAGTGGTATAGCCTAACGCACGAGAAATGCAGTGAAGGATGATGCTAGCTACCTGAAGCGTTACTGAAATAAACTGCGGCTTTAAAAAAAAATAGAGTTCAGTGCAAGTTGTTGTATGAATGGGAATAATTGCATGTTGTCGTACACAATATATCTCTGTACCAGCACTTAAGTGCTTGGAACTGCGTAAGCTTTGAGCTCGTTAATCTCATTAGCTTTTTGACCACCGTTATGGTCATCGAAGACAAAGACGACTTTCGTCATCATCAGGACATCTTCCACAGCCATGGTGCTTCACCATTACCAGGTATTTCACCATCGCCTGCTTGTAGCTATTTCGCCGTGCACTGGAAACGCTGCTTTTTATTTTTAACAGGTTCAGCTGTTTAAGCCAGGGAAGTAATATATCTGCTGAATCTGAAAAAACCCCTCGCCTAGCAATGACATCACCTGCGCGTCGCCATGGAAACCTGGCGCAGCTGGTGTGACGTCGCGTACAGCCGCCGCCGAGCCACGCCTCGCGATGCAACACTGACTTCTTGTGCCACAAGCCGGCTTTTGATGTGACATGTGTCTTCTTGTGCCACAAGCCGGATTTTGATGCAAAGTCACGTTCGCACGAGACATCAGAAGCTTTCGCCGTAAAATGGTCAATCGGGGGATGAGGGGGATGTGAAGGGTGGTGAGGAAGAAGGAGTGCCATATTTTCTTGTGCATGCACAAGCCTATTCGAAACACCTGGACTTTTTCGCAGACTAAGTTTTTGATGCACTGCCCCTAGGCCATGATCGTGTATTTGATCGAATCCTACGGTCTATTTTGATCAGCGTGCCTTACCTCGAATTTTTTTGGATAGTGGTATAGCGTAAAGCACACGGAGCCGTAAAGTGCTCTGTGGCATGAAGGAAGATGATCGTTGGTGGAAAACGTGCGCACCGTGAAAGCTTCTAGCCATATTCGAACAATTATGCAAACAACAGGCCCAGCGGGTAGCGGCCATCAAGCAAAAGAACGCAGTGCCTGCTCCACAACGCTGTCAACTAGAACACGACCACAAAATGGGGAGTCTAGAGGCGATTCGCATTCGAAACGACTGTTTTCGCTTGAGGCTATGAATGAACGTTCAAGTATTTACCTCCGGAAGCTCAAGAACTTGAATTTTTGTAAGAGCACGTCGTTTGCTCGCAGTATTGTGTGCTTCACGGCAGCGCCTCTTCAATATGATTCCCTCTGCACGTGGCGGAGACGTGCTGGGTTTCCTTCCCTCGATGGGTCACGTCTTTGCGAATTCGTTAAGTGTGCGCTCCTTTGGTAGATTTTGTATGAGGAATACTCGAGTACGTTTTTCAGATTGAGTGTCCCACTGGCTTCGCCTGCGAGCCTAGAATTTCTTTATGCATAAGTTAGACAATCACTTCAATCAAACCACAATGCTTTGAAGTACGCGCACGCGCATAGACCCCGGCCAATACAACAAATTATTTATGCGTGTGCTGCTGGTTCCAGTTATGTGGAAGTCGCTTACTTTGTGCCGTCGACGTGAGCAGAGACAGGCATGCCGTACTACGCATTGATATTCCTCTAAGTGGCAGTTAGTAGACGGGAGACGTGCCATAAAAATATTTCAATGCTAATGGAAAACTATACATTCCAATCCCACGCACTGTGACAGCTGATGTTATATAGAGAAGTTTGTGGTCAGGTGGTTATATGTGATTATACATTGTTTGAGAACTCTTTCGTTCCTTGAAAAATTAAGAGAATGAAGCATAAATGAAGCAGACTAAAACGTACACCAAACAATACACTGAGTAACCTCGCTAAGATATACGGGTTGCTCGTTTTGCCTACCCTGCTTTAAGTTTTTGTACATATTTTTTATGCTTCGCGTTTTCCTGTTCTTTGTCTTTTTTTGCATACCCTGCCTAGGCCCGTCTAGAGCGTGCAATATGTAATAACTGATTATAAAATAATTATATATACACATGGCTTAGAGTACCGCTACACGTTATCATGCACACTAACTTGTTTATGTAAGGCGAGCAGTTCGATATAATGGCAAGCGAGTTTGCGGCGGGAGAAATAATGTGACGATCAAAGTAAGGGTGATATAATAACAGTGACATCACAATTCTTACTTCGGCCGTACGGCACCGATTTCTGTAAAATTTGTTATTGGGTTTTAGTTAGGTAGTGGAAGGGCAAAGTTTAGAGAAATACGGAGTGCGATGTCACATGCAACTTAGCCACGTACAAAAGCGCGTGCGCTTATACTTCTATTTCACATGGTGTATATGATAATAATAACTGCTGGGGTTTTACGTTCGAGAACAATATGATTATTAGGGGCGCCGTGGTGGAGGGCTCCGGAAATTTCGACCATCTGGTGTTCTTTAACGTGCACTGATGTCGCACTGTACACGGGCCACTACCATTTCGCCTCCACGGCATGGTGTATATGAAAACAAAAACAAAAATAGCATTTGTACTCCGGCCGGCGAAGTGTTAAAAAATGTTCAGTCTACCCCGAGCATGAAGCCAATTTCAACAGCATGCTTCTACGGAACGTTGGATGCTATGAGGGAAGCAGGAATGTAAGAAGAGCACCTCGAAAGCGGAGTAGTCTAACGTCACATCTCAAAACGCCAGCGGTCCTTGATGTACGTGATGCGCAGGCCTAGGCATCTCAAAAAGCTAGCTCACTTTGTCACAAGATAGGTCTAAAAAAGTTTCAAAAAAGAAGAAAATTAATTGTGGTGTAGTCGTTAAAGTCCCTGGCTGATGTCAGAATGAAAACTTAACAGACAAACGAAGTATAACGAAGCCATTTTGAAAACAATCTAATGCTTACATCAGTAACCAAACTAAATAATAGCACTGGGTTTAATTAATTTGTGGATAGCGAAAGTGTCACGCATTGACCTGTTTACATGCAGCGGCAATCTTCTGAAAGCGTCAGAGGGAAGCGATACACACATTGGGAAGGACACTGCAAGTACATACTCGACCACAATCAAAAGCACTCAAACTACTTTCGTTTTCAGCGCTATGTTGTGTTCACTGAAGCTATCGCGAGAACGCGCAGTATACTTCAAGCCCGTAAACGAGAAGTTTTCGCTCTGTTCTTCACGTACTTCTACGAGCCATTATTTCAGCCACTTTCGCTGGTGTCCGCGTAAATATTGCGATACTTCGAAGACCACCAATCGGAAGGGATCCGTCCACATCTCTTTCAGCCTGCAGCCACGCAGCGCTCGTCTTTCGCAAACGAGTATTCGTATCTGTGGTGCAACGCCTCGCAAATTGCTTGCTTGTGCAACTGCGCGAAACTGCGAAGCGTGCTTTTCTCTGTATTCTGAATAAAAGAACGCGTTTCATCCTCCACTCTCCTTTCCGTAGCGCTGCGGGCCAGTTCTGCAAGACGCGGTCATGTTTCCTAACATCGATCCGTTGAGCAACTTGTACCAACTTGCTTGAAGCTAGGTAGATGAGTAGTTGATTGATCACCACGGCGGTCTGTGCTAACTTGCTTCCTCGATAAACAAGAGTTTCTCTGAGCCAAAAAGCCTATATGAGGCCACTCAGACCGTCCGAGAAAAATTTGGCCTTTCTGTTGATTCCTGTCTGCTTAACTACTCTTGCCAGTTTTCTTTTTTCAAGTCTTAATTTGAATGCAACCATATTTTTCCGATGAGATATTTTAAAACTATGCTACTCTAAGAATGAAGGCGATAGTGATTTCTTCAAACCAACCGTAGCGCCTTCAAGAGAAGAGCAAAGCGATCTGGAAAGGGAGAGATACAGGCGTAAGGAAGAGCCAGAGACTTTAAACCATGTTGAGCCCTGTTGGCTGGCCTGGACGAACAAAGCGGAAGAGGCCTGAAAGTTAAAGTGGACAAGTTTGCAATAATATGCTCACAAAGAAATTTTTAGCGGGCAGCGTGTAAAATCAGGTAACAGTCAAGCTTTTCGTGCAACGTTGCGGTGTTGTGTGCGTGTAGCTCACTCTATAGAAACCAACGGATTCAAGAAAAACTCGAAGAAGCTTCTTACACTGGAATAAGGGGTCATGTACTTTAGACTCTCTTATATACACTTTCATGCGGGTACGCGTGATTGTGTTGAAATGCGATAGTTTGAGCAGCTCTACAAAAATCTCAGCAATGAGTGAGACGCTGAATAACGGGACAAGTACGCACGTTCTGAAAAAATTACCGATCCTTTTGCTTTGAACAGCGGAGCTGTTTAAACTGGCTGTTTGTCCGGGACGCGAAAACAGCAATGACCATTATCATGAACCAGCACGCGCTCTTTTCGACGTCTTCATCGTCGTCGTCTTCTTCATCTTGTGCTTCGCTCCCCAGAACATATGCTGCGATTTCCCCGGCTCGGCATACAATAACCTGATGGGTGAGAGAATGAGTACAGAGAAATAAAAAGAAAGAGAGCAAGAGAGAGAGCAATAGAGAGAGAAAACATGGAAAGAAAAAAAGAAACACAAAAATTTCTTGGTGAGGTGGGTTAGGCAGATTTCGACCCCGCGTTCCCACGACCCGAAGGCGAGCATCGTAACCATTCGGCTATGCAGGCACCTTTAGATGTGAAGCATCTTATGGCGAAGCTTAATCCGGTGGTGGTGGTGGTGTGCGGCGTGACCACCCTTACTGCGCATGCGCAAACCTTTCAAAAAAAATAAAATAAAAAACCTCCTCTCCTCCCTCTCTCCTCAAGGCATCCCTGCCCGCGGCGTCCATACTCCCACTGCGCATGTGCGTCCCCCCCTCTCTCTCCTCTAGGCATCCCTGCCCGCGGCGTCCACACTCCCACTGCGCATGCGCGTCCCCCCCTCTCTCTCCTCTCCTACACTTTCCCCCCCTCTCTCGCCTCGCGACGCCGACGCAGGCAGCGTCTGCTAGAGAGTTTCTTGGTTGACAAAACCGACTGCTCGCGCTGCACAACCGTTCTCTGGCCACCCCGTATATATGGCAATGGATCTTGACCTGCAAGGTGGTGCCGGTGGGAGATTTCTCCTGTGCGTTGTTGAACAATAAAAATTCGCAGCGTGCGCGTTAACTAAAAGCGCACTGCGGGTCTCTGTGTCCAGTCGGAGTCTTCTGTCTCTCATTGCCCATTAGCAGCGATTGGCATGTTGCAGTAGGAAACACCGCTCCATCACTGCGTGCTTTGCGCCTCCCCAGTTTTCTCTCCTGCGCAACGCTGCGATGAGCACCAGCGTCAACGCCACCGCCAATGTAAGCGTTAGCGCCCGCTGCTTCACATCTACACATGGTTCCCTTTAGCGGGAGATGGTGTAATTTTTTTCTTTTCGTTATTGTCGGCTCGCTAGCCGAGAATAGCATAGTCTTGCATAGTATAGTATACATGGAACAGTATACCATATATATATAGAGAGAGAGATGGGATGCGGAAAGGCAGGGAGGGTAACCGGAAATCAAATATCTGGTTCGGAAGGGTGTGGGAAGGAGAAGTGGGGGGCAAGGAAGACGGATGTAAGGGATGAAGATGAGGGAAAGGAGGAGGGAAGAGAGCAAAGCAGACCATAGAAAGAATGAGAAAGACAGCAATAGAGAAAAAAAAGGTAAAAAAAGAAAGAAACAGGAAGATAAAGAATAAAAGAAAGAGACAAAAATAAAAAGCCAGAACTAGAGAGCGAGAAAAAAGAGAAAGAATGAGGAAGCAAGAGAGAAAGCGAGAGAGAAAGAAAAGGAAGAAATAGAAAGCAATATAGAAAGAGCAAGAAAGAGAGAGACTCTGAGGTAAGAAATAAAGGAGAGAGTGAGAAAGGGAAGACAGTATGAGGAGGAGAAAGAATCAAAGAGGAAACAAGCGAGAAAGTGAGAGAGAAAGAAAAGAAAGAGAATGCAAGATAGAATGAGCAAGAAAGATGGAGGAAATGAGGGTAAGAAAAAAAGAAGAGAGAGAGAAAGAGAGGTGATGGTGAAGAGAAGGAAAATGAGGACGGAGGAGAGTAAAACCTAGCACAGACAAAATGAGCAAGAGAAAAATAGAGAGAAAGAAATGCGAAAAGAGAAGAAAGAGTGAAAGAGAGAGATTCAAAGAACGAGAGAGAGAAAGAAATAGACAGAAAAAATTTGAAAGAAAGAAGAGGCTAGCTAGAAGTAGAGACAAAGAGAGAGAGAATGAAAGGGAAGAAATAGGAAAAAAAGATAGAAAGATCAAGCCAGAGAAAGAAAATAGAGAGATAGATGGAGAGAAATAAATAAATAGAATTAAACAGAGAAAAAAAATTAAAAAAATGAAAAGATCGAAAATGGAAGAAAAAGTGGCAGAAAGAAAGACAGAACTAAAGAGAGACAAAGAAGGCCACCAAGCTCCGCACTTCCTTGAGGCTTGGCAGCACTGCAGCGAAGCTACTTAATTTTTTTTTTCAGGTTTCTTTTTTCGTCTTCTACTCACATGACACGAAAACAAACCTACTTATGGCAACCCCAGTTCGCCGTCTCGTCGGAATGAAAGCACGTGCTTTGCGCTACTGCCTAATAAATAAATAATACGCCATGATAACTTATTCGTTGCCTTTCACCACAGTGCTTCAGAAAAACAGAGTATGCACATATCAAGACGAAATCTAGAGAAGCAACTCACATGGCGAAACCTGTTTCTTCCTACATTCCCGATGGAATCTGTTGCTTATGGCAGAAAACGTGTAGGTAAGGCCTTGGTAAGACGCGCTCTTTTGCAAGCATCATGATAATCGGGTCATCAAAGGTGGAGAAAACACACCGGCGATACCTGTGGGTACCCTTTGCAATTTAAATTTTGGTTTTCATTTTCACCAACCAGGGCTCTCTAAGGTAGTCCTAAATGCAAGTCTAGCAGAGGTCTTTCACTGGGATCACATCAAAGCTAGCCAACCGCAAACAGGAACCGAGTGCGCAGACAGCTCATCCCCTGAATAATCGAACAGGGAGCGCGAGTAAATTCATTCTAAAAGTAAGGATTTGTACGATATACGACTATTTCATCTTCTGTTGCGTTTACTCTCTCCCAGCGTACGTTCTGTTTGCGTAGACTCATGAAGAGTGATCGTGAGGGAAAATCGTAATGGGCGACAAGCCGTCACTACCACAAAAAAAAAAAAAAAAAAGAGAAAGTACCAGCACAATTTTCAGTGTGGGAGACAGCTTGAACCTTTAACTCTGCTTTTCTGTATTCCCGCCTACCCGACGGTCATCAGCCTATTCGCTACGCCTCACCGTTATCGTCGGAAAAACAGCGCTATTACTTCGTCTGAGAGGGAGTACTCTTCGACTGCTCGCCCACACCGTACCCTGTTATCAGAGGCACAAATTGCAGGAGGCTGTCGCAATCGGCCTCTTCAATAATGTGCAGTGCCACATAGAGGAGGCACTGGCGGTGCAGGCTAAGGTATATGTGTACTTGTGCCTTCGCTGTCCTCGTTCTTTGCGCTACTCGCCAGTGTTTTTCTGTGAAATAGAACTGAGACGATCACATTAGCAAAGCACGAAATGGTGGCCAGCCGCTTGCTATGGCCACACTGTGCGCATGGGCACGTGAGCCGAAATGCTTTCCAAGTGTGAAAACACCGAAATGATGATGATGCTGATGATTCTGCTGCTGATGATGATGAAAAAACTTTATTAAGTTCTTCTATTGCGGAACTGAGCAGAGCCTCCTCCCAGCATGCCATGCGGTTTGAGACTGCCTCCTCGTGGAGTGCTCGAGCTTCAACGACAAAGCTCCAAGATATGTCCAATGTCTCATGACTTGAGCACTGCACGTCCCGTCCCTGCCGGGAGCAAGTTGTCTATTCGCTCACTTTAATTTCGTGACATTATATGATAATTACAACATAATGAAAAGACTACAAATAAAGTCCCCTTACCACCGAGCTACGTCACTGCTTGAAACCGCGTCAAGAAAAGAAACAAAAAAACACTATATGAATATTATGTAGTGGAAGGAGTCTCCTTAACGCATGGAATATTGCGTGGTAGAAGCGTAGAATCGCGCCAGGCGTCAAAACATGTGAATTAAGAAAGGAGTGGGTCTGTTAAAGGCCCAGCCAGTACAAAGCGCTAGGATGTAGTTAATGATCACCAGCTTACTTAATCAGCCATTCTTAATCATCATCATCATCATCGAAAGAAAGAAAGAATTATAGCCTAGCGGGCACTTCGTCAATGCACTCGCAGTAGGCATTCTCAGATAGTTTGAAAAGGCTATTTTCACGCGCACAGGCGTTCGTTTCCTTGCGTCACGGTTGAGGCATCCACCGAAAACCGAAGCCAGGCTAGCAACTGAGAAGGCGGCGTGCACGTGACCAGATTACGCTACCGCGTTGCACTCTTGGAAGCGAAACTCAAGCGTCCTCTATGTTCTTTTTTTTTCCTATCAGAAAAAGCTCAAGGACCACAAGAACGCCTTAATGGCGTTACTTAACGCATCAGATATCCTGGCAAAGGACTTCAGTACTTTCACTTAGTTCCGGGATTTTATGCTCCTTGTGTTCTATTTAGGTTCCTTAATAGTACATCTAAACAAGACAGATGCACAGGGTAAGATGGTTACTTGAAGTGGGGATAAACTGTTTAGCGGAGAAAAGAAATCGTTGACTAAGACAACACCGTTTGTCGAAACGTTGGCTGCAGTGGTATTCCTTGTTCAGTTATCTTCTCCTGACTTAGTAAAACATAAAACTTCGCCTAAATCATTGCTCTGGGTCTATGCTTAGTAATTTTCTGCGCTTATCTTGCTTCCTTTTCTTATTTGCCCTGTCGGAACAAGTACTCGTGGCAGAACCTTATATTACCAACAGCAAAACACTAAACCTCACGTTAATGGCAATGAAACAGGCTTCTATAGTATCTTTTCAATACAGACATAGCATTTTCTCTTAATGTCCTGCGTACATCTCATTGCCTACACGCAACGCAATTTGTTCAGTTAATTTATAAGTTGAGGAAAAGAAAGATGGGGTATAAGAATAACTCTGTTAGTTAGCATGTATCATGAAAAAATCATTTTGTTTCCTTGGAAAAAAAAACATATGCATGTAGACAGGACTAAGCCTTTTGCTTAGGAAACTATATAGTGATAATCCAGTGATCATAATACAGTGAAGATACAGGGAGGCTGTGACATTGCCACGCAATCATTTGCATTGTCATATAGGTTTACTACGGTCAGTGACAGTAAACTGTGACACAAATGCTTGCATTCCCAACATATCAGTCTGATGAGCCGCTCCCTGACTGAATCCAGCCATATTCGCCCGTATAGCCGTATTGCTGCCCGGAATTGCTGAAAGCTAGCGCAGGATGACACACGCCAGAGAAGGCGTGCCACTATACGCTGTCAGAAACGATCACCATAAAGAAGAAGACACTGCCGCCAAAACGCGAATTCGTGAAACGCACGTTGCGTTCCGAAATTGCAAGCCCGAGCCCACCACGAAGACAGAGCGAGTGCTCGCGAAGCAACTCCGTCTCTGTCTCATACAAAGATAAAAATAAAAATGAAACTGGAACCCACGCGACACCGTGCCGAAAGGGTTTCTCGGGAATGCAGCATTGAATTGGTTCTAACTGCAGGATAGTTTATTTCTATATGGTATGTTCTTCTGTCTATTCGATACTCAAGTTGTGTGCGCGAAGCTTGTGTTACCCTTGGTGGCTCTATGGGATCTAAAAGAGGTGGGCATTTGGGGACTGCTTGTCGGTGCAAAGATGCAGTTCAGCGATAGGATCATACCTATTGTAGTTTTCGGCTCCATTTGTCGGGAAAAATACAGGTTGAAGAAGACCGACTCGTTTTATTTTGGCTCAATATTAGTTTTGTGCATAGGACGGAGTAAACTGGGAACCTCGGCAGCACTTTCCTTTGCGCTGTTTTCTGTTTCTTTGGGAGAAGGTATTAATTTAAACTGCACAAGTTTTTCGCATGGCCTTTTTCGCTGTCTTTAGTGCTGCAAGTGAATTCTGTTTAGCCTTAAAATTGGTATACCTTAACAAAAAAAAGGAATAGAAAGTGATAAGGTCGCCTTCTGGAAGAGTGGAAATTTATCTAGATATGATCGTCGCCCAACCATGCGTCACATATGAAGGGGTATAGGTGATGGTTACTCACGCAACTTCTTCGGATCATGAGGACGAGCACGAAAACTGTCACGATCAACAATGGAATGTCTTCACAACCAGGCCCTTTTTAGCACTGCGGTTCAACTTCTGCAGTAGGCCATAAAAGTTGGAACTCTTTGATTGATCTCAGACTACGCTTCACTGCAAAGGCGGTAGGTATAACAAGTTACAAAAACTAATCTTTTTGCTTGTAAGCAATTGAATATTGCTGTTTTTGCCATTTCGCCTTTTATGAGTGGTCAGAATGCTTCATCGTCTACGTCATCGCCAGAATAGACTGTTCTTGAGCAATGGTTGATAAGAATCAAATAGAATTAAGTGAAATGAATTCTTAAATTACATAAACCTCGCGTTCTTACATTCGCGTCGCTTGGAACGAAAACACCCCCGCGTTAAATCTAATATATTAATAATATTTGTTGAGGCTATACGTCCCAAAAGCCACAATATGATATGGAAGACCCAGTAGGGGATGACTCTGGAAAGTTCGACCAGCTGGGATTATTTAACGTGCACTTAAAGCTAAGCACACGGGCCTCTACCATTTCGCTCCACCGACCACGTTAAATCTGAGTCACAGAAACCGTAGTATACACTACACCATTACGTATATCTAGTAAGAGTTATCCGTACCCATGCCTGTTTGAAAAATTAAACGTGAAGTTGAGACTGACGGTTATCAGCAAAAATTCGCTTGCGTTCTACGGGCAAGAAGGCGTGAACGGCGAAACAGGTTGGCATCCGCTTCTCTCGTCAAAACAGGACTTGACAGGTGTTGCGAAACATACCGTCGACGAGCCTGCATTGAACGTGAGAGTGACGTGCCGATCACTGACTTGACAGCGAAGAATGCTGCGCCATTCAGAGATATAAATGGCACGGCTTTCTCGTATACCGCTGCATTTGTGGAGTTTATATGTGAGAAAAATGGCGTCCATATATTCTACGTCTTCACCAGTCTTTTTTTTAAACGCATTACATCACAACGACAGTATGACATGAGTAGACGTAGAAGTGAGGATGTTATTTTTACTGTAACAATATGTGAAGAACGGTGAGCGTTGCACCAAGGCGATATAACAAGGAAACAACGCAAATGAAACATGTTTCAACGTTCGTATGAAATGCATCTGTCCTTACGACAAAAACGGGGACGCAACGTGAACTGTTGAAGTCTCGGATTGTGCAAGTAAAAACATTCCATGCCCTTTTAAAACAAGCTATTTGCATTTTTATAAACACAGCGTGCGTATTGTTTGTCTAGATCCAAAATCAGGTTCTCGCCGAAGTATGCTTCTCATTGTACGCTTCCCAATGTTCAATACGACGCACAACTCTCAATGTTCAATACAAATAACTTCGTTAAAAAGTAATTCCCTTGACACAGACACCTTGGCGAGTTGGAAACTTTCATCAATCGACTTTACTCTCGTCAATGGAAGCTATCAGTGAAACTCTCACGACGTGACGCAAACACAACTGCACCGGCCATTGGCTGGAGTATCATTCGGAAAGTTGCAAAGCTTCCGCACTGGAATGGCTAACTCACATAGGCGCTGAATGACGATGTGTGCTTCACCGATCATTGAGGCCGCTTCGGGAAATGCTAGAGAGGATTTCATTAGTAGACTGGACGAACGGTTGTCTACCGAGTGAAGAATGAGGCAATATACTTGTGTGTGTTGATGTTTAATCATGTAAATGAGAAGAAAAATGGTTGATTCTCAAACCAATGCCTTTAATATGTTCAAGTGTTAAACTTCGACGCTCAAATGCGTCTTGTGAGTCTGTCCAGAACTAGTAGGCTCGTGAAAGTAACTGTTAAACATTGACCCCAATTTTAGCACTGAGCTGGAAAAAGAGTCAAATCAATGATATAGAAAAAGAGCTTGTTGTTTGATTTCGCTTGAAACTACGAAGCAGGGGCTTAACATGACGCTTATTTAAATAAACAGGAGGCTCACACGATGTTTTCATGTTCTTAATATCTAGCTTCTGTTTCGTAGCACGGCACCATCATTGCCTTTTCTGATACAGCGCCCTCTGACAGCGTCAGCCCTGGTATAAATTCTGAGCTTGTGACACTGAAAAAAGAATAAAAAAAATCTCCCAGCCTACTCTGTTAATACGCAGTGGCAACATGGTGAAGCCTTCGTCTGCGTCGCGAGACATATTTTCAATAATCCGGCTCCCAGTTCCCTTACCAGATTGCCTTCGAGAGCGCACTCGATCAATACGTAGGCTGTCTGACCCTAAATCCAGGCACTGCTGTAGTAGATAATGTTGAATGCAATTCAATAAGGTATATGTTCTTTAAGAGTATAGTCAGTCTATGCCATATTTGCAGAACCCCGAGTGACGTGTACGAAACGTCGACGTAAAAGCCAGGGCCTTTACGGACGTCAGACATTTCGTTGCGTACTTCCTTGGTACTTTCTGTGGTCAAACAACATGTAAAAACAATATGTGACACACACTCAAGATGTAATCGATGTTTCCAGGTTCCTTACAGATAGCGCATAAAGGGGACGGCACCAGACCTGACAATGATTCAATGTTCTTATTTTTTTACGACGAGGCTGAATTATTGCTCAGCTCTCTGAAATGGGTTCGGAGCTTTCAACCACACACTCGTTAGGAAATTCACATGGTGTCACACCTGGTGCGATTTTAAGCTCCTTCCACGCAACATGACATCTGTTAACGAGATGCCATGCGAGCACGTCATAATGGGACGTCACGTGATGTGACGTTATAGTGACGCCATGATGACATCATCTCGTGATGATTTTTTTGTATCACTCGTGTTGACACCGACGCCACCGGCGGTCAATTTTCGCCTTTTCATGAGCCATCTGGGGCTTTCACTTTAATTATACCTGTTATTTCTTTAATTATGCAGCATTCATCATTCCTACAGTGTTGTAACGGATTTTTGTTGAAAGGTGCCTTGATGTGTATGCAGTTTATAAACCCACTAATGCATGAGCATCATTGGGTTACAGTATGTACGAATAAATAAATAAATTTCAGGTATCACATATTTCAGCCATGATAAATAACTCGCTGACAAAGCATTCGTTATTTCCGTTGATCTCTCGCGCCTCTCTTTTGGAAACAGGGACGCCAAGTACTTAAATAGCAAGAGAAATCTTCTGGTTTGGGATACAATTTAACGCCAGCCATCGCGGTGCTATATACGTACACAGTCGACTGAAGCGCGTTTCGTTTATCTTCGATCGCACTGGGGGTTGAAACCGTATGCCCTTAACAACGTGTAGGCCCGCCATCAGCGAATAATGCTTTTCCCATCCCATCGCCAGAAGCCACCCGTTTCGCTCCATTTCTTTGGCGACAGGCTAAAGACGATCGAGGCGAATGGACCGGCGCATTCAGAGAGTTGCCAAACGATAGAAATATCCCCCGACCATCGATCGTCTATGGAAGTGGTAGGATATAATCGATAAATTTGGTTTATGGCGTGCGCATCAAGGCCAGACAAGTTTATCTCTAAAGATGACACGAAGGTCGTTTTCAGCGTAGAACTTAGGATGAAACTGTTAGCGCTACATGAACACCAAGCGCGAGTAAAAAAAAAATCTTTGAAGAACGGAGCGATGGGCCAGTTTGTAATCCCACTGTGACGATCAACTGTACAAAAAGCAGCAAGGACGAGGTGTCTTTGTGTGCAAGAACACCTGCGCCCGTTTCTCTACGTAGTTGGTCGTCCCAATGAAGAATAACTTTCCTTAATGTGCACCTAAGAGCTCCAACGAAACTACCGCGAAACAACGGGAAGAAAGAAGGACAGTAACAGAATATAAAGCAACTCGTCAAACCCCAATTGCCACTGCTACAGCTCTTAAGCACGTTCACTGATTGATGAAAGCACTAATAAGACATCTGGCTTCACTAATGCGCACGCTATAAATTCAGCTAGGTCACACGAAGTACGACCACCTTGAAACACAACAGAGACAGAGAGAGAGAAAGGTTAAGTGAACGGCTGACCAGAACAAAATTGTTCCGTTTGCTACCCTGCACTGGGGAAGGGAAAACAAGGGTAAGGAAGGAAAGAATGAAAGAAAGCGTTAAAATATAAAGAAAAAATCTACAAACTACAGCACGGCGTTGTCATATAGTCGTTCAGCCAGGCTGGTTGACCACAGAAACTTCACCAGCACCTTCGCTGCATTCTGGTGTGCAGCTCTAACGTTCCGGTATTCAAAAAGAGAAGTAAAAAAAGCGACGAAACGGATCTTTATAACTGCTCGTACTTTGTGAATGGCAACTGTTACACACCATGAGTAGAGAATCAGAGAAAAATAAAAAAATGGACACGAGAGTTGTGGTGGTGGTTGGGGAAAGGGTTGTCCCCACATCCTCTCCTCCTCCTTGGCTTCCCAGGGGGATACTTTCCCTATTGCTTGTTTTTGGTCTATGTTTTGACCGGAAGGTTGAATAGCCCGTGGAGTGACGGCGGCGAAGAAACACATAGCCAAGAGGCATCGTTACCAAAGTGCTTCGCCAGACGCAAGAGAGCGAAGCCGATCCTTTCATCTCAGTGCAGCAAGAAGTCTGAGCGCTGGCTAGTACCGACAAACGTACTAGCCAGTGCGCAGAAACAAGCTATCCCAATACGATGGCCACTGAGGAACTCACAAGGGTCCAATTTGGTGAAGAACGACAAGACGCACTTCACCCTACATGCCTCGGCCGTGAGGCAGGACTGCACTACTGTAAGCACTCTAGCAGCATATGTTGGCATAAGAAAAATACACAAATCTGGTTCGTGCTTTTTGATACTAATATACTAAGACTTTTTGTGGCCACCGTGCTTTCTAGAATAGAAAACTGAGCCAGTTGGTATGCATTCATACTTAAGACTGTGTAGCGCTCACAGAAAAAACGAATGACGAAATAAGTGAACACGACATGCGTTGCCGCACTCCATGCTTTCTTTGAGGAAGAAAAGCATATTGACAGCATGAGTTTTCTCGCGAATCGATGCAATCAGCGAGTAATAGATATCCTTCAAAACAGATACGTAAGAGCAGATTGACTATTGGAAACCTAGTTTTATTATCAGAAAAATGTTGTCACAAGAAAGAAAGAAAGAAAGAAAGAAAGAAAGAAAGAAAGAAAGAAAGAAAGAAAGAAAGAAAGAAAGAAAGAAAGAAAGAAAGAAAGAAAGAAAGAAAGAAAGAAAGAAAGAAAGAAAGAAAGAAAGAAAGAAAGAAAGAAAGAAAGAAAGAAAGAAAGAAAGAAAGAAAGAAAGAAAGATACTTCTTAACAATGCACTAAATTAAAATCTTCTAAGGGACCAATAAAATAAAATTACAATCAAGCTGATGAAATTGATGAGAAATCGGGAAGTTTTTGACACCTTGAACCACAACAATTTTTTTTTATTTGCTTGGCACGAACAGTAATGCTGTCGGTCCACTAACTTCAATATAAATATTTACGACGACGGTATTGAAGGCTACAAAAACTCCATATGGATAAAGTGACGCATTCTACTGAGCGGAACTAAGCAGCGATTCTTTCGCCATCGCCTCTTTGCTCACATACCTTCCTTTAATGACACTAGATGGAACACCGCGCCGCACTTAGCCGTATTCCGAGAGTGCTAGACTTGTACCGGTCGATAAGACACAGATGTAATCATACTCCCACTGCTGCCACCTGACATACTTTCTGTTGCCACCAAAAAGTTATGACTCGTGTCATTACCAAGCTCGGCACTGGCCAGTACCAGTATCGACATTGGCGAATCGGCTGAGCTTCGTAATGTTTTTCGTTCTCCAGCCACAGAATTCGTCTACTTTTGTTTTTCGTTCTTGTACATTTGTTTCTCCTGCATATATAGGCAGCGAGTGATGCAGTGGCAGCGCTGTGCCAGCCGCATGATTAGCTTCTCACTGGCATTGTTTCCCACAACCAACATCTTTTTCTGTGCGCTCCATCACTGCACGTTTTTGACCCGTTAGTTTTTTTCGCCACCACGCATTAGACAAATACTTTTCTTATACAGGAAACCCAGAGGCCGGCCTGATAGCGCCCAGTATGTGCGCACGTATGTTTCATTATAAAACACAAGAAAAAAAATTGGAGGACCCTTAATCTTCGCCTTTAAGAGTTGAATGAGATAGCGAAATCCTGTCCCGTGTGAGTACTTCAACCACTTAGTACATACTTGCTATGCACCCACTATGTCGTGTTATGGGAATACGTACAGTAAGGTGTGTTGCCTTTTGTAATGGGTGGCTGGCCGGCTTTAACACTACGAAATTGTTATGATAGGCACATCTTCAGACGCCCGATGGCAATGTACGCTTGTACCACGCAATATTACTGGGATATTACGTGTTATATTGCGACGCCTATATAAAAGACGCTTGCGTTTGCGAAGCATGAACGTTATTTTCACTGCATTTCCAAGCAGGGGAAGTTATTTTCACTGTATTTCCAAGCAGAGACGTGGCTGTGTGGTAGAACACCTGCTTGCCACGCAGACGGCCTGGGTTCGATCCTCACTCTGGACCCGGAAATTTTTATTATTTATTTTATTTGCATCTTTCGCAATTTTTCGGTCACGGACAAGATGAGTGATTTTTCGCTCACAACCAATTACGCCGACGCGAAACTTCTGCGAAACGAGCTCTTTAACACTATCACGTTAATAACGCTGTACACCGGTAGCGGCGAACAGAGCGTCGGCCGTCGATCATCTGATCTGCCGTGAGGTAAACCTCCAGTGTTCTACTTGACGACAGCATTATGCATGGGCGTTGACAATATACGTTGGCCTTCTCGTTGCAAGAGCTGCATGATAACAAGTCACTCGTAAGCAACGCATCGCGCCTTTTTTTTCGCCGTAGCCTCACTCTCTCCTGTGCAGCGTATTGTACAACGTTGTCTGGTGATCTTTGGCTGATGCAGCGCACACGGTACGAGGACGAACAATTAATTGCTTCGTACTCATCCCGTTCTTGATGAGTCAACCAAAGATGAACGAATACCAACTAGCTCAAGTTTTCATTATTACTGTTGTGTGACGGATGTGGGCGGATGTCCTCCTTAGCGCTTAGCTCCGAATGTGCACAGGCGTCGTAATCACCTGCGACACACAATCCACAGGCTCAACTCCAAATATTAAGGTGTGGTCTCAGGTTAGAACGAAGGAATTTAAATCGAAAGCTGAGAGATCCAGCCGAGGTTGGAAGGAGCTGGAAGGTTAGGTGGGCTGATGAAAGTAACAAATCTGGAGGCATGAAATGGAACCAGCGTGAAAATTCTGTAATGTCTAGATATTTCTTAACTGCTGTGGATCCACCGGAAACATCTTGCTGTGCTTAGGCGCCTTAATTAAAGGGGAAACAGTTACACAAACAAATTTATTGCTGCGTACATATCTACTTGAATTGCGACTAAACAAAACGAGAGAAATTAATTCACAGAGCACTTAAAAAGTAAGTAAGAAATCATAGCGGCCTTTCTTCACTATGCACGATCCTCGTTTATCCATTTTGTAGCTTTTTCTTGTAGCTTCTCGTAAAATCTCTTCTCTCGGAACGTTTGGAAATTCACGAAAAAAAGCAAAGAAAACGATCGTGGCTCGGAAGAAACCGTGGGCGAATTTCTAAAAACTCTATAAAACTTGTTCCGAGAACGTGTGAGACGTTTTCTCCTAGGTGTTGCGGTTGTATTGGTTTCCAAAAATATCTCGAGAGTCGTTCCCAAGAAACACGACTGCAATCGTTGCCGTGGCCAGAAAGAAAACGAAAAAAAAAAGCTCAACATGTTTTAATGATTATGTGGAACGAAAACTTCGCTGCACGACAAGTTGCCATTAAGTTTAAGGAAAGGGAGTAGAGGCTCTTCTTCTTATTATATTTTCGCAGAAGTAGCTTCGATTCGCGTTTTTTCCCATCTTGTCATATTAAGTTGCAAAATTATTTGACAATTAAGATGACAGAAACAAATATAACAACAAAAAGGTATCCTTCACTCGTCCAGCGCAGCAAGTGTGAAACAGCTTCGGCATTAAGTTTTATCACTCGAGCCATCAAGTTCGCAGAAAAGGGCAAAGTTATTTCTCTGAAAAGCGTATAATGGACGGGCACTGCACAGGAAAAAAAATTAAAAACTAGACGGTAATATTACTACATCTTTCTCTGAGCTGCAGCTTGAAGTACCGTCATGTTAGCGAGAACAAGAAGCAGCACTCACGCGCACTGATAATAGAAAGGAGGGCAGTTATCGCTAGGGAACTATAAATAAGCTTTCTCTCCCCCTTTTTTTATTATCTTGTATGTCAGGGTGCTTTGTTGCAAGTCCCTCTTGTCTTCATTGTTACACTTCATTAGAATCTGCACATCATTAATTTTATTCTATTCAAGCGTCGGCGATCATAGAAGCACAGGTTGCCGCTTTAAAACGGGGCATCCAGTGTACTGCAGTATTATCTTGCAATACAGAGTTATTATAAGGAGGGACACCTGCACAATACAGTTTTATACGGCCTGAGGTCTGTATTCAGAATAGGGGCGAGGGAAGGGTTCCATTGGTTTTTCCTCTAATAAGTCTTCATATAGTCTTCATACAGTCAGGGCTTTCAGCAAGTGCCAACTGTCTTCATACAGTCAGGGCCTTCAGCAAGTGCCAACATCCCCACCCCCCCCCCCTTCCCGTAAAATGCTCCTGGTTACGGTCCTGTATACGGCACTGCAGTATTATTACAAGGAAGGGGCAACCTGTTCACTACAGTATTACATGGTATAACATTGTTATACTACCTCGAGCTGTATTGGTAAAATAAATTACTTGGGTAGACGGAGTGGCGAATTTTATATTGTATCTAGTTTAAGGTCCTTTGTATTTCTACACTATACCACACGGGTCATAAAGAAAGTTGCATGTGTTTTCGCACTATTACACGCAAGCATCTCTCAACCACCCCCCCTTAAGCCTGAGTGACCACGTGATTTTAAGTTAAATGAGGTGTTTTGCTTGAACGAACCATAACCGTATAACAACGCACGCTGTAGGCGGGAGGGGTACTCCAGATTTTTTTTTTTTGTGACCACATTTGTTACCATGAGCCTAAATACCATGAGCCTAAATAGAAGTACGGGAATGTTTTAATATTGTGTTCCCATCGATACAGATGAAAGGGAAGAGGAGTGCGAAAATTCTGTTCGCTATGGTACAGATAGGAGTAAACGAGCAGACGTTGAAAAATTGAGAAGATAGAAATGCGGCAGCCGGTATAGAATACATAACCTGCAGCTCAGCATTAAGAGCAAAGCTGACCATCTACTGTATATTTTACTTCGTGCTCAGATAGAGTTCGCTGTATTCCCTCTTATCATCTATTACAACATCCACTTCCTCTATGAAATGTGGTGAATAAGGTACATCGTCAGGGTAACTCGTTACATCACTCTTTCTTTTTTTTTTTTTTGCGTTGGGTACCACTTACCAAATGAGATCTTCGCTGTTGTCGGTTTAGCGTCTGTCCAGGTCCTGCCAAGAAACATAGAAACAGAACTGATCGTTTCCTCAGGGTAAAATAGCCAACAAGCCCAAGTCGAAACCCTCTTAAAATAGCAGCAAAGGTTGGTCAGGAGGAGCAGATAGAGTGACAGGCCGCGCAACCTCCTTTCAGGCTGGACAGGCGCCTAATAGGGTGTCAGCGACGGGCGTTGAATAAGAAGAGCAACGAGGGGCTGTATTTGCTGGCATGTCCACGGGACAAATAAAGGAGTTTGTTTGGAGCGCCCACGAACAAAGCCAGAGCACTTTTTCTGATGTTCGTAACCTTACACGAAGCCGTACACCAACATGTCTGCTGAAACGGACACCTCCAGAAAAAAAATAACGAAAAGGGAAGATACCATGGGCAATATCATTCAGCTAGAGTCTGCGTCTCTGAGAACAAAATGCCCGTACGGACAGGTTCTTGTGTGAGCTATTTTGCTGTAGTAGTGTAAATAGGCTTCGAATGTTGCAGGAGATTCTGCTGCCAAGGGATGCGAAGTGACAGGGAGGAGTGCGGAGCGTAGAAACTGTCGCTCAAATTCAGGTCGCCTCAGCCACGCTCTTCTGGGTTAAGGGTTATGAAAGCAGATAATATAATATCTGGGGTATTACGTCTTACTACCAAGTTATAACTATGAGAAACGCCATAGTGGTGCTCCGGAAAATTCGACCATTTGGTGTTCTTTAACGTGCACACACATCGCACAGTACACGGGCCTCTAGCATGTCACCTCCATCGAAATGCGACTGCCGTGGCCGGCGTTATGAAAGCAGAAGGTTAGCGGATAACTCTTTACCTTCATAACCCATAAACCTGCACAACGTGGTTGAGGTGACTTCCTTTTGAGAGACGGTCAGATGTCGCTCGTTCAGGTCATTTGCTACGCATAAAGAAGGTACAAATATCTCGTAATATTAAGCTTTTAGTAACTGCAGCGAAATGCTAACGCAGTTGGTGCGAGTATGCTCAAATTTATCATGGTTCTTAGCCTGGGCTGGTGGAGTGTTGTTAATAGCCTGAGTTTAACGAAGCAGTTGTTTTATGTTCTTTTCAACAACAATGCTCTCATGCTCTGTGTGAATTGCTATGATATGCCTCCCTTTTTCCATTCTTGCATTCGTCCTGTTTAAGTGGACGAGAATGGTGAATGTGTGACGAAAGAGCTGATATCCAAGCTTTCCTAAACATTTCCGAGAAAATCCAAAGAAAAAATTGAAGTGAGGCGGGAAAGGCGAAGAGAGGTATAAAACACAGGCTTGCTCGCCTAAATCAACAACGAAGGCTCCGAAAGCGCATATTATGTTTCACTATGAGTTTTTTTTTTTTGCTAGCCAATATTTTCTTTCCTCCTAGTTGGACAGTGAAATGAATACGGAAAGCTAACTAAAATAAAGTCGCTCACATCGTCATTCTTCTTCTTCTTAACCGACTTAACATACCAATCTTCAGGAAATTTGTTGGGTCACTGTGGCCGAAATACAAAACAAAAAAAAAACCTTGAAGTTCGAACGTCACCATCGAAGATTATGGCGAAAAATTTAAAAGCGACCCTTTTGACATCGATTTTCTCATGTATTAATATAGCTATATGTTGCTGCAGTTAACGACACTATAGATTTCAGAGTGCATCTTATTAGTCTAAACTAATCGATTGTTTCCCTTTAGGGCGGCGTAAGTGTGGAGTAAGTTGTCTCGGATAGAGGCGTCGTCTTCTCCGTTCAAGACGTACACGATGGCGATCAGAATGGAGAACACGACCGCTGCCGGAACATGATCGATTCTCGAGAGTGGAGGGAAGCAGACGCATCGTTTCTCACGACCGATACTATGTTGGGAGTGTCCTCGAGGGGACCGACGGCGTGAGGCGACTGAGCGAGCGAGGCCGGAAAGTGGAATCGTGCTTCGAAAGACCCGAAATGGACCCCTTCGATGTCCTTTAGCCGGTTTAAATTCGCAGATGTCAGCGAAAACGGAGCATCTCGTTTGGCTAGCCAACAGCCCTCCTTCCTTCTCCTCACACTCCGGATTCTAGTTTATGCAAATTAATGGTCGTCGGTACAATAGCGGCTCGCTGAACGGTTGTGGAATGCTACGTATCGAGTTTTAGCTTCCACGATGTTACTTCGAGGCGCGTAAACAACAGACAAGGCCGGAGTGGACTAACGACCAAGACATGCGCTAACTTCCAACTAAATGTCTATTTGTAATACAATAGATTTTGAACGTAAACATATATGTGGGTGAACTACATCATGGTCACGTAAGACGGGCTATAACCAATCAACCACGACAACTGGCAAAATTTTTCTAGTTATCTATATTATTTCACACTCTCCCTTTATCTTGCTTAACACCTCACTCGCTCGTTAAAAAATCACAAAATCTGTACTTCAAAATTTTTTTGTATTCTCACTTCAATCAAAGGAAAGTAGACAACACACAAAACGGGAATTAATTCTTTGTTAGACGAAAAATTCGTGAACACTGGGTGTCGCCAGAGACAACGTTTCGTCAAGCGATCTTGTCTTCTTGAAGGCTGAAACATGAAGAAAAAAAGTCCGCTTGTTTAAACAGCAGCTCCAGCGACACCTCGTGTTCGTGAATTTTTCATCTGTTTGAGCTTCCATCTTTCCCTGTACTTCTGCTGTTCTTGGATTACTTTTTTAGCGAACATACGGCTCGCAAGCTTGAATAGAACTGACAAAAAAGGCGAGGAAACCAGGTGCGGGAAGAGAGCGATGCTCCGTGCGAAGAATCCGCTTCTTTGGAGGGGAGGAAGAGACAGGGAGATTGGGGGGTAAACTGGCCACACTCGCCGACGAATGTAGGTCACGAACAACAGGTGCGCGTTTCCAGGACAGGCTCCGGAACTAATCCTTCGGTGGTTGCCGCTCATGGAGGCAGAAACCGCATCGCGAGGAGCCATGCTGCCGCACGCGGCCACAACACTGCGCTAGGGTTGATCACCGAGTTTTGTCCTTCACAGCTACAAAAAGAAAACCCCTTCAGAGATATCCGCTTGTTGGGAGGCTTTCAGCTTGTTGGGAGTAGTGGTTGGTTTGCTTGTATTTTGAGGATAAATTTGTTAGCAGTTTTTATTGTTCCAGTTTGTCCTTAAGTTACCGTGAGAAAGCGTAGCTTGTGCCAAACTTCCGTCGATACTGTGCCAACTGTGGAGCGACCTGTTTCAACACACTCGAATACTTTATTTTCTTGCTTAGTTCAAGCCTTCGCACACCTCTCTGCAATACTCGCATGAACTTCCCCACATGTTCCTCACTATTTGAGCATTGATCACGACTTTGTTCTGTCGTGCGACCGTCTTGGAACATCATACCGAAGTTACCCAAAGGTGAAGCTGATTAATGTAGTTAAGGACTTCTGGCCGCAGAGCCTGCGTCGTCAACGTAGGTTTGTTTGTTGGGGGTTGTTCTCCTTGAAAAGACGACTTTCCAGTTCTGGTTTTATTCACCTTCGTAAGGCACATTATGGGCAATGCCAGAACAATGGAGTTTCATTTGCCATTACCAAAAAATTTCAGAACACACGAAATTTTTTTCGTTCTTAATTCCGGCGCATAAAAAAAAGGGATAAAGGTGCTCTGCAAATGGACACTGAAAACGAATCGCGGAACCTATTCAATAGTTACACGACTCCAATTTACTTCATATAATAGCTGGTTCTAGACTGAAAGGACTACGGCAAAAGAGAGATAATGACAAATTTTCAATAAAATATATCATAGTAAGAAAACGCTCATTGTAAGTGGGAGTTCTCATTTTGGAAGAATCATTTCGAAATTCATCGGCGGTGTATTTCCCTGGCTAACTTCCGTGTTTGGGGATGGGCATAATACAGGAAACGAGCCTATCGGAATTGTTCGAGGGGTTCGTTTTCTCTATTATACACAACTAATGAAACTGACAGACAACTGAGCCAAGAAAAACATCGGGGAACATTCTTTGTGGTTTCTTAACTGTATTGTAATGATTGTCACTTAAGTTGAAAGAAATTAAAGTGGACGAAAAATTACCCTTTCCGTCGGCGGGATCCAAACTCACAACATTCTAATTGCGTGTCCGATGCTCTACCATTTGAGCTACAACAGAGGGTGCTCCCCCGTTCACTTTTTGCAGTGTACTTACGTGTGTATAATACCCGGATTTATACCTGAGAATGTAACATTCCTTTTTTTTTTCTTGTCAAGGACGCAACATACCAAGAAACAAGGATCGCGCTAGGTGAATATCATCGATGATGCTGTTGCACTGCTCACATCTATATAAAGAAGTACACTAATCTATTATTCTTGCTAGTACGTACATCCTGCATGTATTAGTGCACTGGTGCATGCATGTGTACTCAGTCAATGCTGTTTATCTCGGCGTATTTCTGGCAGAACCGTAACTCATGATTGCCAGTGATGTGATTACTGGCAAAGCCAGAGGCGCTGTATATATATTCTGTTGCCAGGGTAGGATCCCGTACGTTCGTGACAGATTACAGCAATCTCTCGCTTATCAATCACCGCTCTTTCGCGTTCTGATTGCTATACACTCGCAAATACTCGTCAAAGGAACAGCGCACTGACAACGGAGAACCTGCACTACGTAAGGATTCTTAGGATTCCTGAATACCGGTCGAAGTAACGCAATTGCCGTTTCTTCGAAGTCAGATGTAATGAAGTTTTTGCTTCTGAAGAATCGACCATTTTCTGGATGACTAGTTAATCCGTCTTGCGCTAACCAGGACAGAAATAGTTCCTTCACTTATGTTCAGGGACATGAATAAGGATTTCAATTTGAATATATCTGAGAACAATTTCGAGCTACAGGTCTGTCCGGGCTGTCTGGGGGGGGGGGGGGGGGGGGATATTTCTTTATTGCTTTGTTCTTCATCTGCCGGAAACAAGAAACAAGCGCTATACATCACCCATGGAATAGAAAGAGGATCTCAACGGCCTATGTATTTTAGGCTGCGGCGCTATTTACTCGCAAGTTAGAGCTAATCACGTGCGAACAAAGAAGTTAACTGTCACACATGGCAGACATTGTCACACAAGGCAGACAGGTTTTCAAACCTGTCTATTAGATTGCGCGTTGTCACTGAAATACAATGTGTAATCTGAAAGGCAGCAGCTCATTTGAGGTTTGTTCTGTAGCTGATAAAACTTTGCAAAAGGCCACTTCCCAACTAGGAATATAGGACCGAAGCGAACACGTCCGTTTACATTGATGTACAAACAAGCGTGTCCTATCCAATCTAATTTGGGATAATAACGACGCGAAAACCCCATTGTGATTTTCTCTACCCCGTATAAAAAACTAGCGTAGCTTGCACTAGAGGTGCAATGCTAAAGAGACAACGCAGCTGATTAGCACCTATGTAGTCCTGGCTTTTGCTGTTTCGCTAAGTTTTGCAAATTTTTTTCTTGCTTTCTTTCTTCTATTTCTATCTTCTTCGCTCTTCTCTCTGTTGTTTCTTTATTCTCTGCTTATTTCTATTTACTTTTCTCTCTCTCTATTGCCTTCTTGCTCTTTCTGTCTTTCTTCCTCTTTCATCCCTTTCTTGCTCTATCTCTCTCTCTCTATTTCCCTATTTTCCGTGCTTCCTCCTTCTTTCTATCCTCTTCTCTTTCTATCTCTCTCTATTTTTCTCTATTTTTCTTGTTTTTTCTTCCTTTGTCTTTTGCTTTCTTTTTGTGCCTTTGTTTCTCACTATTTCTCTCTTTCTCCCTCTTTGTATGTTACGCTTTACTCTCCCCCATTCTTTTTTCCCACCTCGAAACTCTGCATTCTCGCCTCCTCACGATTCCTTCTCCTTCCAACCCCCCTTGCTACACTACACTTTAGAAGGCTATACTATGCTCTGCTGACGTGCTTGTACAGCCGAGTGCTTAGGACACTCGCCTTCAGATCTAGATCACTATGAGGCATTCGAGCAGTGCTGGCTAATACGTTACAAGCCCTACCGATCAGTGAACAATGAGACTAAGGCCCGTATTCACAAACGCTCCTCGACTCGAAACTCAACCTCAAGGGATCCTTGAGACTTCTCGAGTTGCAGAAATCGCAACGCGAAACAGTCCTCAAGGATCCCTTGAGGTCGAGTTTCGAGTCGAGGAGCGTTTGTGAATACGGGCCTATGTCTCAGAGGTTTCTTTGTTTTGTTTTGTGCAACTCATACTGCGCATTGTTCCACTCACACCCAGATGGAGAAGTTATCGATAGAAAGCCACGGCTGCTTGAGGCCACTCTTCTCCGTAAGTTCAAGCCTGCAGCCTGTTGTTTTTCTTTGAGCATGGCTCATACCCAGTGCAGGGGGTGCCGAGTAGTTGGTAAACTTTTTCTAATATTTTCTGTAGTTTATCATTCGCAGAAGCTACAGTTAACTAATAGATTGAATTGATGTACCAATTATGGTAATGAAATATTTAAAGCAGGCAGATTTCAGCTAGATATTCTTTTAGACTTAATCCCTGTGGCTGTATCCCAGAGTAGTGGCTCCAAAAGAAAGCATCACCGGTTCTTATACTTCCAGGTCCTACTTTCGAAGAGGCGGTACTATGATTCTTTTCTCTCAATGTCGTGAACCGGCGACAGTATAGAAATGAGCAATGGTTTCCTCCTGATTACGGAAGACGCACAGCGGTGTAGTCACTAAACCTGCTATATGCAAGTAAAAATTGAGGCACGTAAGGTCGCAATGAAAGGCGGCGCCACAAGCTACGCCTTTGCTAAAGAATTCGCCATTTCATTTAGGAACAACAAACCTTGTGGCCTGGTGTCCAGAATAAATGAATGCATTGTAGATGAGCGGGAACTAGTGCTTCAAAGAGCTTCAGTATAAACGTTTCACCAGATGCGGAATGAGAAGAGCACACAAATAATGAGTCAGCTGTAATTGCAACTACAGTAATTGAAATACTGAACTGGCGTAAAGCTACTATTACTGCCATACATTCAGCTGAAAACACCGGAAAGAAATCAGGCAACCGTAATGAAAAATACCAGTCGACTTCAGGGCAAAATATACTTATGCCAGATCTCTCCTCTGATTGCGGTGAGTTCGTTGCAATAACAACATTTGTTGGTAGAGTATATAGATGCTCTTGTAACATCCTGCACACTGTCCGATGCATTTGCCATGCTATATTTACAGAGTTACTTCTTGCTTCATCAAAAGTGAACGGCATCTCGGAGGTCATTTTTCTCATTTTCCCCACGACGCTCGCAATAGTCTGTCCTCTGTGCGTGCATCACTTAGCATTTGTTCTGCGAGATAATGCTAAAGAATCAGGCATTCGCGATGCCTTCGTCTTTAATGCCGACAAAAAGTTATTCAGAGGGACCAAACGGAGACCTTATTTGCGAAATAGTGTGCTAGTAGACCCAACCAAACAGCATCGGCCTCAAGACGTCTATTCTCCAACTCTCCGATGGTCGCAGTTGCTTTTGCTGCCATTTTTACGTGTCTGGATACATTAGCGATACGTTCCCTGGCCGGTCAAGACAGCTCACAACAAAGCAGACTTTTGTCAAGGGTTTCTTTACGGCACCACGAGATTGTCTTCACCATTTTCCCAAGAACAATCGTTAAGGAAACGTACCCACATAGTTCAGCGAAGAAACAGACCGAAGCTGTTTTCGAAATGGCCATTTTCCGGCGTCGTCTTAACTATGCACAGCGACATCGAACACAAAGCCTGAAAGGCGTTCTAACATATTAAAGGAAGTGCGAACGTACATTCATCGTTCGAATTCGACATCAATATCTCAGAATGTTTGTCAATGCAGACTAGTACTGATGCATCGTTTTGTAAAGTAAACGTATCTGATATAAAAAAAAGAACTTGATGGAAATAACCACCGTCGTTAAACGAACTATTCAATGCTTGGCTTCTCCGCTCGTACGCTATAGTTTCAACGAAGCTTAAACGTGCTTTCTTTTGTTTGCAGCCTCGCGTTTCCAAATTAGTCGTTACCAGAGCTGTAGCGTTGAGCTGGTAAACCACTGACGCTGTTATCGACAAAAGGCTTTCTGAAATTCAATCAGTGGCCATTCTTTTCTGTAAGTAAATACCTTGTTTCAATTTATTCTTCCCTTTAAAGTAGGCAAAACAGAAAGCTACGAAAACGCTTCTCCTAAATCCTTCGCCGAGACTGCGGATTTGGTTGGGAAACCGACCGCACACACGAAACCCCAAATCTCGATTGGGCAAAAACTTATTCCCCTTTAGAGATTCGTGACCCTCAAGGACTTCATTTGTTGCGTCTGCTTTATACATGTTGTATTAAGGCCCCCCAGAGTTACGTCTTGTTTTTTTTTTTGTTTTTTTTTCTTTCCCGCCCCGGACTTGAATGATCTGATGAACTTTGGAAAAACGGGCGAGGTTGAAATGACCTCATGTCTGCCTAGTGCTCCATATTTGACGAAACTGAAGAAGAGCGTACTTTCGTGAAATAACTACCATTCTGGACAGACGCATTACGATCGGTTGGTTTAAACAAGATATTCAACACCGTAGCGCTAATTCGTCGATATCGACTGCTAAGAAATGCGAAGTATACTTGCTAGGCTGTCCTTTTCATTTCTTTCTCTCTCTCTCTCTTTGGTGTGAGAAAAGTACTCTCTTTAGTGCGCTAGCCATTGACGTCTGTAACATAGTTAATACGTTGGTCAAACATGCTTAAAGTTAAGTCAATTGAGGCTTTCATTAAAATATGAAGCACGGTCAATATTGATAACCTTCCCGGAGACTGTCTTACATGAGGTGATCAAGGCTTGTTTATTTTTTCGTGCGTGTTTCCTCGCAAAGAAATTACGTAAACTACAGACCAACAAATTTTACTATGCAGTGTTTCGTAAGAATTAAGCTGAAAGCGACCGCTTATACAGAGAACGACGCTCCTTTCTGTTTTATTTCTCACTTCACTCGTGGCCTGTATACATGCGTTGATCTGCTGAGAAAGTTCAACGTTGTCGTGGAATATAGGATAACAAAAACAAGAAGCACTGTTCCTAACTTTTACGTCGCCAGAGTTTTTCTTTTTTTTTCTTTTTATCTGGGTTCCATCACCTTCATTATGTGAGGTTAATTATCAGAACCTTGTGCTTCACGTTTTTAACAATAGATGAAATGCGCCTGCCCTTAAATATATTTAAATATCTCAATAAGTCTCACTTATTATTCCTACAACCATGATGGATGTTTGCACTTCTTTATTGTATTCTTCACCACGTTCATAATAATTGGCTGGCAATGATCAAAAATAGGACTTCAAGCATCAAGTGCCGAGAGAGATGACCCTTTTTTTCCATTAGTGTTCATCTTCATGCACCTCAAATATCTCTCTGGCAATCATCACAAATACGAGTTCAAGAAATGCCGAAAAAGACGCCCCATTTTTTATTCATTAACGTTCATGTTTATTCCCCTCTACATTATTCCGCGGGAGCACGGTGTCTAGTGAAAGGCTTGTAAAAATTAAACCCTTCTCGTTGTCAATATTTTGCCCCATTCTCGTAGTCAGCCGCTGTTAGTCATCTGACCCCAATTTTCTTCTCGAAATACAAGAGTACTCTATATTCAGTGTGCAGTACCACGGCTAAGTGACAAGATTTGTGAGCTCGGATCATATGACGCAGGCTGGGACACCACAGCTTATGAAGGCGCACGTCGGAGACTAAGATGCATGGAGGAGGAGTCGGGTGCCATACCCACGTCCGACAGGCCGTCTCGAAACAGGGTCATCGACGCTGTCGCTGTGTGCGTGACATATGACCGGGTTTCGCGAAAGGGCGTCCCAAGCAGGGATATTTAAATTATGTGCTCCACTATAGTTGTGCAGTTTACTGTGAGCTCACAGTGTTCCCTCGACTCGCGTGTCGAGGGAAAACATGCACAGCTTGTTGCCTATGGCAACGCCTCGTGATTAACTGAGTCTTTCGTGCTCCCCGAGTGCTACATCAGCGATACAAGTATCGCGTCGTCGGTGAGGTCATTATTTTAGTGGCACTTAATATGCGCCGAAATGAAAGAAACATAAATAGTGCTTCAGCACTGCACTGTCCTATATGTCAAAAGATCGCAGTTTCAAAGAATCGCCATATAGTTATTGTACTGAAATACGTAATAAATCTAGTGGCGCTGTAGTGTTTCCCGTCCTTCAGCTCTTCTTCGGCGGCCTTCTGCGTCATGCTGGGGTTATCAATGGCCTTCTGAGTGCTAGGTAGATCAGCAGCGTATTGATCTGCCTAGATCAAAACACACGCTCCTGCAACATGACTACGCAGGCTTCTGTACTATATTAACATGCACTCTCTCTTGAAGTTTGCATCGTGTGAAATGCAACAACTTCTAGGTGCCAAAGATCTGTAGGGAAGCAGTCTTGTTGGCCTTTTGTGCAACCACCACTTATTAAAACACTTCTCAACCATAAAGATCAAGTGCACCCAACATAAGATGCAACGTGAGGATCGGCTATCTGATATGTCGTAATAATTCAATACATGTAAAAAGAATGAAGATGATGTTATAACACACTTCATGTTATAAAAAGCGTATTTCTCAATAGCTGGTCGTACCCACTTATAAGCGATCTTTTCGGAACGCTCTGGCTGAGTATAAGAATGGGTATCAAGACATCGACCAATGTTAGCTTCTCAACACAAGACAGATGGTATGGCGATAATGAATCATCTTTACTAACTACACTTAAGCAGCCCTTTACAGAAAAGTGAACCTTAAAAGCAGCCTCGCATTTTCCGTAGCTACGCCAGAGCAATCAGAAACGGTCATTTGAGTGTATCACAACATGCTCTATCGTTCCCCAAGAGAATCGACATTTGGGCTAGTTGGTTGATATGCATGGTATAGCTGTTATTAAGCGCTTGTCTTGTGTTCCTTTCTCGTTTGTCTTCGTTGAAGTGCGCTTAATAACAGCTATACCATGTCTATCGTTCCCTTTACGGAACGAGAGATTCAGTCAACTTTATCGTGAAACTGCGTGAGTACAAACTTCTCTTAGTTAAGACTGATCGCATGCAACACCCCACGGAGAGCTTTCAGCGGGGACAACTAGATGCAATTACAGCCAGATTGCTTTAACATTGATGAAAATGGCTTGAGTCAGCCACAAAGCCAATTACATTAAGGAAACGTTGAATTAGCCACTCGACTCAACTTTTCTTTATTTCCCATGCGGTAATGGTCAACGCTATCAGTCTTTCGCATCTTGTGTGCCCTTAATGAGCTGTTAAATCACAAGAAATTACTTCATTTGGAAAATTTGCAAGACAAAATCAGAAAGAGAGAGATGATTTATTGGAAGGCAGAGAGGTCGGCTTGAGCTAGTGTGCTCTAGCCTGCTGCTCTGTACAGGGGAGATAAGGAAAAGGGAAAAAAGTGATGAGAGGGGATGATGGGGAGAGAAAGAAGGGTTCATTGACCACTCGATGCGGTTACTTTTTCTTTCTTTTTAGAGAAAGTAACAGCTACATGGAGTGACTTAATTAATAAAAAAAGCTTGGCATAGACATTTAATTACTTGAAGCATCGAAGAGTCAACAAAGAGGCAACAATTAACGTCACATACGAAGCAAACGAACAGTTCTCTTCTAGCGCGTGCCCCAATGACTTTATGGTTCATCCAAACTTTGCGTCTGCTATAAGCCTCCGTCTCGCAAACTTATGCTCTCGGGCTCTCATAAATGATACTTCACCCTAATGAGCTTCGCTAATGAGCAGTATGATAGCTTCACTCGGGCTTGTTCCGCGTTTTCAACAAGTGGCTTTGGTATGAAAATGACTCTATAGCGGGCCACTCAAGCTTTCTTTTATTCATTACCCCAGTTCCTTTTTTTTCTCTTTCTATCTTACATCTGGCTTATTCATCTTCCCATGAAGCTGATGAAGTCCGGGTCGTCCATGGTTACCGATTTTTTAAGGAGCTAGAGGTTTTGTAACATGCATGTTATTAGAAAGTTCGACGACTAAAGTTTTAAAGAAACGTTTTTATCAATGCGTTGCATTAATGAGCGGGAAGTTTGTTAATGCGGATCTCCGAGAGTATCGTTAGTCATATTTGAAGGTATCACTGCTATGAACACATTTTCTATAAATATATAATAGTGTATACCTACAAGATTTAGGCCGGGTTCGTTGAAATAAATTGCAACTGCCGATGTATGGCTTGGAAACCAAGCAACATGGAAAGGTATTGTTCATTTATTGCTATGTTTTTTGCTTGATTCAAAACGAATACATTATTCAATAATAAGAACTCTACTCATTAAAACGGTTTCTGTTCGACTTTGACTACAAATATGAAGATAAAATGGATTGGAACAGTTTCATTTCGCTACTTTTAGCCTCAATTCTGCAGCTCCTTTTTAGTCTACCCAACGGCAACCCATGGAACATCCTAGCGGTGCGTGCAAAGAGCACTGACTTTGTGTGGACATGTGTTGCACGGAACTCCGAAGAAATTACAAAGCTTTGTACCTGGGCGATATCAGAATGGCTAGAGCGACAGGCTCAACTATATTGAGAGGTTCAACTTCGATTGCCAGCGATGAAGGTGTGGTTTGGAGAATGTTCCTTTTCGTCGACCTATTAAGCACTCGAAGCCCCTCGGATGTAGAACAAGCCACATAAAAGAAGTTACGAGGACTGGTGTCGTCTGTGACGATACAAAAAAGGCGGAATGACGCAGCTAACGTGCTTTTAAGCGCATCGTTGCTGTCGCAGTAAGATCATTTAAAACGCAGAAACAAAAATCAGCAACACTGATATAACAGCCACTGGCTCTTGCCTGAATTGCGCTGAGAAACACCGTGCCCCCCAACCTGTTTTTTTTTAACTTATAAATAGGAAATTGTTACCGCATTTCCGCAACGCCCAACGTTTTCTTTCTTTTTCTTTTGCTCGCTCACTCAAAACTACGAAATACCTCAGTTATCCACGTGGCTAAAGCTGCACCTGAGAGGCATTCATGCATCACCGTGAATGGCCGGTTGAGTTTTCTCACTACGAAAAGAGATAGTTGAACGCAGAAAAGCTAGAACATAATGAAAGATACAAACAAACACTGCGCAAACAAGTACTACGGTGGTTGGCAGTGAAAGTATCCTCCATACACGTGCGGAGGACAAGTGGCGGCTTGGTTCACTTCTGCCGGAGACATGAAAGGGTGGACTGTTTGTCGAGCAGAGTGTTGACAAAGGGCTCGCTATAGCTTCGCGCGACGGCCGGACGTTGCTGGAACGACGTCTAGATGGCATACCGTCTCTTTCGTTTCGTTTTCCAGCTTCCAAGCAGGCTCCTTGGTATACGCACTTCCTCCGTACGCGTCTCTTAAAGTATACCAGCATACATTGACCAAGCCTCAGAGAACGCCCACGCAGGAAGAACTCCGTGGGAAGAACAGAAAGTGTGAAGAACGTCAGTGCCACGGGTGTAGGCTGCTTTCGTGTGTGCTTGTGTAAGGAAGTGCATGTCAGCAGTACCATGCAAAACTAAGTGAATGAAACACGGAACAAGCTTCTTATGCAGTTTACGGCATGTAACCCCACGATGAATGGATTTTAAGATCTATTTGTTAGGGACTGTTGGCCTTGTATGCCATAGTGGAAACTCTCTAATTACAATTTTCATGAACAGTTTATTTTTCTTCGATGAAAAATTGTGCACGTCAAGCTTCGGTCATAACAAACAAAGACAGAATAACAAAGCTCTAAGTTTTAATCTACGGTTCAAGTTTCCGCTTTGTAGTTAGCAATGATCTAGTTTTTTTCCTTTCATTAACACAGTCGCACGAGCGAGCATGCAGCACATATCAGCTGTTGCTCTCCTACCAACGAATCTTCAGTCGAGGTACTACATCCTCGCTCAATTGAACTCTCAGCTGAACTCTCTCGCTCTCGCTTTAAATAGCGAAATAATGTTTGATGAGGCTAAAAAATTCTTGAAGAAAAGTCTTGCACCTTGTTTGACCTCAGGTTGCGTCGAACGCAGAAAGATTTTCTGCGCGCTTTCAATTCAGCCTCCTAGTGAGAGCAGAGCCCGAGGAAATATTGTGATTACTATACTCCTCGAGTTAAAACGAGAGTTTTGCACGCTTATGTGGACAATTTATTTTATTTACAGGGCATATAATTGGATTTGTCTAGGTGCACAGGGTTTCACAAGCGGGCCCTAGAGGCAGTGACATGGGGTCCTCTATTAACCGAGCTTTGCTCCTCCTCAGTACTCTGCTGTCGACGCCCAGCTAACGATGACAAGTGTCAAGTTGCGGCACCCATGTAGGTGTACAATAGTTGGATGGCGGCCAGCCAGCAACCTTCATATTGTGCCCTTTGTTCTTGCTTGTTTGGAAGGGACTTTTTTTTTTACTTTTCTCTCTTCTGTTACACCACTATGGCAGGAACACCTCTTACATTATATTCCCCACCTATGACATTTTCGGAGGAGCATGGTGTTTGCGTTGCAGAACTTTGCACACAAATTCACGCTAAGGCTTTGTACATAATACTCCATTCAAGGATGTGCGACTACGAAGCTAGAGTAATGGTCAACACAACGGCTTGTGGGCACCCGGCCTCGGTGAACTTATTGGAAGGCATGGATTTTGATCTTCTAAATTGGGGATGGACCTTTGGTCTGTACTTTTCTGTAATCGTTCTCTTTCTATTCCCTTTCACTAATTCACCAGTGGTGGGTGGCCAACCGCTAGTTTTTCTGGTTAACCTCCCTGCCTTCTCCCTTTATGTCTTTTTTTCTTCCTTCCTTCCTTCCTTCCTTCCTTCCTTCCTTCCTTCTCTTCCTCCGCGCTCACTTTCTTGTGAGCACGGACGTCTATTTGTTTTTTGAGATGCTGATGACTTAATTTACCTTCAGTGTTTTTGACTGCCCACTGTTGCGTGAAAGCTCGTAGCGTTTATTACGCATTTGCCTAAGACGACCAGAAGGTAGGTTTGTTTGTTTGTTTGTTTGTTTGTTTGTTTGTTTGTTTGTTTGTTTGTTTGTTTGTTTGTTTGTTTGCTTGTTTGTTTGTTTGTTTGTTTGTTTGTTTGTTTGTTTGTTTGTTTCCTCTATATTATGGCACATACCCACTCTGGGGGATTGGCCAAGAAAGCGTTGTGTGACCTTTCGATTAGAACCACACTAGTGCTTATTAATATACTGAAAAACAAAAAAAAAGCGAAATCCATCTTCTTATTCTCCTCAGTCGGTGTTGGACCCTCTCGCTAAACTCAAATTTGAAAAGCTTTGCAAAACTAAAAGACAATGAAGTTCATCGAAATGACATATATACTGGGCTGTCTTTGAAAAGCGTGCTTGCAGAGTTGCATATTTTGCGAGAACAGGTACGCTTCGCTGGTCTCTGCCTTCTTACACAGTCTTTCGAATATGAAGCAATAGCGTTATCGTAACCCCTGCGGCGCTAGAGCATAGTGTTTCTGAGACCTGATCAGCCTTTGATTTTGCTGTACAGATTGGAAGTTACTTAACACTAGAGGGATCGAAAGGCAACAGCGCAAAGCTGCCCTCCAGCAGTTGAACACTCGGCGCTCAGTAAAACTGAGCACAAAAAAATGCGATGCAGAGATTCTGCGCTAAAGTAGTTGCTAGTTAAAGTCGAGTTCTTTATGCAGACATAAAACGCACAATGTACGGCGTCATTACTGAAGGTAAAATTTGAAACTGGCGACTTTTCTTCTGCTAAGAACTGCACAGTGACAAAAAAAAAGAAATTAATGTGCCTTTCAGACTTGCGCACGCTATACTTTTTGTTCTCCTGTATGATTGTGCCGCTAGCTTTTTCCCAACATAATAAGTGCACCCGCTTCAATGCACCTGATTCATGAGCAGACATATATGCTGCATTTGTGCTTTGCATGTTTCCTGCATGTTCTGGGATGGTGCCCGCGGCAAACTTTGCATGAAAAATATGCGTTACCCATGAAGTCAGTCATAAATTAAGCAAAGGTATTGCTGCAAAATTTTACAAATAAATCACATATGCACTTTCCCTTACGGTAAATGAGGAATTTTCCCCCCCTTGCAGCCGATAACTTGTTATTAGTGTCATTCCCTCTCTCTTTCTCTCTCTTCAGGCGCAGGAGCAGTTCACTAATATAGCTTGAGTCAGCAGGTGCCGTCTGAATGTTAGCAAAATGAGAACATCAAGTTAGAGTGTTCATGAAGAAACTGTACAAATTAGGCATAGCTTAACTAATGCATAAAACCTAATGAACTAAGTGCCAGTCAGTGACTGCTAAGAATATCGAGGCAAACCCAGAAGTAGCAGAACAATTCTCTGAACCAATTCATTTACTTCTGGCTTTTTACCGTTAGGTAAACAGTAAATAATACGATGTAGTTTCAAGTCTGTACATATTTGAGAACGTCTTTTAACAATTCCTTTGGACAATAGCGCATGCTAGTCTGTTGTTTTCTCAAAGCGCCTAAACAACTTTTACGGTAAAATGGAAACATATTGCATTGAAGACAATACGCAATCTCTACAAGCTGATAATGCGTTGTACCGAAAAAATTTGTTTCATAAGAGACGCGCACCGGGACTAGAAAACGTGTTGTATAAAACAGTTCCGGCAACTTCGATTGTTATTCTCCCGTCTTTCTTTTTTTTTCTTATCCCTCTTTTTGCCCCTTTATTACTTCCCTCAGTGCTGGGTAGCAAACTGGATGTGCGTCTGGTTAAACTCATTGTCTTTCCTTGCTTGTGACTCTCTCGCGTAATTTTACTTACTTTCTACGGATGTTAGCCAACGGATAGATTTCCGATCAACCTAGTCTGAAACGAGCGAAGAGTTGCTCAAGGCAATCTTGAAAAATGCTAACGATAATCGACATTATTTCTGTCCCCGCCACCATCCTTGTTATTTGATGTCTGGTGCCGTCCCAGTTCCGAGCTTACGCCTGCAATATGCTTTTTTTACCACTTGCTCTCATACGTAATCTTATTTTTATGTGTGAATGTGCGTGTGAAATGGCGTTAGCGGAATCGCGGGGTTTAGGCGTCGACATTCCGAGCCATCGAGCAGCAAGGCTGAGTAAGCTATTTGGCGGTCTTAAGGAAGACATGCGATTCGTTCTTTAAGCAAGACAAACAGAACGACCATTAGATGCTGTCTTCTAACGCACTTTTGCTGGCACGACTTGATCTGCGACCTCTTCCTTTATCTCTTTTTATCTGCTCCGTGTTGTGCTGCTGTACGCCTGACCATCGCTTTATTATGGTATCAGATTAGATATACAGGTACCTTACAGACCTTAGAGAAGGCATTGGGGAAGAAAGTGGGGGGGGGGGGGGGTGAGTACCGTTATGCAGTCTGAAATAAGCATTATACAAAAGCAGAAAATACGTCAATACAATAATTCAATTTCAACACAACGCAATACGCCGCAACAATAATACTGTAGTAACACACAAAGTACAAACATATACTTGAAGCACGATATTGGTCAAATGTCACATGATGATAATGTTACATCGTAAGCGTTAATGTGCTACAATGGCCATTATAACTTTTACAAACGGAAAAAGTGATGAAAAGATGAGTGAAGAACACACTATTATTGTGTTTTTCTGCGTATTCCATTGCCTTGTCTCCTCCTCGACCAAAAAATAAGGTCAGGTACAACGCAAGAACTTGCATTCTCAGAAAGTACTTTTCTAGACGGGCTAGTTCAGACAGATGAATGTTATGCAGGCTTTCGTAGGTAACCTTGATTTGAATCAGTCTTCCAAATTTTTCGCAACATCTCTGCGGAGAAACAATGCATAGAATATTTTAGTCCTGGTTCTATGAGTGACAAATCCCCCCCCCCCCATTCGATGATTGCAATGCCCATGCCGAACACTTGGGCGAACACAATAAAATGGCATTGCTGGAAGACTGTTCTTGTTTATTTACTTGCTTCAATGCATGGGGCCTCTTAAAAATATTGACTCGCCAAAAAAATTTAAAGATGAAAGATGTTCAACCAGTAAATGCTAGGTTAGTAAAGCGACGGGGCACTATCCTACCTCTACATTAACTGCCGGGGCTGCAGGGCCGTAAAATGCGCCTTAGTTCATAGCGTGGTGTTTCACATCCGAACCTTTTATCGGAAGGACCATTCATCCTTCCGTCGCCAGCGAACCGTAACCCACCAACCGGTCACGAAACTTGTTTGCATCTCCTTGCCGACGGCTATCCGTAACCCATTCTGCGGGTTATTGACCCCTCTGCCTCCATAAACATGACTTCTCAGGCCCAATAGGTGGTGTCTAAAAGCATACGTGATATATCATTGCTTCCAGCGTCTGCCGTCTCGAGCCAGTGCTCCCGTAATGCCGATACCAACTAGCTCGTCTCCCATTTTTCCTGGCCATTCATGTCTTTGAAGCTCTAAATTCAATTAAGCAGAAATAATCTGGCTTTGACATCTATGTCCTTCGCTCGATGGTGCAGTGACGCTTATGCTTAGGCATGTGTGAGCGCGAAACATGCAGGTCATTTGCAACATTTCATGGCACCATATGCAGTGCCCTAAAAAGATATGGAGGAATTCCTGCTGTATCAGCTACGCCGAGCTCTAAATCTTCTCACGAGACGTCAGAAAGCCCAACATAACTCCACTTCTGCATTATAAAACAAGTGCTGAATGAACCAATATCCAAAGAAACCACCAAGTAATTGTCACAGTCAGCGATTAGCCGGCTCATCATGCATCCGACCAAGAGTGGCCATAGACCTTCCACACCACTCGAGCTGCTGTTAAGAGAAAAGTGTGGTGTACTTATATTGAGCCGCAGTCGAACAACGTTGTAATACACTTGCCTTCTCAACTTACCCTCCTGTTCTGCAATGTTCTACCCTCTACAGATTCCTTACTAGGCCCCTCATATTCCATAACATCTATGGCCCGGTCCCGCGACGTCGGAAACCCAGGGTAGTACCCGTCGAAATTTATTGAAAGGCTGATTTTTATAGAAACTCTGAGTAAACGCATGGTGTTATACAAGAGCACTCTTCTGAAGTGGTCATCTATGTAATAAAGGCTGGTCCTTGTGCCCCAAAAAATTTATCTTATCGCTGAGTAACAAGAATAACGAATAAGATATTGAACCAGACAGACAGGTGTCACGTACTGGCCTGTATTGCAGGTGCACTTAAAAAAACTTCAGGTATATATTGCGAGGCCAAGCATTGCTTCCAGAGCCAATATGTGTCAATCATTCCTGGGGTTCAGGTCAGCTACCGCTATAAAAAAAGAGAAACAGGTGGCAGATGCTGCGACGTGTACATGCACCGGACCTGTTTAGTGCGTGGTGAAGGAGTGACCTCAATAACTTATTTGACAGGAAACACGTTGTGATTTTGGGCAATATAAACGAGACGACGCCTCTTCTCGCCTTCCTTTTGCCACGTATTTGAAGCTCGCTATTTTAATAAAAATGTTTTCTTGAAAGCACTAGAAAGTGGTGTTCATACAGGTATCATAGAATTATCTCATTGGAAAGGGAATGCTTGTATGAAAATCGCAGAAGGCTGGGGTAAATCAAATAATGATGCCGGCACTTCAGATGGAGTACCGGGCTTAGATGATAAAAAAATGACGGAATTTTAATAAAAAGAACAATCGTTAAAATGGTAATACAAATAAGGCAGAAGTTCGAGGGAAGCTATAGAAGCTCGAACAGCTGAGCAGTTCGTGAATACGGGGTGTCAATGGAGCCAACGCTTCAAGAAGTTTCATTACTTCATGTTACGTCGAGGAAGACAAGATCCACTTGTCTAAACGCTGGCTCCAGGGACCCTTGTTCAAGGATTGTTCATCCCATTAAAATGGTAGTGATGCAAGAAAATATTACTTTTTACGTTAAGGTTTCAATTGACAAACTTAGCAAATACATAAGTAACGAAATCCATAATTCCGATTTAATTAAATTGAGTGTGTCACGACGATTGGAGGAATCAGCACTCTGAGATAACGACATGGAGGCTCTGAACGGAATAACACAGAAACACTTGTATCAAATCAAATCTCAAGAATCACCATTATACAAGCATCGTGCACATAGACAATGTCCGAGATTGTCTTAAGAACAGCTGAAATAAACCAGCGAAACAAGACAATGCATGAACTTCACCAGTACAATTGGATATAATGTATGACTAAACGCACTTTGCAGCGTCTGCCCTTATGCCATTTATTCAGTGGACCTTTAAACATGCACAAATACATATTTCGTAAAACATCAGTTGTCTTGCCTTAATAATTTTTACAGCGAAGCTGCATATAGCTAGGTGAAAAAAGAATTCATCCATTCTATGTGCGCGAAAACTACTAGCGCGCACTAGCCACAGAAATTGAGCACGCTCCACTACTCACCACTGCTATACTGAAAATTAAGAAAGGGACACACGGGCGACAAACACTTACTTAAAATTTCTCGACAGCGTAACCAGTAATTGAGAAAGACTTTAGGGAACCGTCGCGATCAACCCAGCAATAAACACTGGGGCCACACGTTTCGCATTCGCTGGTTAACTCTGTACTCTGTATTAATCTGTACGTAGTTCATGGGCGGTGATTTCTGAACTAGTAACATGCTGCGCAAAAACAAAATAAAGAAGTGATCCCCAATACAGAAGAGGGGGAAAGAAGTTGCCCCTCCAATAGCCATCAAGAACAAATATCCCAGGAACCAATCTTGCTTGTTTGTTTAGCTTGTTTGCTTGCTTGTTGGTTTCTACCGGTGACCTAAGTGAACACAGAAATAGGCATGAACAGTAAACACTAGGCCTTTTTTTCTCTCTCTACGGATACTGGCTATTCACCGTACTCGAACTTCGCACACCATATCTTCCTTCGAATTCATTAATGCAGTAAGGTGGCTCTTCCGGCTAATTAGGCGTTCGGTTCAGTTCGCCTAATGGCCAGCCTCGTTTTCACAGCCAGCGCGATCGCCTCGGCTTCCTAGAAAGCGTCCTCATTTGGCGTCTGCCCTCGCGCAAATTCGGGCCTCGGGCCAAGGAAAATGAACCGCATCGAGCAGCCGAATACGCAAGCGGTGCAGCTATCGATGTACGCAGCTCATGCATCGCTTCATTGAACGTTATATATATGTATACCTGACCCTTGTTCACGATAGTGCAGTTTACGCAAGCTCTGTCATGACTATCGCTAACGTGGAAAGTTTACGGACCACGAGTTCTGAAAACTAGCAGCATATTGACGCAGCCTTGGACACACTGAGAGATATTTTGGTAATAATAATTTGCGGAGTCTGAGATCCCAACTGAGCACTGCTATAAAACGAGACATAGAGAATACTGCAAAGTTGACACACCCCGTTTAAATACTAACTTGGAGTGTTTGGGTTATTCTTGACCATCATTGTTAAATCACATTCAGTTAATTATTTTTATTTGTTTGGTTGTTCCTTATATATGTGTTTGTAAAGCAAATGAAATTTCATTTATCCTTGTGTTCTGTTTTTGTGTGCTTTTTGAGGCCATTGTGTATTACTTTTATATTAAACTAATCATTTGTTTTCGTTTCTTTAACGGCTGTTCTTCATTGCTGTTGCCCACACGCCATTACGCTGGGCTACGGACTAGTCAAGCCACCTATCCGGCAGCTTTTTTTTCTCGTTGTCCTCCATCTGTGAAATCGTACATGGTGGAAATAAAGATTCAATTTGATTAGATTTGGTTCAATTTAATTCCATATGATTTCATTTGAGAGAGAGAGAGAAAAGCAAAGGAAAGGCAGGGAGGTTAACCAAGTTGCACCCGGTTGGCTGCCCTACACGTGAGAAGGGGGGAAGAGGGAGGAAAAAAAATAGAGAAGGGAAGATGGAAAGAGAAAACTTTGAAAACCACGATATGCTTATGCAGCCCACAGTAGTGGAGGGCTTCGAAAATTTCGACAGTCTGGTGTTCTTTCTTGTGCACTCACACACCACAGAACATGGACCTGACCTCGGGTATTTCGCCTTCATCGAAATTCGACTGCCGAGGCCGGGATCGAACCCGCGACCTTTGGGCAAAGAGGCGAGACTACAGTATTAACGCGGCAGAAGATTAGTATTTTGGTTATTATGCCTGCGGTAGCACGTATATATATATATGTACAGACAGGCTAATTGTACGAAGATGTCGCTGGTTACCGCACCGAACTACTTTGAAATGCCGCGCTTTTCTTAATTTCTGCAATCGAATAAACTTTTGAAGACCTCTATATAAGCAAAATCGTTACTGTAGCTCTAGCAAAGGATCAGTCTCTCGTTCAGCCCGAAACTTCTTCCCGGCAAGCATGCATCTCATTTACCGCGTCGCTAATTTAGACATCAATTTTACTGCACATAGACATACAGGCTTTCGCTTTTTATTCCGCAGTTCGTCAGATGAACGCGTGTACCAGTGACCACGATCAGTACTGTTGAATATTGATGAGCAATTATTCCCCGGCACTCCGAACATGAGCAGAGAGCAATGTTCGAAAGAGGGAAACTTTTTCTACAGCGTAATAACGAACCTCCCGGCCCACATGACTTTCTGCGCGAGAAATTACGAAAAAGGAAGATTAATTACACTCTAGCACCCACTGAGAAACAAGCTTTATTTTAATTGCTGTCGTTTATAGTCGACTGGTGACATAAATCGATAACTGTAATTTCTTATTGGGTGTACTTCCGGAGTCATATGTAAATGGGGATGCACAGAATTAATGCCGGTCTGCGTCTTCTCTTCGGATTCACTAGAACGTGCAAGTTTCTTTATTTTCGTTCGGTGGAATGGCGCATTCCATTGGTGAAAGCGAAGTGATGCACGTGGTTCTCCAATTACCACGCATCACTCCGGCCTTTGCATGTTCACACTCACTCCCACTCTACATCGCAATTATTCAAATGATAGTGGCTTTTTTGATAGTGACGTGCTTTTTTTCAGTTCACTGGTGTTGACACTGAACTCTCGCTTCGTGAAGAAGAAAAGACGACGACATTAGGCCTGGAGCGCAGTCGAGCTACAGCCGGGTCGGGGTCGTTAGCATAAAAAAGCGAGTTTTCCTATGCAACTTCGCGCCGTTTATGTTAAAGCTCATTCACTCGATTTGTCGAAACGGTGTCGCATGTTATTAGGACATACGCACATTTTCTTTCTCGTTGTGTACACGGGCGTTTCGACATGGTTTCGCGAAAATGTGAGGCGTAATCGCTAAGCGGTAGGTAAATAATCCCTCGCATCGCGGATGTCAGTACATATTGGAACAGTTTCCTATTGCATCATTGAACAAGAGTGGAGGACTGAAAAAATTAGAGCAGCTTGCACAAATGTCCCGCAAGGCTGGGTCACAGCAGCGCTGGTGGGCACCCTAAGCTGGTCCTTGTCTGGCTAGCCTATTACACTACCCCTCTTTCTTTCACACAATTTGCTATACTATATTAAACACGGCTATGCTTGTTCTCTTTTTCATTTTTGTCTCTGTTCATTTCTATTTCTTTCTTTCGCTCTCTATCTTTTTGTTTCTCTCTCTCTCTATTTCACGCTTCTCTTTCTTTCTATCTCCCTCTGTCTTTTTCTGATTCACTCTATTTCTGTCTGTCTTCCATTTCTTTTTGTCTTTCTCTTTCACCCTCTGCTATGCTCTACTCTCTCCCCTCCTCTTTTCTCTCCTATCCGCCCTCACATCTCGCCTCCTCACCCTCAATTTCATTTCCCACCCGCTTGCTATACTACCCTACACAAGGCCTATGCTATGCTATGCTCTGCTAGCATACCTGAATAGCCGAGTGGATAGCCGAGTGGATAGCCGAGCGGATAGCCGAACGCCAGACAAATCGTGCAAAAACAAACAGGAAGCTTAATTCCAAAAAGGAAGATACAAGATTTCAGTGAGTGGTGAGCGCTCAGAAAATCAACTTCAGAAACATGCAGCTTGATTTCTCGGCACAAAAATGACCTCTAAAAAATGGACGGGAGGCGATCCGCCGCTGTTGATCGATAGGTAGACCATCAAATGCGCGTTACCTGATGGTTGTATGTTCGGTCCCACCGGTGAAAAGTTGTCGTTTCGCCACATTTAGTTCTTCACATTTACCACGCAACTGCGAAAGGGGTCCTTCCACGCCGACTGTCCAAATCGTGGCGCTCGAAAAAAATCGATTTTTCTAAAAAGATCTGAGAAAATTGCACACAAAGAGACATTACTTCTACGGTACTTTCTCAAAAATATTTGAACGTAAAAAAAATTTTGGGTACATGAGCGCCATTTGAACATAATATAATAATAATATCTGGGGTTTTACGTCCCAAAACCAAGATATGATTATGAGAGACGCCGTAGTGGAGGGCTCCGGTAATTTGGACCATCTGGTGTTCTTTAACGTGCGCTGACATCGCACAGCACACGGGCCTCTAGCATTTCGCCTCCATCGAAATGCGACCGCCGCAGCCGGGATCGAACCCGCGACCTTCGGGTCAGCAGCCGAGCACCAACCGCTGCACCACCGCGGCGGAAAATAACAAAATTTGAACATAACGAAATGTTAGAACACCTGGTACCAAAAAAAGAAAGATTCGCTATATATTGACCCTACCAGGCATTCTTTCAAGACTTGCTTTTTTTGCGTTTTCGGAGCATCGTGATTTCATTATAGGACACTTCCTTATAATAGCTTTACATTTTTTTACTCCTTAGCGCATAGGTTATGTTGAGTAAATTGTAGCATATTCCCTTCCTGCATTTTCCTTTTCATCTATTTCTCTCTCTTTCTTGTAGCATATTCGGGAATTTTTTTTCACAGAAGACGATTATAGATGAAATGCACAATTTTTTATAGAACATTCCTTAAAACGTACAATCTCCTAATTTTTTTTTTGTTTTCTCTGTGTGCGGCGCACAGGCTGTAAAATAAAATCCTGAAATTCGCAAGAACGCTTGTGTTATGGTTGTTGCTGTTTTTCTTTCTTTTTGTTTAGCCTCGATACAGCACCGCTGCAGAAGGAAGTATCATGTGCACGCATGGAAAATGAATTGCATGGAACAACATACAAAAGTAATTCGGTGGCCTTCTTATTTTCTTAACTTTCTTTTTTTTGCAGTTCAATTCACGCTCGAAAAAGGAGAAAGCAAGTGGAATAGGTGTTGCTACAACCTCTCCGCTCTAGCTCTCTACTTTGACAAGGCAACAACGGAGAGCAACAACACGACCGACTGATTACCATAGCAAATCAAGAGCAAGACGGAGAGGCGACGAGTCAGCGCAAAACGAAATTCGTTTTCAGATTCAACGCCTTTCGGGTTACAAACAAACAAACAGACACTCAAAGCTTTTGTTGGCTCAGTGCTGTGGAGTTCAGCAAAGACGCACACGACAAACGGGCGTTGCTCTTCAAGATTCTGCTAGGTTGCAGAATGGCGTATTATGTGTTTACTTATAGTCTCGACAAGAGGAACACAGATACTGGCGTTTAATGCAGGTCGAATCCCATGTACGTCTTCCTCTATTCATTCTCCCGGTTTCTTCTTGGAGGACCAAAGCCCTGTGCAATGTTAGTGATTTTTTTTTTTTGCAGAGCTCATTCATAGCGTGTTTCCTTTCAGCGGAAGCGAGTAAGTAATGACGTTAGTAGCTGGAGGGTGTTAGAAGTACGCAGCGAAAAAAGAAGGTCGAGTTGTTTCTTCAGTATAAATAGTGCAAAGAAAAGATATGCTACGCTGCTCGGATCTTTTGAAAGAGAACGGAATGCAAAGGCAATATACAAGGATGACCCGTGTTTCTTCTGAGAAATGAGTTTACAGCGGCACTTCGCCGCGCAATAATGTGAATTACAATGTGTCAACACCCCGTTACGATGTGTAGGGACTTCCTTTTCTGCGTACAGTTTCTCTAAGAAACGTTCCGAGCGTATCATTTCACGCACGCGAAAAAGCCATCCCCGCTAAGAAATGTGCAATTTCTTGTAACGCAGTATATTTGAATGTTCTTTAACGCGCTATAGAAGACACGTTATTTTCTGAATGCTAGATCCCGACCTTTAGTACGGCCTGAGTTGTTGTTCTACTTCGTTTACACATCCATGTTCTGAGTGGGTGTGAAAGCAGCAGCATAATTTCCACGCTCGCCTATTTCGCGGCATGAAAGAACAGGGTTTATTGGCTCACCGTGAGGCCAGTGGTGTGCAGTCTTGCGACTAAGGCTAGATGTGGAAACGTTGTGGCCATACTTGTCATTTGCAGTGATAGACAAACAGGAAAAGAGATTATATCAATGTTGCCTACCAGTTTCATGAAAATGCCCCAAATCATGGTCAAAATTACCCTACTTTACCCTAAAGAATTGTTTAACTACCCTACATTTCATCCTACGCCTAACAATAGCGCACTGTAGCACTAAAAATGTACAGACTACACTTCACTGTACACATGCAGACGTGTAGTGGCGCTGAAGTCGGTAGCTGCTTTGAAAACTGGATTTGAAAAAATTTTGAAGAGAAAATAAGGAACGTGAAAGACAGCGGATGGGAAGAGAAAACGTTCCGGTATCTGTATGGGAAGAGGGCTTGACTGACAGCTGAGAAAAATAAGTAGGAGACTCACCAGCAAGTATAAGGCAGACAGTGTAAGCGATATGGTGAGAAAGAGAATTAAGCGAAATGTCAGAGTGGCGGAAAAGATGTATTGGATAGCAGTGATGGAAAAAAAGCCGGCAAAAGAGAGAACGGCAGCTAGCATCTTAAGCGGAGAAGTTGATAAGGCAGAAGAAACAGCCATAGCCCTTGCAATATCTACCTGTGTTGAGACAGCAATAATGCTAACCGATTCCCAAGCAGCGTGTCGAAATTTTCAGAAAGGGAGAATTTCCAGGCAAGCCTTAGAAGTTCTCGCCGCTGCCGCAAAGAAGCACCTACCAGAAACATACATCGTTTGGACTCCGGGTCACGAGTCCCTGATGGGAAATAAGGCAGCCGACGCTTTCGCCCGAGCTCATGTTCACCGGGCCTTCCCGCAGGACGCACTGAGGAGGAAGGAAGATGTATCTAAAAAATACAGCGAAATATTGAAGCACTGCAGGCTAAACAGAAGAATTTATCCGCCAGCTCATTTCAGCATGACTAGGGAAGAGGCAGTAATCCTCAGGAAGCTGCAGACGAACACTTATACGTTCACGGTACACTATACTTCACCGTATCTCACCGACTGAGTACTCGTACATCTGCAAGTACTGTGATGTCCTGGATACCTTATGCCATATAGTATGGGGATGCAGACAAAACCCTAGCGCCGTTACACTAACCGAAGAGCAGTGGGAGGCCAAGTTATCGAACCCAGGTGGCCTGAAGAATCAGCGAAGCCTGGTTCAACGAGCGCGGGAGATGGTGAAGGCCCACGGCTACCTGGAATAAGGAGGCAGCCCACCTTGGGCGCACAGTGCGCTTGCTCGCAATAACAAATTATTCTCTCTCTCTCTATCTCTGGGTAACTACCGATAAGATAAAGACGAAATAAGCAAATGTACACTTTACGTTAGTTCAAGCGGATGCGCTTTGCTGTTTGAAGCGAGGTCGGGTTGCCTTAGTACTGAAACATTGAAGATGCCTTAGTACGCATAGGTATAAAGCAATATTCAATGAAGACGAGAAATGCACATGCGTGGTGAAGGTTAGGAAAGGCTGGAGCATGTTTAATTGAATGTGGAGACATCCACCCGGGTGCGTGTTCGGAATTTGCGTGTTAGGAAATAGAATTTACTGACTCGAGGACCTAGAAAAAATGAGCGAACTTTCTGCATGTTTCTTATAAATGCTGACAGACGGCGTTTGAGTGGGATGCCCCAAGACGGAGTTAAACATTGAAGCTACGTATTTCCCAGTATGACTAGCGCAGAATTTTTAAAGAAAATGCACAGAAATAAAAACTCTTCCGAAAATTGCATTTCAAAAGAAATGTGCTTCGAGGGAATCGTCGGTTCTTCACAGAACAGTACACTGCGTATATGTTAAAATCCCCTGAGCCGTGAGGCGTAGGACTTATCAAAAAGTGATATTGGTGTTCTTTCTGTGATTTTTATAGGGATAACGAAATCTGTGTGTGTTTTTCCACCTATCAGAAAACAAGAAATACAACAGCATCAACGCTAAAATTTGCAAGAGTGATCTCGTGCAGTGCTTATTTCACCCATGGCTAGTATGTGGACACGCTATATATAGGCAAATAGAAGCTTCGCAAAGGCAGTACTGCGATTAGAAGCAATCTATTTTCATCTGTCTTGAAAGGCATAATCAATAAGGCAATGAGTAGAAAACTGACGGAACATTGAACAGCTTAAAAATGAGGAGGTAAAACATGCAAATGTTGTGATGACTTCTTTTCTACGAGCGTTGAAGAAATATTTGAGTAGTCGCAATAGCATATATATGAGCTTTGAGACGATATGAAAATGAAAAAAAAATTTCAAGCGTATTGTTCAAGGTGAACTGAATTAGGCACAGGTAAAAATTTCGTATCACACCAAAAAATTTTAGTGAACTTAAAACTGAATGTCGCTGTGACCCCACGTGTAACGATCTACCACACCAAGAACAAACAACCGAGTTTAAACTAGAGAATATAATAAAATAAAATAAAGTAGAATGCAATGCAATAAAAAATCACGCCATATCCAAGAAGTGAATGATGATGAGTGGGCGAAGCGCGATCATTTTCATCCATGGCAGAAAGAGAATGTGTGGTCTGGAACGCGCTTATACTTCATGGTCATCAGCGTCATCATCATCGTTATCACGTGTACTGGGTACATTCCACTATACTGGTGTAGGCTTATGCCACAGGAGCGAAGGAAAGACACGCCTGAACCATAATCGACGCCAGCAACAAAACGTGAGCCGTGGCTTCACGTGCCACAGCCTAGCGCCTTCTTTATTTTCTTCTCTTGCCGCCGCGCGCTCTCCGGTTTGCGCGCCGCCCGAACGAGGGCGCTACAGGAACGCGCTTAGACTTCATCGTTATCACGTGTAGTGGGTACATTCCACTATACTGCGTCATCGTCATCTTTATCACGTGGAGTGGGTACATTCCACTATACGTGGCTATCTACCTGCCTACCTACTACTACTACTACTACAGAGGAGGGACAGACCCACACCCTTAGGAGCTTCGCCCCTAATAAAAATAACATGCTAATAAAGTGCTCCAGTCATAGGGAGAGAGGTCTGAAATGACTAATTTCGGCCAATGAATGAAGGAAGGAAATTTTCACGGCTCGCTTCATTGACACAAACTTAATGAAAACCAGCAGACAATGAAGATATAGGAAAAGTTAAGTGTACTGTTTTAACCCTCTATTGCATGAATTATGAGAAAATCAATAGAAAAATTATTTGATCATTTTTTATCATTAACTACATGAAGAATAACATGTGCAAAAATTTTCAGATTTCTTGTGACGGTATTAATGAAAATAGAGGTTTGTGCCAAATATGGCACACTATGCACGTGGGCGAGCAAACTTGCTGCCATGGCTGAAAAACAAAATCTCACTGATTGCGGTCTTTTTTGCTTGATTTGTGGAATAAAGCAAAGCAATTGCTTCCTGTGTTCAGGCATAATTGAACATTTTGGTTAGTGCATCTGACTGCCGACATCTACGTGCAAGATGGCCGCTTACACGTTTGGCTCTTCGCATGGTGCCGCCTTGCTGTACTTTCCTGCCCGAATTTCCAACCGCTGACTTGTGGTTGTGAGCGTCAGTTGCCGACAGATCGTAAAAGCTAAATATCGCCGTGCACTGGTTAGACTTCACATAATTTTTTCGTGCACCCACGCCAATAATGTAACAAAAAATTGCCAGGTACTGCTGCTGACACTCAATATTTTCGTGAAGCATCTAAAAACCTACCGCCACAACTGAAATCTGGCAAAAACAAGCTGTGCTGCATGATCTCAGATGATTTCTTTTCGTTTGTATTTGCACTGTGCAACAAAACATAGATGGCATCATATTGCACATTTCATCACTCACATGCATACTGTGCCAAATATGGCACATATCGATTTCCTACTATATACGTAGTGGAAAACGGAATTGAGAAGAGCCTTAATGAGCATGAATTGTCAAAGCCACGAAATATGCCAAAATAATTTTTCTTGCTTCTGAAATGAGAAAATGGTTGCACGAAAAATATAGCAGTCACTGTCGTTCATGATCCGAGCTTGCACGTGCACCGTGCAATCTATTTCATGTCTAGATTTCATACTGCTCTAGGGATGGCAGCGCTTTTTTTATATTTAGTGCACGTAACTATAAGGATTACTCTAACTGTGTCACATTCTCCACTGGTAATCTTGCGCCCGCTATAAAAAATGTTAATCGGTATGTGCCAAATATGGGACGCCATGCAATAGAGCAGGGGTCTCAAACACGCGGCCCGCGGGCCGCATGCGGCCCGCCAGGCTCTCGGTTGCGGCCCGCGGCCCTCACATGACTGTCTTTGCCCCTCGTATTTTATTTTATTCTTCTTATCAAGTATGTTCCTGGGGTACATAGACCTGACTGGTTTAACGCATTGTTGCGTGAGGCATCCCATGTGTTCACTGTGTTTTGAAATATTACCGTGAAAGAAAAATTATATTTCACTATCGGCGTGCAGATTTGAGTCACTTTCGAGATCGGTATCGACGTGTTTTTGGAATCCTGGCACCGAACCTCCTTCAGAAATTACCTGTATATGAGATATGGGAAAATTTTTTTTCAAATGGCAGCGTTTTCAAGCAGGTTGTACAACCCTCCTCCCCCTCCCCCCCCCCCCCCCCCGCTTCTACCTTCTTCACTGCCCCGGCCCTTGCGGGACTAAATTGCGTGACTGCGGCCCACAGGCCGAGTTGAGTTTGAGACCACTGCAATAGAGGGTTAAGTGTATTGCAGTAATTATAGGAAGGAAAACAAGAGAGAGAGAGGAAAGGCAGGGATTTTAACCAGTTTAGCATAACCGGTACGCTACCCTGTACAAGGGGAAAGAGATGGGGAGATTCAGAGAAGAGTAAAAAAAAGAGAGATGTGAAGAAAGTAAACCGGAAGAAAAAACATTTTGCCACAGGCAAGTACCGAAAATGAAACCTTCGGATTACGCGCCCATCAGACTTGAAGCTTTCAGGTAGTATGCGATGACTTATAAGTCAGCTATCCGCAAGGATCATGTGCTTCATGAAGTCAGTCGCCGTCATGGCTACGAGCGGAGCTGACTAACACTCCCAGGTTTGCATGCACATAAAAAAGTTCCCGATAAATGGACGCGCCGACGACTGCCGCCGTAACTCAGTAGGTGAAATCATCGGCCGCGTTATCCGAAGGTTGCAGGTTCGGTCCCTTCCGGCGGCAAGTTGTCTTTTCGGCCACTTTACTTTCTTCACATGTATATCACAATTACTACCGTACAGTTAAAAACCGTATATTTAACGTCCCATATACCTTCCGTGGCATTATCTGCTGGTTTTCATTGACTTCGGGAAATCATCATAAAGCTTTAATTTTGTGATATCGATTGTATTTTCTGATGCAGTTTATTGGAGCATTCATAAATTGCCGTACATATGTTAAATCACTTAAAGAAATGATTGTCAGGACATCTTATTTTTGCCTTGCGTAGTAGTTGATGGTAAAGATTAAAGGTTGTCATCGCTTACACTGTGGGGTATTAGACGGTGTTGAGCGATGATGCTATTTTATTGTTTGATTGAGTTTAGTAATCCGCTGATATTCCGCGTGTTTCATCTGTTTCACCATCTATTTGTATTACGACATCAGCGTTGTGCGGCTGGTGGTTGGCAAAAAAAACTGCATCCAATAGAACTCATTTCACGCAACAGAATTCATCCAACAGAGCTTATTTTGGTAAAGAAGTGCAATGATACCCGAACACAGACGTCCGAACCGAGGACAACAAAAAAGCCCGCTGAAGCTTGTTGAGACACTTTGTTCACAGCGACATCGCCGACGCGATATTACAGCACCATTTCACAAATTCATGGAGGCCGGAGATGCCGTTATTATAGTTTCTGCTCGTTTTTTTTTGCTAATTGCGTGATGTCGTTCATTGCACGCCATCCATGATTAAGCTTAAATGGAACAGGCAGCCTTTCATTACTTGCGCAGTTATGTGCTATTAACGATATAGTAAGGCCAGGGCGCATCGCAAATTGACAGCCCAGCTGCTGTTCGGTTAACAACGAAGATTCAGAATTGCTTTTAAATGACTATCTCCCTGGCTTAGTGATACGATAGCGAACAATAACTTTGATGTCTAATTTTTTATGTGAAGATCTAATCTTCGTATGAAATATCGCAATACGCTTCATCAATCCTATATTATGTACGGACCATGTTCCACTCTGCGGTGTCAGATTCGATCAGGCGACTAAACCTGTGTAAGCGCTTACCCTTATAGTCACATAGCTTAGTTTCATAGGCGTTACCATGACAACTCAATTTAGAACTTCAGTATCAACTTCGCGTACAAAAGAAAGATAACAGGGCGCAAGTCTCGCTTTCGTCACGCTCTTCTTATTTTTGTTATTTGCTCTGCCAGCACCAATAAAAATTGAATGCCTGTACTTCCGCGAACTTTTCACTTCCCGTGTCATGGGGGTTTGTCGGTGGACTAAACTTTTTATAGCCGTACATATAAAATATAGCCGGAAACTTCCCGAATCGGTTGACTATTATGACGATGAGAACAGCGTTCTAAATGACAGAAAATAAAAACGGTGCTAAGTTGTGCGCGAAAGAAGGAAGTAAAGAAAGCACAGAGATCAAGAAAAAATGTGCTCTGGTGCCTACAAAGACAAAGACCGAGTGAGTCATAAAGAAAGAAACATATATGAACGCTCCCGTATGTTTCATCTGTTTCACCACTATACGCTGATTATACAGAGTTGTCGAAACTCTGCAAAACTTTGGCCACTTTCTCGCCGCAAAGGTACCATACAATATGGTGGGTTAGGCCAGGAGTGTCGGTTGAACAAAACGAATCTGCAAGCTCACCCTCTGTTTCTCTTAGCTCTCACTGGTGGTTGAGCAATGGGGGCACTGTGTTGCTCAACATTAGGTAGCGGGTTCGATTCCCGGCAGCAGTGGCCCTGGAGATGGAGATGGAATGAAAAGCTGCTCGTAAAGTCATGAGCGCAAGCGATTTTTGTATGACTAATGTGTTACCATAGAAAATTTTTTTAGTGATATCTCAATTCAATCATCCTTAACCTACGCACTTACCTACTTACCTAGTGCCCACGGAGAGTGTAACGTTGCCAAGCTCTATGCGCCACACACTATCAAGGAAGCCTAGTACAAGACTATTTCAGTCACTCATCCCGTGCTTTGCGCTTAAATAGATTTTCTGGAGTAATATTGAAAATATGCAGGTTTACTACCTGCAACTTTAGTATATAAATACGCACCAGTGGGTATTGGTGCCGCTTATTCCTTCGCGCCCTTGTACGATCGCAGTACACATCATATTCTCACTCTACACCTGACGCAATATACGGTGCCGTCAACCAGGCAAGCTGCACATTTAAATGAGAACGAATGAGTGGGAAATAAATTTGCACTTGATATTCAGTTTCGAGGTAAGTACAAAAGTTAAAACACATTTCGCAGCGCTTGGTCGCTAAAACTCAAGGAAGGAAACAACCTGACGGAACTGGCCCCAGATGACATGTATGTCAACTGCCGCAACAAGCAGGAAGTCGATAAAGCGCAGCAAAAAGTTGTGCGCATGTTGCACACCGCATGTTGGACGAAGGCATGTTGGGCCAAGCCAGAAACCATTCTGGAATGTCGACCTGAGAAGGTCATCACGGGTGAAGGCGACGAAGGCAGTGCTCAACTTCTTGAAGGCAATAGACTTGCACCGGTGATTATAGACTTATGGCGTTATGATGACTGTGAAGTGTGACTGTGTGTGCGTTCTCTCTCCGCCCTCTTTCTCTTTCTTCATCTTTTAAACTCGCCCGCCCCTTTCCTCTATGTCGGGTAGTATACCACTCCTTCTAGACTGGTTAACATCCCTGCCTCTTCTTTCCCTCCTGTTCCTTCCTTACTTGCTTTGCTTCATGAAGCAGCCGATCAGCCGAGAAAATTTTCTCTCTGAACTCCGCGTCAAATTAGTTCGAGTGAATGAGCACCCAGACTGCTAAGATAGAAATCGGGTTCCGCTGTTGTCACCCGGATCTCGAAATAAGTTGGAATTATTTAACCTCTGCGCGGAAAAAACGGTTCCGTTCTCATTTTCTATAACCTCTGCTCATTAGGGTCGTGCTGCAGGGATATTATTTAGCTTTTCCGCATGCGGTTTGAGCGCGATAATCAGATGGGAGCAAACAATCAGTAAAACAGAAAAATTCTTGCTCTAGCAACGACTCGTTCGAATTCAGTGAGCTTTGAATTATTGAACCAATGTTGAAACTGGAGGTTATTTCAACACCGACAATGTCCTTATTCTCACTTTTTTAGTGCGGCCAAGGTGCTATCAGTAAAACAAAATTTGGGACAGTATGCACACGAAGCTTCAGCGGGATGCAGTAATTACCGTAGAGAGATCACTCCTCTTTTCTTTTATTTTGTCCGGATTCTTTTTTTTTAACGAGAAAATGGAGAGTATGTCGCAACCACAGCGTCATCGATGGACTGAGAGCAAATTACAAATGTCTTGAAATGAGTTTTTCATTGTCTTACGTCTTGCAATCATTTGCGTGATCTCGTAATACGTATGCAGGCTGGCAATAAGAGGTGAACGAAAAAAGAAAGGCAAAATTTATTCGTTAAGGACCTTCATCGGTTCTCAACTCAGCGTGCGGTCCACTGAGGGCAATCTAATTCTCATGAAGGTGGCAAGTTGTGCTCAAATAACATAAGAATGGCATTTTCGTTACAAGATTCGGTTTGGATACGGTTGTGGGCTATGGCTACATCTTTGAGATTTCACGTGCCAAAACTAAGATATGATTATCAGGCAAAGTTTATATAAGACAATGGTCGCCCCGAAGCCTGAAAATCATACGGTATGACATCGCGTCGCCACAAAGTGAATTGTGAGGCCAATTTTATCATCTTAACTCTACTATACGTTTTTTTGTGAGGAAGGCGAATGAATCAGCGGAAGGAGGGGAGGGCAACTACCGTTTTTTCACATTAAAGCTCTTCTCAGCTTGCTATGGATAAACATGAATGTAAGAGAAAATTCAAAGGCGTGACCTTTGTATATCCGCATAGGCTCTGTAGAAAATTACTGCCTCGCACGGTTGGCATGCGAATAAGCCGGTCGAGCATCGTTAGGTCATTTTCCGAGCCTGTACTTCCTTTCGGCAAAACTGTGCAGTACGTTGAAAACTACCCCTCACATGAAAAGCAGAGAAGACAGCAACCCTTTTTTATGCTTAGGCCGACTTCGCTATATTTTCCGTTGTATGCCTTCAGTTTCACATTTTTAACAGCAAAGCTGTTGAGAAAATCGTTCCTTGTTCCCCCCGTACCAAAAAACTGTCATGATCACATACGGATATGCGCCCCAGAAATTGGGTATATCCTACTCACAGGTGGGCAAAAAATTTAGAGCTCACTCAGACTCCCTCATCAAACATGCCTCACCCTTAGGCCTTACTCGGACTAAGACTCACTAAAACTTTCCTCAGTTGGACTCACTCGGACTTAAACTCGCCAAAATATGACTCACTTGGGCTCACTCAGACTCACGGTTCTATCTGAGTTTGAGTGAGTGGACTAATGAGGCCATTAGCATACTATTAGCTGTTTCGTCCAAGGTGTCAATGCTTTTTAACACTGATATCTCGCATAATCGGTCCTCTACTTGGCGCTTTTGATCTCGTACATTTAAATACGAGTTATCAGTGGTTGCAATGCACTAAGGACATTCTTATGGAAAGTGGTGACTCATACGATATGTTTTTAACAAAACCTTCCTTTGAAACAGAATGGGGGGAGGGTCAAGCCACCTTCCCCCCCTCCGTAACACACGCATATGTTCAATTAATATTTAGCTCGCGTATGAACGCTACTGCGTTGATGTGTGAGTAGACATAAGTAGTACAAATGTGAGCCGACATAAGGCTGATAGTGATGCTGAAGCTGAGGATATAGTACGAGAGATCGGCACAACAATGTGGAGCTCACTCAGACTTACTCATCAAATATACCTCGCCGTTAGGGCTCACTCGGACTCACACTCATCAAAGGTTTCCTCAACCAGACTCACTTCGACTCCGAGTCGCTAAAATTTTTCTCAATCGGACTCACTCGGACTCAAACTCACCAACATATTGCTCACCAGGACTCCCTCAGGCTCCGACTCACGGCTCGATCTTAGTCTCAGTGAGTCTGAGTGAGTCGACTCATGAGTGAGTTTGCCGACTTATGATCCCCCCTATGCACACCTGGTTCAATAAAAATTAAGCAGGCAACAGTGGGTCCAACAAACGGGTATGTGCCACAGAATTTCGTGCCGCCTATCAGAAAACTATCATCATCAAAACGGGCATGTGCCTTGATGGAATAGGTATCTGAGAGCACCATGCTACCTGCTTGGACCCACACAGCAATGTCGTGCGCGTAACCATAGCTACACCACTGCCACGTGATGATTTGTGCTTATAAATGCTAGTGTACAGCTCGCGCCTATTCATGCGCAGCCATGGGTCGGCTAAAGAGAAATTGCACTTCCACGCTAAAGTTCAACATCGCTACTGCCAAGTTCAAGCAAAGTTCAAGCAAAAGTTCAAGCGAAAGTTATGCCTTCGTACAGCAATAAATAAGCATGAGACCGATCAGCTTCGCTGTGTATCGAGCATTGCGCGGCTTAGTACAAACTTTGAGCCTCTTTTTCTTTTTTTTTTCTTTTTTTTTTTTTACTTTCCCGGCTGAAATGTGCAGGCGCAAAAAGTACAGGACGTTGACTTACCGGTACGTTACACTTGTTCATCGACGCACGAACTCCGCCTTTTCAACTTTTTTGTTTCCTTTTTTTTTATTTGCTGCAGTGCAGCTTTAGTCCTCCTGCTAATACGAACAAGCTAAAATGTACTTGTTTGCGTGGTACTGTTACGAAGAAAAAAAAATGTAATAAGCTTACAGCTTTCAAGAGCTCTGAACAATTTCAGTCAGACTGGATGCATAATCCACCGTCTCAGTAGAGAGCGTCTTTGCCGCGAACGTCTCGTGAACAAGATGAAAGAGAATAAAGAACGTGGCACCAAAACGTTCTTTCCAGCAAGTCGAGTCTTTGTCGAGGTAATCACCTCGGGGCCACTCGAACAATTATGCAAATGACGTGACGAGAAAACGCAGGCGGGCACGGCGTTACTGTGTCTTTGCCCAACGCTAAAGCCGCGGAGTCGCCGACGTGACTGTAACTCGCATCAGAAGATGAAGGTCGGCCGGAATCTTAGGGCGACAACATAACAAAGGGTGCGCTGTGCTGTATGGATTTAGGCAGCGCTGGTAATGTGTTCCAGCTTTTACTACTTTTTTGTAAGATTCACCGCACTAAAGGCGTTACGACCCATCTGCGCTCCGTGCGTTAAGGACTGCATTCGCTGGCTGGCCCAGCAAGCTTACTAGGCTTGTCACAAGACTAAGAAATCCCATTGTCCCTTGTGTTCCGCAAATGGATGGGGTTGCGACAAGCCTAACCTATGCCGTTTGCCGTCAGGCCGCGGGGGAAAAGGAAGATAACTCAGACGACGCGAAGAACATTCGGAGGTCGTCCATGAGAGCCAGTCGCTTAGCTTGCGCGAAATGAGGTGACTTAGACGACGTGAATTTGTGGCTGGGTGGACTGCTCGTGTTCTTTGGATATGAGCATTGAGAATGTTGAAATTTTTACAGCGGAGCTCTTAGGCGGTCGTTCCGAAACTTTGTCAAATGCATTTTAAGGGGTACGTTGAGGTCACGAAATTTGAAATAATAACCCAACAGTTGTTAGTCCAGCGCCTGTCCAGTGTAGTCCTTCATCTTGTGTAACAGCGTACAAAACTGGGCGAGTTGGTTGAACTTCATGGTTTAAAAAGCAGCGCAAAAAGACGGTACACAAGATGAAGGAGGACACAGGACAAGCGCTGAACTAGCAACTGTCGTCTTTATTAAAAGAAAGCGAATAAATACAAGCAGTTTTGCTGCGTGCGCACCCTCTAAGCTGCAGAAATTGTCACGTGTTTTCAAGTAGGCTGATTTCACAATCATGAAGATAGATAGATGGGGCGGAAATGCAAGTATCATGATTTTTCTTGATGTGGAAAGCTTCGATGATTCCACGTGATCTTTGATCCATGTGCCTGAAGATGACATGCGTACGATCAAACAAAGGTTTGCAGCCACATGAGCGACAATGAGAAGACAAATGTGATGTGGGTGTGCCCTTCAATGTGTTGCTGTGTTGGCGGAGCCTCTCGTTAAGGCAGGCGCCAGTCTGTCCTATATAGACTTTTCCACATGTTAATGGGATATTGTAAACAGCACCACACACGCACGTTACAAATCGAGTGCGATGCTTAACGGAGCACACATTCTTTTTTGCTGAACCTGCCATCGTTCTATCTACAGCGGCGCATGCTCTCCCAAGCTTACCGCGAGCGGGGAACACAACATTTACGTCAAAGCCTTTTGCAATCTTTTTGAGCCTGTGTGACAGTCCATGAACATATGGAATAACAGCGAAATTCTTAGGCTTTTCAGTGGAGCTTGTGCGTTGCCCAGACCTTGTGTACTCGTCTTTTTGCGCTGTTTTAAAACAATCCTCTTTCAAAGCACGTATGTACGCTCGTATGTCCCTATTCGATTCGCATTCACTGAATGCGATAAAATATGTCAAACTTGGCTGAATGGAAAAAAACAAGATGACCTACTTATCTTCACTTTAAACTTCTTTTTTTTTCTTGAGCACACCGCATGAACTGCGCACATGTCTCCATTGCCTTGAGGAATTCGTCTGATTAAAATATTCTTTCCTTTGCTTCCTGTTTCCACCATTTTGCCATTCCAGCTGTCAATGCATGCAAGCCTCCCAGCCTTGCACTGTCCTCAATAGCAATTATTGCGATAAGAAGTCGTCAGGAGACGTTCAGTGAACGTTAAGGAATCGGTTGGCTACATATTTTCAGCACTACTGCATCAAGATCGCTCTTCGCTTAAAATTACTTTTTTTTTCCTGTCGAATAGTCTCTCTAAAAGTAATGCGAGGATTGCTGTTATCGGACTAGTTCCGTTCCCTTCGTTGTTATATAACCTTATCATATTTGTCTCTACTTTTTTTTTTTTGCTTTTTCTTGTATGTTAATACAGCATTGCCTTTGGCTTTTTAGATGCTTGATATTTATTTCAAATTAGGGTAGACAGGATAATGCTGATGGATTTTTATATGTTTCTTTTCACTTCTATAATATTTTTATTCTTGCAATTGGCTGCTTATTCGTACTTTGCCATTTTGTTGTTCACCAACGGGTACTGCTGCAGTTAATCTCACTGGGATCTCCGTCATTTACCTGTAATCGTAACGACCTCCCTTTATTTTGTGATAAACAGAGACTGCATCGGCATTCTTTATCTCCCCTATATTTCGCGCAGTTATTCTATACACAAGACAATACTTTATGGGGGGGGGGGGGGGGGGGGCTTATGTTAAAAAAGCGAAGCTGTTACCATTGAAGATTTAACCCCAGCAAGAGATAGACAAACACAAGATTCATAAAATGTCCTCTGGGAGGCTTTTTTTTTCAAAAAGATGAACTCTCGAAGTTGTTGCTTTGACCTAACTATTCCCGCCCTAGCATTCCTGAATCCCCGCTTTAGCGAATCGCGCAGGCAATAGTCGATATGCCAGACTGCAAGCTTTTGCTCGGGCGATGGCTGAGAAGTCGCCAACATTAATCCTCTTGTTTCTTTGTTTCCTAATTCCCTACGTTTCTTTCACGCTGAAAAAAAAGTTCCAGGACTGTTCCTTCATTATTCTACAATGAAGTTAACTTTCTGCTATCAGTGCGCGGGTCGTTTTGTCAACGATATGACGACACCAACACACAGTAGCGAAAAAAGAGATAGACTGCTCCATCTACTGTTCCGTTTCATGCTGGGCCATTAGTCTGCTTCTGCAGCGTTGCCATGGCTGAACCATTGCACGGGGTCGTTAGGGATGCGGAAACACTCGTTAGCCAAGCAAAAAGCGAGTTCGCGCTTTCGTTCCAGAAATCGCTCTCGGATGAGTTCCCGCCATTCTAGACTTTACTTCGGACTCGCAAAAAAAAACAAAAGTACAAAGTTTTTGCGAGAGCTGGGAGGGTTCGTAAATATGCATGACATATATGACGATGAGTGCTTCTGAAAAAAACGTGGTTTGCCCTGTTTACTTGTCTCCATCTTTGTGTACGGAACATTTTAAGGTACGTGTGTTTTTACCTCAGCGTATATGTTTGCAAAGAGAGACAAAGACAGAATGGAGAGCAGCAGAGAGCGAGGAAGTCAAATAGGTGATCGACCGACTTGTTGCTCCATGCACGACAGGTTACAAAGATAGCAACGCAGGAACGAATGAGGCATCCAGCACCGCACACGCGCGACAGCACAGTTTCTCATAACGTCACGAATCCATCTTGCCGTGAGCTTAGTCGTGTTCAGACTTATAGTGATATACAGCATGTCGAAAGTGCAGAGTGCCGACTGTCATACAGGTCAGAAATATATAATATCATGCAAAAGAGAACATCGGGAAAATCCAGCTGCTTCTGCGAAATATATCTGTGTGGTGAATATAAACATCGCGTCCTAGATAATGTGAGGGATATAAGCGCTCGATCCGGTCCAACAAATCAAGTAAATTCAGTGACGTGGATAGTCGTGGTGCACAGGGCAATCAGCGCACGAATTCGAGTATAAGGTCTTGCGTCGCTTAACTCTTTTAGTTTAATTCAGTTAGGCCTCCCTTCTCATGCGTGTGTAGAGCTGTTGATGGAAAAACGAGATCAACATCATCGGCGCAAGGCTTAAGGATACCCCGCGTAGAGGAAGCCTCCACTTCAATAATACAGAAACTTGAGCCAGTAGGTGCATCTTCGTCATACGTAAAGCGCGGCTCGCTTGGGAAACCACTTCAGCTTTTAAAGGATGAGCAGCTTTTATCTTAAACGGAACTTTCAAAACCCCGGATATGTTTCTCTTTTCAGACGTGCACGAAAAAATTTATAGAGTAAATATAGAATGCGTGTTTTCACGCCACGTCCTTCTTCCTTTTGTTCTTATCATTATATGATGCATGGTTTAGTATAGTAGGCTTTCGAGGTGCACTCAAGTGCACACATTGAATAGGGAACAAGGAAAAGCCAAAACCACAGAGCGCAGAGGGAAAGGCATGAAAGTATATCTGAGATTTAAGGATTTCGTTAATTCAAACAGGCTGCGCCAAGGCGGGAAAGAACACTTATGTGGGGAGTGAAGTCTGCGAAAGGTTTACCCAGCCGCTTCATCACTTTCTGGTAGAGACCACTGCAAGAAAACACGTTCTATACATTTGACTTTATAACTGCTGGTTGTGGTCCGCAGCAGCTAGAATCGTTGGTAGGCTGATCGATGGCGTATCGCACAAACCGAAGCTCTTGATCCGACAACTTAATCAAACGCGGCGGGAACTCACGCGGAACGACAGGTAAGGATGCGGACTCACACTCTACGCTACTTAAAACCTTGCTCTACTTTGAAGTGAAGCAAGCTGAAACGCGATTTGATCTTGTCAGTGCTTATTTCTGTGCTGAAAGTATACGTCTACACAGAAATGAAGAAGAGATATGCTTCAATGTTCGTACTAGCAGACTGTTATTTTATTGCCAGTTCAGCTACATAGAGGAATGTTCATATTACATCAGCGTTTTGTTTTCATTTGTACTACTTTTCTGACTTCTAAACAGCACGGCTGTTGTGCAAAAAGGGCTTTACATAAATTTATTGATGCGTGTGCGCGCGCGTGTGTGCGTGTGTCACTAAAAAACACAAAGAGACGAGAAATATAAAACTGCAGGAGACAGTCAAATAAGTTTTCTATTTTCCCGCAGAGTTGTAGACAAAGACACTGAAGACTCGCACAGTTCCGCTCTAACTGATATGGTGTCGCAGTTATTGTTTTGTCCGCGTTTTACCACTTTTTCTATTTCGAATGCTTTTATTGCGATAGAGTTCTAACCATCGCCGTCATGTCCCGTATAAGTATATGAATGTATATATCCATAAAAGTCCCAAAGAAAAATATTTCAAAAGAAAAATTTGTCAAAGTGCGCGACCGGGTGCTCGAACCTTTGACCCCTCGCTCCACAGCACTCTGCCTTAGAAAATACCGCCATGCGCTTTTTTTCTCTTTATTACAACTACGATATGTGCCATTCATTTTACAGGTTACTAACGGCAGAATAAAAACGCCCGCAACGTAGGGTGAAACGCAAGGGACGCCACACAAGGCGAAATCAAAGCTATGCGAGAGACTGGATGCTGCATGTTGCCCGTGCTGCGTTTGCATCGTATCGCTGGCGACCCACGCTTGTTTTCGATTTTGGGGGTTGAAGCGCAGCGCCACTCGTGGCAAGCTGGCCAGGAAAAGAATAAGAGCGCCCCGTGGTAGAGTGTACTAGAAGCTTCTAGTAGAAACTAGTAGAAGCTTCTAGTAGAAGCTTCTAGTAGCGCGAGCTAGTAGAAACGCTTTGGCTCTTGTAGGCTTATGCCACAAGAGGGAAGAAACGAGATGGCTGAACCATCATCACAGTTTATCACGCACTGTGATCAGAATGAAGATCACTTTGCTCGCTGCCGCGGCCGCGTTTGCGAAAGGAGTCAGCTGCTAGATCAAAGAGCCAAAGTAGGAGCTAGTTGAAGTAATAGCTGTGACAGTTCGCGATCGTCTTGTGTATACCTGTGCGTTCTTTTCGTGCGTACGTCTTTGGGATTGAGCAGCGCGATGCAACTGTCGAGCGGTGACAGTTCTCAGTTCGCACTAAGGAGGCTTGGTTCGCACTCGTCTTGCGTGTGTTCTTCTGTCGCGTCCTTTGTTCTTGAGCAGCTTGCAGCAAGTTGTTTCGAGCTTCTTGCCGTTCTTCGCCTGACATTCCAATTCGTTACTACCGCGTTCATTGACCGGCCCCTGAGGCGAAACTGCACGATTTTTTATTAGCCCACGGCTAGATTGTTTACGTATTGACCGAGTCTTGCCTAAAATATGTAACAGCTGTCTAGCTGATAGACGAACAGTAATGCAGTCAAACAATCACCCGAACGCACTTCAAAAAGGCAGCTCACGCCGCTACGCTGCGTCAGTTCGCATCAAAACACCTTTTGTTCGTGACTGTCATATATATTCCAAGTTTTTAAATTCGTGTTTCTTGGTCTTGCACAGAACCAAAGAGCTACAACGAGAAAACTTGGCCACGACGTGTAAGCCGTCATCACTACTGTAGCGTGAGGAAAGGATGGTGTAGTGTCATTTTTCTGTATACAATGGAGAAGCGGCATCTGCCAATGACGGCAAAAGCAACGTTGAGGCTTGGGACTATGTCTCTCGCGTTTCCTGTCACTGTTCGTAAAGTTATTCTGAAGTCCCAGGAAGTTGAAACGATCGAGATGGCAGTTTGTCATCGTTGTCGATTTTCGCTTCGGTGAAAGACAAAGTGATAACACTATCTCTTGGATCTAACATCTCCCGTTATCATAACACTGGCGGTTGTAACTTTTGTACATCTTCTAAAAAAACTTGTTCTTACTTCCATTTTGGTGTCTTTTCCCTTTCATTCTTACTGCAGAGTGTATTCAGCATGTATACTACGTAGGAAGAAGCGTGTTTTAAGATGTATAACATTTTTTGTTCACGTATGCCGAAAAAAGTATGTTCTGAATGTATTGATGATATATATATATATATATATATATATATATATATATATATATATATATATATATATATATATATATATATATATATATATATATATATATATATATATATATATGAAAAATACATGATAGCCTGTAAAAGCAAGGATATATCTTATACTAAAGAAATGTGCATAATATGTATATGTCACCGACGTGTACATGTGTATGTTACTCATGCGTAAATGTGTATACTATGTCACTGATGCAGGCTGTATTATTTATCAGGAGTTCAGGACCTCGGCAGGCTTTTTTAGCCGGTAGTCTTTTCCTCCCGGAGGGAAATTTTGTAGTTGTTGCTTGCAAATAAATAAATGGTCAATATGTTCAATATGTTCTTTTACATTTCTGAGGCGACAGCCTTAGATCCCTCATCAAACGCAAAAATTGATTGCGTGGATGACATCCTGTGGCGTCATCAGTAAACCCTCATGACGTCACGTAACGTGACGTTACGTGGTGACGTCATCGCATGAAATAGTCGTTTGGTCAAAGCCGCTTATGAAGGCAGGGAAAAACCAGGTCAGGTGCACAAAGCTTGCAATTGCTCCTGTCCTGGAGGCAGTGCAAAACCATATTAGGTGTAGAAAGATTTCGTAGGGGGGCGGAAGGAGTATCAATGCATTCATCTTGGTTGATACAGCGCACACGAGACGACGACGAAAGTATGAGAAACACAGGATGTGTTTCTTACGTCCTGTTTTAGATGCGAAGCAGCTATTTGGCTAGGCTGTGTAACGCTGTCCCTCCGTGCGTACAGACGAACGCGCCGCAACGCGCTCCCCTCGCTGCAGGTGTTGGAGCGGTGCCAAGTAGGTCACGCCGCAGCTGCCGGCTGCTCCGCCCGCTCGCTACACCTCTGACCCGCCTCCCGTGTCTTTGCGTTTCAAACAAACGTTTACTCGAGTAAACGCTACACCGAGTTTCGCTTCAAACCGTTCTTCCAGCACCCGCGTCGACGCCCGTTTCAACCAGGTCAACGCCGTGCGCACCGCTGCTGCTTCGCATCCCATCAGGGTTCCCTTCGGGGAGATGGTCCAATTTTTTTATTAAAAACACGTCATGTGTTTCTTATTCTTCATCGTCGTCTCGTGTGCGCTGGATCAATCAAGATGAACGCATACCAACTCGCTTAAGCTTCCATTCTTACGGAGTATCAATGCATCGAGTTACAAGAAAATGAAGAAGACGGCTTTCGCCTTCGAGTTGTCTTAGGCGAATGCTTAAGAAACCCCTTTTTTTTTTTTGCCTTATCTGAATCCATTCGAACTCCACGAAGCTTTGCGCACTGCGCACTGCCTGAACAGAGACAACCTACATATTACACATAATTGCCTACCATAAACAATCTAAACATGGTTTTCATTAGCAGGCGAGTCGAGGAAAAGAGAACCGTTGATTCGGATGGTGGGTAACATTACAGCCACTATTGAAAACATCGTACAGACATTCGTACCACTAAAACACAAGTACTATGTTCCCAATCAATTGTATCTAGCATTTGGTGACGCAGGACAACGTATTCCGGCCGAAATACCAATGATTATTCGCTTTCCTTCTGTCCCTCATTCCTTCTCTCAATATTTCTTTCTTTCTTTCTTTCTTTCTTTCTTTCTTTCTTTCTTTCTTTCTTTCTTTCTTTCTTTCTTTCTTTCTTTCTTTCTTTCTTTCTTTCTTTCCTTCTTTCTTTCTTTCTTTCTTTCTTTCTTCCTTTCTTTCCTTCTTTCTTTCTTTCTTTCTTTCTTTTTTTCTTTCTTTCTTTCTTTCTTTCTTTATTTTTTTTCTTTCTTCCTTTCTTTCCTTCTTTCTTTCTTTCTTTCTTTCTTTCTTCCTTTCTTTCTTTTTTTCTTTCTTCCTTTCTTTCCTTCTTTCTTTCTTTCTTTCGCTCTATCTTTCCTTCTTTCTTTCTTCTTTTTTTTTCTGAACAGAGAGAGAGAGATAAATAATATCGAAGCGTCATTTCATCCAGCCGTTCAACATTAATTATAAAATGTGGAGCAGTGATGCGACCTGTCTGTCAAAAAGAAAAATGTTTCCGCACCTGAAGCTCTCGCGCCGAACATTTTCCTGACGATTGTTCCAGTCTGTCTCTAGCTAACGGTGGGCTACTCGTCAGAGAAAATTCTCGTGCAAGAGAGCACAGTGCGTCCAAAAAACAGAGAAACAAATGTATCTAACTCAACTTTTTGCTAAGTCACCCCGTGAAGCACCTGTTTCAACAGCCCGAGGAACAAGAAAAGTAACAAGAAAAGTAACAACGGACGAACAACACACGAAAACGTGCGCGCAACTATCCGTTCATGCCTGAAAATTAATTCTCTCTTTTTTCAATCCTCTTAAGGCGTGCCTGAAAGTAATTCGAGTGCGTCTCTCTCGCTTGGATTATTACTTCGGCTTAGAGTCGGAGTTTTTTATATCGCCCATTTTTCTCTCTCGTACCACGAAAAACCAGCAGGCGCTGAATTGCGTGACATTCTTTAATCGTAAAAGACGGAAAACTCCGGCCATTTCACCTTAGCTGTTCCTCGTTCATCACGTTGACGTAGCTGCGTATCGCGAGTACGGTGCAGTATTATTGTATATGCGTAGCCAGTATAAGGTCCTCTACGTCGTGGTTAGCAAAATTTTGTAACGTGATCAAAGAATAAAAATTCAGGAGACCTTGCCCAATGAGGAAAATGATCGCAAGTGAAGCTTGGCGCGTGCGTGCCTAACGTACGACTTTCCTTCCTTCCTTCCTTCCTTCCTTCCTTCCTTCCTTCCTTCCTTCCTTCCTTCCTTCCTTCCTTATTTCTTTTTATCACATTGCGCAATGCTCCCTCTTAACGGGTTCCATCCTCCATGCCGGGAATCAGACGGCCACCCACGAGCTTAGCACTGCAACACGTCAGTTGCTACCAGCAACAACTACGATGTGTTCATATCCAGGTAACATTGAAATGCGGCAGCGTAAAATGACAAGTCATTCCTGTAAAAGATCAGATTGACATATCAGAAACGGCTGATCGTTGAGAAGCGCGCGATCGAGAGAGCAGGAATTATTGGAAAACGACGGATACAGATACGCGCGTAACCGGCAGACCTTTGAGGACCGCATTTCCTTGCGCTGGCGAGCACCATTTTTTGTTCTTTTTTTTTTTTTAGGGCGAAAGCCTTAGATTCCTCATCATATACGAAAATTGACCACAGGCTTACCGCGGCGTCGGTACAAGTGATGCAAAAAATCATCATGTGATGGCGACACGTGACGTAGCGCCACATGATGACTTCATCACACATGAAATTGTTGCTCGGTAAAGTGTCCGGTCACCGCGGCAGTGGAAAACCACGTTAGGCTCAAAAAGCCTTCGGAGGGTGGCAGGGCAAGATCAATACTTCGACTGAGAAGAAAAAAAGAACATGTTTTTCAGCCTCGGGTAGTCTTAAGTGAATGCATAGGAAACCCACGCGTTTTTTTTTTTTTTTTTTTTTTTTTTTTTTTTTTTTTTTCTGGCGGTCACACCTAACAACCACGATACTTGTGAGGCAATACAAGTTGTGCTTGAAAAATACCGTTCAGTACGGAGAATTATTCACAGAAAAGGAGCTTTAGATGAGCAGGTGTGCTAGGGACCTGCCATGGGTCGTATTTTCAGCGTCACATCGCACAGCTTTAGCGAGTTCGTTTCAAACAGTGCAAGAGAGAGCAGGTTGATCCAACACCAGCACACCTCAACAGAGGATAAAAAGAAGAAGATGTGTTTCGACTTTGAGTCTTCTTTAACAATATCCGGGGTTTAACGTCCCAAAACCATGATACGATTATGAGGGACGCCGTTGTGAAGGGCTTCGCAAATTTCTACCATATGGGGTTCTTTAACGTGCACTGACATCCCGCAGTACGCGGATATCTGGCCTTTCGACTCTGTCGAAATGCGACCGCCGCGGCCGGGATCAAATCCGTGACCTTCGGGTCAGCATAGTCCAGAACCTTAACCACTACATTACCGCGGCGGACTTTGAGTCTTTTTATGCGAATGCATAAGGAACCGTTTGATCATATGACAACCAACCTAGCAACTAGGAAATGCACAAGAGGGAACTGTCGCCTGCTCTTTGTGAAACAGTTATCTTTTAAATAAATGTATTTCAGTGGAGACTAACGTTGCAGAACAAATAAATTTCGACTGATAAAGCTTTCTTTGAGAACTCCATTGTAATTATTTTCACCATCCTAACTTCATTATTAGAGCGGGAATTTAAGGCCCAGGTCGTGTCCTTGAACTTCAAGCCAAAAGTTTCCGCACCGTAATGGTAATATGACGTTCCAGATTTCAAACTTTTTTCTCGTATTTTGGCCACGTTGACCAACTACAATTTCCCGCACCTTGCTATGCGAAGGCCATGACTCTTTCAGAAAACAGTGTTATTAGTCTTTACCTGTGTATGCTGTAGCACAAGCCATCGAAGGCTATGACGACATTACAATTTCGTACGTGAACGACAAGACAGCGTCGACACCTGTATTTTGTTTTCGCACTTTTCCTCACTTGCCAAGCGTCTTATTGCAGAAAGGGCGGCGCTTTTCGTATTGGGAAAGGGTAAATTTCTGGTACAAGAATTTTTTTTTCTGCACCGTCCCGATAAGGAAAAATTGGTGTCCTTTTAAGGCGCCTGCTACCCCTCTATACTTTGCTATGATGCTTTTCGTTGTATTGTTCGTAACAGAGCCGTCAAAAAGAAAGTACATACTATGTGGACATTCGCGCACACAATGGCTGAGAAGTTCAATAGAAATGTTCACACAGCAGAAGTCACTACTGGCTTTATTGCTTTCACGGAAGTGCCTCACATTTTTACGAGATGAAACGAACAGGCGCAGGAAGATTGCCGCGTTTTGGACCTTTCTAGGCGACCGACCGGAACGCGAGGCTCCGCTTAGCACCTCGGTGTTTTCTGAAACGTCAACACGATCGCACTGACACGAAGCACAACACGAAGAACAGGCTTCGTCTCTTCGAAAATGACGGTAACTCAGACTTGGAAGCGCTGTTCTCGCTTCCTTGACCTTTTGAGCGACGTGATCTCGATCGAACCAAATTGCAAGCCGTTCTGCTTTCATGGCTGCAAATCAAAAACTGGCGACATCTCTTCGAAGGAAAGCGAGGGAGGATGTAAGGAGGGATGGAATCGTCGACGATAGAACGACGCGATGTTTACGGAATCGAATCTCGTCGTCCAACTCGGGTAGTCGCATCAGCACTTTTTTTTTCTATTACTTGTTTTGGCAAATGCGTACACATTCCCCACGAATTCACAACGAGTTTTGGAGACTGGAATGAATAATAAATTTTCCTGTCGACTTGTGTATCCTTCTGTACGCTTCTTATGCGAAATAAATTCAGCAGCAACCCGAAAATTTTCTTCAGGTTAACCTCCCTGCCTTTCACTTAACCTTTCTCTCTCTCTTTCAGCATCGTCTAAAATTCGTGTATCGGAGATGTTGTGTATAGATTTATTCTTGAATGTCAACATTCTTTTGTGAATCTTTTCGCAGCGCAAGCTTCTCTATCGAGCAAGGAAAGTGCGTAATGTTTTGGAAGTCTAACCCTCCATCAATCAACCATTAGATTTCAGACGGTAACCATTGCATTTCATTAACTTTCACCTTTTAGCGTCGAAAGCTAGTTTATAGTATGAGGTGCAGGGTTGAAATTGAGGTTTTAGTACGGTTGATAGGCAGCGAGTATGAAGAAGCGCTAGAACGCTTCCCGGAACGGCTGCCTTGCGCAGAAATGTGAGTACACCAAAGCACAATATCCTAGAGGTGCACCTGGTGAGCAAGGATGGAAGGGCGATAGCGGGGTGCCGCATCTTGAAACATCTGGGGTATACTGTGCTGTAGACATTCGTTTATTTACATACAATTCAATATCTTTCTTCCCAAGTGAATGGGACCCCTGTGGTCGCTTTTAAACCTTTTATTTTAGTAGTATGGGAGTATGAAGCTTACACCCCTAGGCCCGTTGGTCATCGCTTCAGAGGCCAGAAGAGCTATATTTCCTTTTTTTTTTCCAGAAATGATAGGAAGATTGCTGTAGATATAGATACAAATAGTAGAAATATTTATGGCGAAAATGTCAGCTTGGCTAATCGCTGGTTACGCTACTTCAGGGATATTTTGTTTCTGTGCGCAGGAGCCTTTTACAGCGAAAGCTGTTATGAGATCACAACAAGGGTCGTTCCTGCGCCGTAGTTGTCCGCCGCCGCCGCCGCCGGTGTCCGTAACCAATATCGCACGAAATAAGAAAAATATTAAATAAATAAAAAAAACACCTATGACAGAATGGGAATCGAACCCGAGTCTTCTGCGTGGCAGCCCAGCACTCTACCGCTGAGCTACGCCGCTGCTTGAAACTGCGGTGCAAACTGACCCTATGCAGGCTTCATGTCGGGTAAGGAATCGCGTTAACGTGTGTTGCAAAGCGTTTTAGAACAGTAAAGTAAGAACCAGGCGTCACACAATGCGAATTGCGTAACGAGTGGGGCGTTCAATGCTCCAACCCATTACAAAAGCCTCAGGCAAAATTCTTCATCGTCGTCAGCCACAGCAACAACAAAGTGCACATAATGCGTTACAAGAGTGTAGCGAGTACCGCGCTTTGCTGAAGAATGACGAATAATGGCATAGTAGACGCTTCCCCACTACACAAAAATTACGATGTTTTATGGCGTAGTGGGTACCATGCAAGTGCGCTTGTAGTAGTTGCCCCAAGAGTGTTTTAAAAAGGCTCTAAAAAGGCCGCTCTCCCAGCTTTCGCTGTAGCTGTGCTGCGCGTTCCGCGCAGGCCTGGCGCTTTTTTTTTTTTTTGTTTTTGCTCGGCGAAGTGCTCAGCTTGAATATTTTTGAAAGGTATGATGGGTGGAGAAGTGAACAACGCCAATGACACGCATTACAACTTTAATACCTTAATAACTTGTGCAATTATGAAGGCGCCAATGCGAAAGTTACTCAAGCTGAATATGCCATTGTCACTAAACGAGTCGCTACTAGCTCACGCACATATATAGTATGCTAATGGGGTAGCATACTGGTTATGTGGACTGAGGGCGCTTTTTGGGCCATCTAGCATTAGAGGCTTCTCAAAACGGATTACTTCTGTATTGAGGCCACAGAAAAGAACAGCTAAGGCCAACATGTACGAATCAAAGTTAGCTGTTGTAAAATTTTTATACAATGGCACGTGTGATAACACGGAAACCATGATCTATAGATGTGAGTGAATCACTGAGGAACCTCAATGGTCAACGTGTTATGCGGCGCATCAAACGTACGTCAATTATAGCAAGTAAAATGCAGGTGCGTATTATGCTATCAAATCATGTTTAAGTACTTGTCGAAGTGAGCTAGTAACGCTGCGGGCTAGCGTTTTTAAGGCGAAAGCCTTCGATAGCTCATCAAACTCGAAAACTGACCGGCGTCCGACGTCGGCGTCCCACGTCGATGGCGTCAACACGAGTGATGCAAAAAATATCGCGTGATGACATGCGTCGCTATGACATTATCACACGACAGCAAAACTTGATCAAGGTGGGCCTTGATCAAAGATCGAGTAAAAACAAGGTTAGGTGCAGAAAGAGAGAAACGAAGAGGAAAGGCAGGGAGGCAGAAAGCTTACAATGCCTCCGATCTTGGAGGCATTGCTAAATCGCGTTAGTTGGAGAACGCTTTCGGAAGTAGGCGCAGGAAGTTCAATACATCGAGTTAGAAGAAAAAGAAGAAGATAGCTTTCGCCTTCGGTTCGACCGAGGCGAACGCATAAAAAAACCCCGTGAGTTCTTGTGATATGTGGAACAGTGTAAAACTTCAGCTAAAAGCGAGCCGCATATAGCGATCCACTGATGCAATAAAGCCTTGCCGAAGCAGTCTCTTCCATCACGTTGCTGGGATATCGCGCAGCGCAGCCGGCCCCAAGTAAATAACAAGTACGCAGCAACGTCCCTACAGGCCGCTTGGCAACAAAGCTGAGTCACCGTCATGTCACGCGTTGGACACATAATGTAAATATTCTGGTTCTTTTCTCCATGCGGCGTTATTGCCGGCCTTCGTCAGTTACATAAATGCCAATCGTAGTAGCATCGATCAAGCCCTGTACGTAGCTTTTGTCTTTACTTTCTTTTGTACGTCGTGCCCACTTAGCTTACATAACAGCCATTATTTTCGTGTCTTCTGAACATGTCGTCAGTGATCCTGACTTGGACTTCAAATGATGGGACAAAATGTGCATCACATTGCTCTTTCAGTGGCAGGATGTAGAGAAAGGCGCGTTCGTTCCAAAGTAAAAAGGGCCCACTGGAGACGCTTCTATGTTTCTTCGTTATCACAACTTCTGTGCAAATAAGCCTCAGGGAAGATTACCAATTCTTCACGTGCCTTTTTGAACGCATCTAGGGCGTACGTAATGATTAGTGGGATGCAACAGCGAGAGCGAGGTCAATTTTATGAGAATAAAAAAGGTTTCTAACCACTCCAATATGCAGGCACGTGCACCCTAACAATGCCTTTAAAGGGGCCACTCACGGAGAATGCGTGCTTAGGTGTACCTCTAAGCGTACATTTTCACTTCACTTCCTGCCTCGGTTGGATGATTTTCCCGAGTGTCGAAACAACCTGATGCTTGATATCGCTTCTTTCTTTCTTTCTTTCTTTCTTTCTTTCTTTCTTTCTTTCTTTCTTTCTTTCTTTCTTTCTTTCTTTCTTTCTTTCTTTCTTTCTTTCTTTCATTGTTTTCTTCATCCTTTTCTTTCTTCCATTTCTTTCCTTCGTTCTTTCTTTCCTTCTTTCTTTCTTTCTTTCTTTCTTTCTTTCTTTCTTTCTTTCTTTCTTTCTTTCTCAAATACTGTTTTTTTGCTTGTTCCGTAAATTCCTTGTTTGTATTCACCCCATCCTATCTGTTTGTGAAAGTACAACATCGAGAGCGTGCCATATTTAGTTTCTAAGCACTGCTCATTCTCCTGACTTGAACTTCAGAAACGGAATAAAGTCGTATTGCTTAAGTCCAAAGAAACCTTTAGCGTTATCGCTTGCGTGACAGCATTGCGAGATAATCAGCGCCGGTAAGCTAACCCAGGGCGTGGAGCAAAGCTCTACAACGAAGCAGCGGCATAACAAGGGATCAGAGCCAAGAACAACGTCTGCAGTGTGTGAAACAAAACTCCAAAAATTTGCGTCCCACGAAGAGCGCCCCTAGGCTCCCAATGTGTATTGATAACCCGCAAATATTCAAAGAAACGATCTAGGCGAGACATACTCAAAACCCGTCTGCGGTACAAGTGTGGATGTGTCGTGCTACACTGTACAGAACGTGTTGACGCAGTTCAAGACTCCGAAATTTCACCACTGCGGTGAACCGACGCCTAAGATGACAGTTGCTCAGGACTCGCATCTCTGAGCGTAAACAAAGCCGCGTAGCGTACCCGTCGCCTCAGGGCTTCGCCGAACGTATCAGTATACCAAACACTCGGGAACCTCATTACCACTATTTTTGTAGCGATGTTCTCGTAAGAGGTCATGATATTAAATGCGAAGCATTTCTTAGCGAACTTCGGCGACTTTGAGCGTATCTATCTATCTATCTATCTATCTATCTATCTATCTATCTATCTATCTATCTATCTATCTATCTATCTATCTATCTATCTATCTATCTATCTATCTATCTATCTATCTATCTATCTATCTATCTATCTATCTATCTATCTATCTATCTATCTATCTATCTATCTATCTAGCCGCCTACGACTTTGTGCTCTCCTGGCCGTATCGTTAATGGGATTTATACCAAATTTGGTATGGCATAACATGACTGTATGACGAACCTAAATGGCTGGTCATATCATGAAAATCATGACTAACTTGTCATGAAAAGTATGATTTACATGCCACGCTCATGGCGCTCTCGCGGCCGCTTCGTCAGCTTGATATGCACCAAACTTTGGTATTGAGTGACGTGACTGTATGACGAACATAAATGACCAGTGGTATTATGGAAATCATGACTTGTCATGTGCGACATGACTTGCATTCCACGCTCATGGCGCGCTCGCGGCCGTTTCGTTAGCTTGATATACACCAAATTTGGTATTGAGAGACATGACTGTATGACGAACATAAATGACCAGTGGTATTATGGAAATCATGACTTATCATGTGCGACATGACTTGCATGACACGCTCATGGCGCGCTCGCGGCCGTTTCGTTAGCTTGATATACACCAAACTTGGTATTGAGTGACGTGACTGTATGACTAACATAAATGACAAGTGGTAATATGGAAATCATGACTTGTCATGTGCGGCATGACTTGCATGCCACGCTCATGGCGCGCTCGCGGCCGTTTTGTTAGCTTGATATACACCAAATTTGGTATTGAGTGACATGACTGTATGACGAACATAAATGACAAGTGGTAATATGGAAATCATGACTTGTCATGTGCGACATGACTTGCACGCCACGCTCATGGCGCGCTCGCGGCCGTTTCATTAGCTTGATATACACCAAATTTGGTATTGAGTGACGGGACTGTATGACGAACATAAATGACAAGTGGTAATATGGAAATCATGACATGCCATGAGCGACATGACTTGCATTCCACGCTCATGGCGCGCTCGCGGCCGTTTCGTTAGCTTGATATTCTCCAAATTCGGTATTAAGTGACATGACTGTATAACGAACATAAGTGGATGGTGGTAACATGAAAATCTTGGCATGCATGTCATATAACGCCATTTACATGCCACGCTCATGGTGCGCTCGCACCCAGTTCGCTAGCTTGATATGCACCAAAATTGGTATTGCGCAACGTGACTGTATGACAAACACAAATGACAGGTCCTAAGATGTAAAACATGACATGCAAATTATTTAAAGCATGATTTGCTCCTTCCTGGCTGCTTCGCATTACATCGATTCCCACAGTGCGTGGGATCTGCCGGCTTTTTGTCTAAAGGTCATACGTTTATTAGCAGCATTGGACTGAGTGCTGCGCAAGCTGAAAGGGATTCTTAATTGAAGTCTGAGAAACGTGGTACATCACGTGTTGTGTCCCTAGCCATGGTTTAATTTTCCTGTGCCCACGGCGCGTTTCCCCGCTTATTTATGTGCAGTGAGTAGCGAAGCATAGGACATCAGATAATCAACACATGAGATAAGCTGCGACAAAGAAAATCAATTGAGAAAGCGCACGCTCGAGTTCATTGTCTTTGAGTCTCCGGTGAAAGTTTCGAGCGAAGCACTGTAGTTATCTCCAGGTTCACTAAAAATACAATCCCGTGCCAGCTTCTCCACTGCAATTGCAGTTCATCGAATAAGCGTTCTCCAGGGGACCTTTTATGTCCCGCGCAGATTCTAGGCGCAGGCGCAGTCGCTTTCAATAGGATTATTCATCATCTGCTAGCCGCTAAGTTCGAACACTGACGAGAGCGCTTGCGAGCAATTCGCGAGCTGTTTTGCGATAGTGGTTCTTCAATCATGTGAGTAGTTTTAACGCGATAGCGCTAAAGAGCTCATTTTGCAGAACTTGCGACTTTGGCGTTGGTGTCGACATCGGCGTCGTTGGTTGTGAGGAAAAAATCAGCGTTGTCCGTGAACGAAAATTCTGGATAGATATGCAAATAAATAAATAATAAAAACTTGGGTTTGAGTGGGAATCGCACCCAGGCCTTCTGTGTGGTAAGCATGTGTTCTACCGCAGAGCCACTCATTCGCTTAGAAGTGCTTCCGAAAAAATAAATGCATATACGAATGTCATGTAATGCAAGGAGTCTCGCTCCTTAAAGCATATATAACGTTGCGTGGCAGAAGCGTAGAATCGCGCCAGGCGTTAAGACATATGAATTGCACGACGAGTGAGGGGCTTAAAGAACTAGCGCACTGTGCTTGAAGGCCCGACCATTACAAAGCAGTCAGACATATGAAATCATCATCACCAGCTAAAGTATCAACAAAGTGAGCAGCTGCGCAGGTTCGCGTGTAGCCTTATAGACGCGTAGTGGGTAGTTCGCTCATTCGCAAAAAGGACGAATTATGGCGTAGTGGGCGCTTCTCAACTGTACTTACAGTAGACATGCTAGAATAGTTTGAAATGACCAATGTTACGCGCACAGTCGTTCGGTTCCTTGCCGCATGGTCAAGGTATTCACCGAGTACCGAAGCCAGGCTAGCAATTCAGAAGGCGATGCGCACGGGGTCCGATTACATTATCGCGCTCTACTGTTGAAGGTGAAGCGCAAGTATCTTGCAAGTTTTTATAAGAGCTTATGCGCGCTTTAGATGCGTACACCTAGAGGAGCAACGCAATCCTTTCGTCTTTTACTTACGTGTCGCCAGTGCGGATGAAAGAAGTACGTTGCTCCGTAGAGAGTTGTTCCGTGCATCACGTGGTTAGTTTGTTACTTTCTATTTGTGGTATCGGTTGGCTGAAGTTTAGCACTCGTCCAGTCACTTTCTTCACCAGGTATTTCGTTTTTCTGTGCGTTATTTTGTTATCTCTCAAGTCAGTATCAACTGCCCCAAATCTATGCACTCTTAGTTCTGAAGCCGGTCAAGCGAGAAGAGCGAGAGTTCATTCTAACATCGTAGGGTTTCCGTCGGTGAATTCAGTGCAGGCGATTGTGCGTGAAAGAACTTTGCCCACCTAATTAAGTAGAACATATCAGATCCACCCTCCGCACCCTCATAAAGGAATACTTACAATCAAACTTTAGGAAACGGCATAAAGAGCATCCTGTGGTCAATTCATTCAGTCAGTAGCTCCAGTGAATCGCTTCCTTGCGGAACTACCGACGAAATGATAACAATTTCAAGATTGAACATATTCTACAACTAAAAAATTCATGTCAGAACGTCGTATCGTGGCCGTTAGTATTATCTATGAAATGCAATCGTGCTTCCGTAAACATCTTCCTTATTCAGATCTCTTTTTATCCGCGTCTTTCTTATCCAAATCAACACTCCTAATTTGTTTTCTGCCTTTGTTTCCTTTTAAGAGGCTCCGGTTCCAAATCTTCGTAGAAAACTCAGTTTATATTGTTGAGCAGATGTACGCGACTACGGAGGATTTGTTATGTTTCGAGGGTATCCCTTCTGTCGGGCTCTTAGGGCCTTTCATGCCGCCAGTGAATGCTCCCCTATTAAAAGCAATGAGCGTCAACCACGGTCGCTGCTAAAGCAGTCGACAATGTTTCCTTGTTCTTACTTGCTTTTGTTGATGACATGACAGAGATGTGGAGCAGATGGTAGCGTGGATGACAACAGGACGGGAACAGTCGAAGACTCTTGGCTTTCTGCTCTTGGCTTTCTCTAAAGCGTAGTAGAGGTGATGACTAGCAGGCGATCGCATAGAAACAGTAACTTGGACAGCTGAGTAGACTGTTATGTTCCTTTCGGCTCGCCATGGGTGACAGTTTTTCCTGCACAAAGTAAAACACAATGTCGTAGTAAGATTTCCAAAGAAAGGCACAGGGCTCGTAGGCCTTTTGATAAACAGTAAAAGTTGAGAATACTTTTTCCTCAGAGTCATGATCACGAAAATAGGAAGACGTTTGGTGCCAGCTCCGAGTAGCGGAATCATGTAGCAAATTTCAGACACTATATTTGCAGAACTTGTCGATCCGCTCTGTCAGGTGATGGATTTTTTTACGTACGGCACCTGCCGCCATAGCCATGCAGTATGTATGTATGTATGTATGTATGTATGTATGTATGTATGTATGTATGTATGTATGTATGTATGTATGTATGTATGTATGTATGTATGTATGTATGTATGTATGTATGTATGTATGTATGTATGTATGTATGTATGTATGTATGTATGTATGTATGTATGTATGTATGTATGTATGTATGTATGTATGTATGTATGTATGTATGTATGTATGTATGTATGTATGTATGTATGTATGTATGTATGTATGTATGTATGTACAAATAAATAAATGGACATGTCAAGTTAAGCAAGAGAAGCGCGCAAGATACAATTCGCTTGATCTGCATGGATATTTTTAACTAGTTACAATGTACGTGGGACACCCGTTATACCTTTTCTTCCCACTTCATGTAATCATTAAGGCTCTTTTACACTAGAGCGACACAACACCGACGTAGACACGAGGCCGACACAGACGGTCGGTCGTCGAGTCGCCCGCCGATGATGTCGCCGGACCGTCTAGTCACACTAGGCCGACGACGACGACGATGCCTCGAAAAACAGCATGTCGTCGTAGTGTAACAGGATGGCAGACGGAAAACACCAGCAAAATGCATCGGCAGACTTGTCATTGGCAGGTCGTCGGGAGATCGGTGGCCGAGCGAAAATTTGCCCATGTCGTTGGTTGGGGAGATCTTGGGGGGTATTGTGCGGAGGCCCCGCACAATACCCCCTCAGCGCACCCCACGGATGTCTTTTCTTCGCTGCCCCTTTGTCTGTCCCCACCCCGTCCTCGACGCCGAGGGGCGATGGCGGGAGCTGCGCCGCGTAGCACGAGAAGGACAATGGCAGAGCAGGGAGGACGGCTGAAAATGAGGCGCAGGTGGTTCCTGTTTCAATTTCTTCGTGCAAGTTCAGTCGGTGTCACCGCGCGCGCCTCCAGTGTGACTAGAAAATCGGCCGACGAAAGGCTGTGAGCACGACAAGGCGCAGAGGGAGTCTTCCGCAGACCATCGGCGGACTCTTGGCGTCGTTGCAGTGTAACTGAGACGACGACACGACAAAAGACGCTCCCAAAGACAGTCGGCAGACCAAAATCGGTGTCTTGTCGCGCTAGTGTAAATGAGCCCTTTACAGGTTCGCACTGAACAACAGAAACACTCAGTGTACACAGACGTTTCTAATTAAAAATTGTGCTTCTATATTATGTAGTGGCACTATGCTGTTTCATTATACTGTAAGTAAAAACATTTTTTTTGTGCATCCACTCGCGCTCATTAAGAAACTACTGCTTCTATAATGGCGTATTATTCCAGCAGATCCAATAATAAGTTCGACAACGAATAAAAGGTTTCTTCCGCTAACAATTCGAAACAATGCTTGGCTCGCCGCTTGATCTCTAGCTGAAAAATCGTCCGTTTCCTCGTACAGACCCAATCTTACTAAATCTATAAAATGCGATCGTGAAGCGCAGCAAAGGTCAGAAGTGCAGTGCCATTTCCCTTTACTGGTGAATTCACTGTTCTTTGTACTTCAACAGGAAATAATTGCAAATTACGACACGAAAACTGCCCGAGCGCTAGGTACTTGTGATAATCGGTGGCGGTGGCACGGGTGAAAAACAAGAGGAAAATAAAACAGAAATCAAAGCAGTGCGCCGTGCGGTGGTGCATTGTTCCTTCTTTGTGTTATCGTACGCCGTCAGCATTCACAACAAAGTAAACGAGCTGAACAGTTTCGACAAGAATGGAAGATATTGCATTGTAGCCATTGCGAGACCGCGGAGGAGCTTGTTGGCCCCATCTTACGCGTTATCTTTGATTGACTTCGCTAATATTGCTCTTGCAAATATCCTAACTGGTGAATGATGATGATCGTAATTTTGCTTAAACCTGGTGAAAGCCCACTGGGAGGGAGAGTAAAAGGTGGAGAAGAGGGGGATGCGAGGGTACTTGAATCGGGTACGGGGATTCGGGAACAACCTTGCTTCCAGGTTGTTCCGGGCTTTAGCTACAAGTGATGCTAGGTTGTTGCTAGATTGCTTCTAAGTTGTTGCTAGGCTTTAGCTAGGTGATGCTAGGTTGTTTCTAGGTTGCTTCTCATCGCAGAGAGGTTCGAGTTAGACCATAGACAGTCGCAGACACGACATGGTTGTTCAAACTCCAAAGACAGAAACTCACGCTGAAACCGAGCCTTCCTACCTTGCATAGATCTACGGGCACGTCGTCGTTAGCGTGATACTTCCGTCGCTTTGGGGTCTTCTCGCAGCCGCCGCTGCCTTTACCGTTCCCTAGTATTTTCTCGTTGTACGTGCCGCTGAAGCATTCCGTACATATGCCTCAGCGAAGCTCAAACGTGCGGCCACGGCGTTTATGACTGGGTTAATACCGACAGTTTACTAATGCTTTTCTCAATTACTGGTTACGTCTGTCTAGAAATCCTTCTTGGTGTTTGGCTCACGTGTGTTGCCTTCTTCCTTTGCAATGGACCATCGGTGAGTTGTGAGATTAGCCCAATTCCTGTGTCACATACCCGTTCATGATGATGATAGTTTTTCGTACACGCCGAAGTTTTTACGGCCGGCCTTAACAACTAGGCACATTTAACATTTAACAACCTTGAGAAGCCTCAACATCTGGGCACATTTCAGTAGAGATCAACTCATCAATACTCTTCGCGATAGGTTACTTTCGCCGCGAACTCTTACCTTATAGTTAGCCTATGTCTACGTTGAAGTCTATTATAAAACCTTTCTTTGTGTCTCACATATGTTTCGACTAAAGCAACGGTTTTGTACCGTGACCACAACGGAAAACAAGGCTAGGTCCTAAGGAGCTGCGCCCCTAAAAAAACTGGAAAGAGACGCTCGGACAGAGCAGTTGCCGGCCAAGTATTCCAGGCTAAGACCTCCTGCAGCAACATCCCCACCATCACCGCCGCCTAAAACTAGGCTCTTCATTTTTTTCATTTTTCGTCTGAAGTCATAATCAGAGCACTTTTTGCTGTCTGTGCTAGGTAATTTCCTTAGCAAGGTATGGGAGCGGGCTAGTTGGTATTCCATAATGATACACTTAAGCGCAAGAAAAGAAGGTTGGAAGTAGCGCTTGTCCTCATCGATTACTGTCTCGTGTTTTTTCTTGCGCTTAAGTGTATCATTAATTCCCTTAGGCTGCATGGTGATGCAGCGTGTTTGCCAGTGTGTCTATTATACGCAACGATGCATTCTCAAACACATGTCAACGATAAGGCATGCTATAATATTGAGTGCCCTTTGCATACGCAGTTTTTTGTTATATTTTACTGCATATTCGCGAAATTCAATCATCCATATTCTCCCCAAGGAAAGCAAAAAAGAAATTTCGGCCCCGACACGTGCCTTTAATAGAGCTTCTGTCATGGACCATCATTCACCGTTTTTTTTGTACTGTAAGTTCGGTTTTTCTAATACAGCAATTCAGAGCACTACTACGCAACTAAGCAAGATGGATATCTCACGCCCATATGAATATTTAGGTGTAGTCGGCACTGTGACTACTGAAACATATCCTCGGTAAACTGACTGGACTCGACATTGATGTATTGACTGTGGCTGCCAGTTGCTTATGCGTCCGGCTGATGTATTCGCAACGTCATTAATTGCGGGCTGCTGCATCGCCTGCGTATTTCCTGTCCATCACTCTCTCGTTACTTTCGATCACCGGAGCACCTTAACTTTTGTTGTCAACTTCCATTAATACTACCATACTTGCTGGGAAATGTACGTTTCCGTTATAACAAAAATATGGCGATGGTATTGGTTGAGTACGTCAATAATATTATAAATTATACAAGTTTACAGTGCGATAGAGCAAACCAAAAAAAGTGTAACTCTGTTCACATTTAACTTCATGTCAGTAAGGTCAAACAGTAATGTCAGCTCCGTTTACAGCACATTTCAGTAGATGAAAGAGAATGAAAATGACGCTCGGTTTCAAAAGTACCGAATTAGGTATGTTTATTTATTCAGCCCCAACGCACCCAAAGAATCACGCATATTTATCCTTCCGATATTAATGAAGTAGAGAAAGAGAAACGAAGACTATTAGGTAGTTTTGAACTGAACGTGTTTAGAAAATTATTCTTAAGAGACAGAAAACAATCTTGTTGAGCCGTCTCAACGCTTACACTTACAGCCGCGGTACAAACCCAGCCGTCATCAAATAAACAAGGAAAGACAGAATGTCATCGACTGTTGTAGATGACATGCAGAGATTTGTCTGCTGCGCTGATTATATATTAGCACACCTGCTTTTCCCCTATTGACTTTTCGACCGATAAAAAACCGCACATCTTGAAAACAGTAGAAAGCGGCTACCTTCCGCATCACTGGGGTCTCACCCACGTATTCGTCGAAGGACTGGAGAACCACGATTCCTCGATTCTCGTGATTTATGTCAGTGTGGCCACTCTCTGTACTTGCCTGTCGCTTAACATTTCTTCCTGCATACAAGGCTGCAATACCGAATGACTGCCAGAGACTCTACTACAGGTGTAAAGGGTGCAAGTGCCAGCACCTTTCCCATCAAGGTGCGAGTAAACCGAACCTGTTGTCCCTTTTAGTGTCCTTAAAGGAGCAACGCAATACCCGATCACTCGTCGCCGCTACGTGTATATCGTGCGGGATCACTGGGGAATGAGGCGAAGGTGGCCAACATCTGCGCCAAAGGCCGGCAGATCGCAGTTTTCGGGGCAGTTCTCTCTTTTTTTACGGTTAAGTCATTACACTGTCTTGGTTTAACACCCCCCTCTTGCTTGGCTCGTAAAGCGAAGTGTGTCCCTCTGGCGGCACCTGTAAACGCGCTCTTCGTTGGGCTCGAGCCTCCGGCTCTCTGCTCGAGTTTGTTCGGAATTTTCAGGGTGTTTTGAAACCTACAGTGTCTTTTTGAGAGTTAGTGTGTTCCTTACGTTCCCTTCTCACGCTTAAGTAACTTCAACGTTAAGAACTTGAGTAAAACTTCTGTTTGGCTCAGTTGGTACATAGCATATAAGGTGAAAACTTCAGCGCAAACCAAGACGGACCACGAAGAATAGAAGAGACAAGCACTGGCGCTGTGCTTTCAGCGCCAGTGCTTGTCTCTTCTATTCTTCGTGGTCCGTCTTGGTTTGCGCTGGAGTTTCCCCCTTAAATCAACGTTAAGAGCACTGTTTACTCAATTCAACTCCCCTCTTGCCGTCCTCGCCTCACGAACGACGAATGCCAGTGAGCGATCAAGAGCAGCGTTGCCGTTAGAACTAAAAACCAACAGTGTTAGTTTACACAAACTTTATGCTCGAAATTTTGCGTTCATAAATGTTGAACAGATCATTGCGTATATCGCTACGCAGTGTTTCATTTATTGAAGTTATAGATTTTTACAATAATGGTTTATTTTGTCGGCGTATTGCACGCTATTGAAACTTTCAACTCTGCAATGTTCTGTTGATAATGCAGAATAGTTTTGAAAATACTTTTATTTCGATTTGTTTCTTTATGGAACTAATTTTCAGAACTTCAAAGAATTGCTTAAATTACGAGAAAAACATTCTGCTATGTAGAAGAGACGAGCACAGTAAAGAAACTCGGGATTGCTGAGTTCATGTATTACGCGCGGCGCAAATGTTGAACCTGAATTACCAAAGGGGTCATCCATATGTATCAGAATAACCCCTGGCGGCACTGCGAAAGCAGGCTACTCGGCGGGAGGCCTTTGAACAGCGAATAGTTGCACCGTGAGCAAGGTCAGCATGCGCAATACTGCCATAGTCCGAAAGTGAGTATCAACTTTTCATTTCAACATCTCGCAGAAGATCTACGTACGCATGAATATGTAAATAGGCTCTCGAATAGTCGAGGGAAATGCAGCACTTTACTGAGAGAGCCTTTAATCTTCATCGCATATTTTAGTTCCGAACGCCCCTGATCTTTTAGTTTCCTTTTAGTTGTGTCGTGTTTTTCTCTTAGCTCTGCGGAATTAACACGTGGGCTAGCATGGATGAAATTACATGTGATTAAGCAGCTCCCTATTCATAACTCTAATTTGCCTTTTGTAAAGTCAACGTTGCAGTTTCTTTCGATGATGAGCATTACAACTCTAAAGAAGTAAAGAAGGGGCGACGATGTGCAGCATTCATAACAGCGGGTTGTGTAATCCTGGCGACTGGTTGTGGAGGCCGCCAAAGTTGCAGCTTTTCCTTCTCATGTCAATCACTCAACCTCATAAATTTGAAAATGCAATTCTCAGTTTCTTTTTCGCTGAGTGTACCAAACCTCTTATACTTTGCCTATATATACATGCCTCTTATACTTTGCAAGAGGCATTCATTTTTGACACGATCAAAACATCGCCAGAGATACTTGTAAAAATGGCTGATTGGGCGGGAGTTGGTGATTCATGATTACTTGATATATGAGCGCGTAACGTGGACAGGGACTAAGATAGACAAGGACAAGCGCATCAAGCGCTTATCCTTGTCTTCTTCAGTCCCTGTCTACGTTACGCGCTCGTTTATCAAGTAACCTGAGACACTGCTAGGGCCAGTAAGAAATGCTAGCCAGATAGCACCAGCATCCCTCGCGCAAGTGTGACGCCGCTACGATGGAAGAAGTGAATATCGACCATTTTCAATATCCAGCTTAGACTATTACGTTCAGTTCTAAAAGTTATGTGGGAGAGCTGGGCAACTGAATTTGCTAAACTTAAATCTTGCGTTTCAGACAGAAGATATAGAGGAAAATACGCATCAAGACTTCTTTGTTATTCACAAAGGGCTTTTAATGCAGCGTTCGCAAGAATGGAATCTTTAGAATATCACCTGGTGCTGCCAGAAAGTCGGCGTAAACACAAACATTATTTGTTTCACACAAATAACGAAGGCTTTTTGAGTTGCACAATTGCTGAATCATAATGTCTTGTAATCTAACGTCAGGTATCGCTAGCTTTGTACTTACACGTGGCGGGGCAAAATGAGACACGGGGCAAAACACGACATTTTGGCTTTGCCGACCTCTATAGCTAATACAGAAAGCACTTTTCTTTGTTTCTATATTTCAGCGAGAGGTGCTGGTAGTTGTCCACCTTTTTATGTGTAAAAGTTGATGATTGCTCACAGCGTTCGCATGGGAAAAATTACGCGGCTGGTGTCAGTGTGTTCGTGACCCATCAAAAAGGGGCGAAATTCTTCTCGGCCAAATTTTCGGATCCGTGCATGAAGCTACTCTGGCGTCAGTACAACAACGTAAGTATTTATATTGTTACTATATACTACTGGCTACATACCACCGAAATTTCAGTTCACTTGGTGCGCGGGGTCAAAGCGGAAATCGTTTTGAATTTGGGCATGTGAGGGGGGGGCAAAACGCGACAAAGAGGCATTGAATTGCCTTAGAGAGTGTCTCATTAAGTGAACCATTTACTTACACTCATTATATATTATATTTTATTGTTTAGGAAGGTTCGGACGCACAAGAGAATATAATATAAAGCTTCCTGGGAGGAAAACGACGTGAAAAAGCACTGACTGCTGTTCAAGGACACCCACTCCATTCGTGCTGCATCGAGATTTTTCCGCGTTCTCAAGGATGCTCTCAAGAGGCGAACGCAAATTTGGAAGAATCTCCAAGTCAAGCCGTTCACAAACACGTCTCGCCATCGAGTTTTCCTTCAATACCAAATTTGTGCTAGTAAAATTCGAATCTAGCACAGTTTTAAATTCATCGCCTCACGAAGTCCCGGCTCACGAAGCTGAAAGCCATGAAACGCCCGTGCAGTTCTGCACCAAAACGGCAAAAGGAGGCGAAAGAAGATGCGTCAGATTATATCTAGCGTCCAATCGTTGAATAATCCAATGAAGTGCAAGCTTTCAACAAAATACAACAATAGCACAAAGAAAGACTGGTGGTGTTTGATCTACAAGGAGTTTTGGAGCAAAACAGCACCGGATTCTGTCTGGATTCAAGTGCGTGGAGTGCAAGGACTGGGGTCATGAAGGCTGCGTGAGGGCCCACGGAGTTTAATTTCAAGTGCTTCTACTGCAAAAACTGAAGGGTTAAATTTTTTTTCACACTGTCTTGTTTTGCCCCGCAGGTTGGGGCAAAATGAGACATCTGGTGCATTTTTTATTTCTTTTTAAAATAAACTTTTTAACAGTGGCAACATGGTCATATTTATGTAGCACATACCTTGTACCCAAAGGAAAGTTTCTGCATTGTCGTTTAAGGGTGAAGAGTGAAATAAAAATAAATATTCACTATTTTCAAAGTTTTTGTCCCATTTTGCCCCACCTTACCCTACTTGCCTTTGTTTTTGATAGAATCCTACATTGTTCCTAATTTTCTATCTGACTCACCTTACACAATTCCTCTACGAGACTTGTAAGGTATTTGTAAGTTAATCCCTTATCGTTTATCAACGACTAATTAATTAATTATTCATATTTTAATGAATGTTTATTATCTGTGATTATTCAATTAATAATACACAAGAACCAATAATCGTGCTGGTCTTTATTGTGTTCTAACTTATTCTATGTTACAGCAACCAGTTCCACAGCATTCCGCACCTGCCACATCCTCTTAAGAGACTTGCCGCAAGAACAGTGCATGACAGTCTGCTCTTCCCGTATTTGAGGCGAGAAGAAGGTCATGCGTCACGTGATAGAGACAGGAGAAAGGGATGCGGTGGTACAAAACAACAGAAATAAAAATGTGTCAAAATAAAAAAAAAAGTTACGCGGTGGGTGTTAGCGGCAAGCGTCACCGCATGCAACAAGCAGTGAACGGAGAATCGATAAAGTGAACAAGCGCTGACAGAGGCCGCCAACCGAGGGATCCACAAACAGACAAGATGCGTCGTCTCGTATCCGCTGATGCGATACTGTGGTATCTCCGTGCGTAAGGTCCCCGTCTTTCTCGGAAAGAACACGCGCCGGGTAGAACGTTCAGTATTCAGTCGGAAGAGAAAGAACAAGTGAGACTGACGTTGCATGCCAGAACGAGGACAATGGCGAAACGGCAGAGGTATCTGCGGAAGCGGAAGAACGTTCTTGGCGGCGTGAGATGGGCTGGAAGCGAGAGCATGATTTGTTTGCGCAAGTTGAAAACTTGGCCATGAGCCATGACTCCTTCTGGAACTTGTTTTTCCGTATACTGTTCATCTCTCTAGGATTGGTGCCTGAAGAACAAATCTCGAGCTAGTTGGTTGATCATCACCAAACAATTACACCATCTCCCGCTGTAATGTAACCAAACTGGCGACGAGTGGTCATCTGGCCGCACACTGCATGCGCTGTGGCTGTAAGCCCATTTTTAACGAAACTAAAGTGATTGCGAGAATTTCAGACCAGATGACCAGGGAGATTGTAGAGGCTTTCGAAATTAACAAAAGCAAAGGTTGTGTAAGCTGCCCATCTGTTTCGTTGTCTCAAAAAATTACACCATCTCCCGCTAAAGGGAACCATGTGCAGATGTGAAGCAGCGGGCGCTAACGCTTACACTGGCGGCGGCGTTGACGCTGGCGCTCATCGCAGCGTTGCACAGGAGAGAAAACTGGGGAGGCGCAAAGCAGGCAGTGATGGAGCAGTGTTTCCTACTGGAACATGCCAATCGCTGCTAATGGGCAATGAGAGACAGAAGACTCCGACTGGACACAGAGACCCGCAGTGCGCTTTTAGTTAACCGCGCACGCTGCGAATTTTTATTGTTCAACAACGCACAGGAGAAATCTCCCACCGGCACCACCTTGGAGGTCAAGATCCATTGCCATATATACGGGGTGGCCAGTGAACGGTTGTGCAGCGCGAGCAGTCGGTTTTTTCAACCAAGAAACTCGCTAGCAGACGCTGCCTGCGTCGGCGTCGCGAGGCGAGAGAGGGGGGGAGCGTAGGAGAGGAGAGAGAGAGAGGGGTGACACGCATGCGCAGTGGGAGTGTGAACGCCGTGGGCAGGGATGCGTAGAGGAGAGAGGGGGGAGCGTAGGAGAGGAGAGAGAGGGGGGGACGCGCATGCGCAGTGGGAGTGTAGACGCCGCGGGCAGGGATGCCTATAGGAGAGAGAGGGGGAGTGTAAGAGGAGAGAGAGGAGGGGAGGCGCATGCGCAGTGAGGGTGTGGTTGCCGCGGGGAGGGATGCCTAGAGGTGAGAGAGGGGGAGAGGAGGTTTTTTTATTTTTATTTTTTGAAAGGGTTTGGGCATGCGCAGTAAGGGTGGGCACGCGGCACACCACCACCACCGGATTAAGCTTCGCCATAAGATGCTTCACATCTAAAAGCAAGAACAGCGAGCACCTCTGGTGAGGTCCACGTTGTTCTTGCTTTGTGATGATTACTGCCCGCATACAGGAGTCTCATTCTTGACGTTTTAGAATCGCCGGTGATTGAAGTGGGACTTGCGGATTTGCAGAAACCAACGAGTAGTAATTGTGTAGCTGTCCTTCGTATGACCCAGCCCCCCCTCTCTTTCTGTTTGTCCAGATCACAAAGCTTGCTGACCCCAGAGAATTTTCAAGGTCCGAAATTTTCAAGCTCATCCTACATAGCATGCTCGACGAAACCATACTGCAGCACAACTTCTGTTGTTAAAGCTCACGCCTTCTGATCTTTGTCCTGCTGTCCTTACCGCCAGTGCAGGACAGCAAGCTTTTGTGGATGAAAAACCCATCATTCCTCACTTTTTTTTTCATAAGGAGTGCAAGATATGCCTATGGAGCATAAAATAAATGGCTGGAAGCATAAAATTTGCCCTATGTTAAGGTACTAATTTAGAGTAAAAGACTGAGCAAATGAAGACGCACTCTATGCGGCGACTGCATTCCAGCGGTGCAATATGCGTGCCCTCTGAAACACGAGACTACCTTCCAATAGCTGGGAGCACTGCACGTCAGCCAATGAGAGCAGGAATAGCCGATCTATATCGCCACTATCGTCGAGATGATATACATACACAATCAATGCCCAGTGCTATGTGAGGACTTTACAGTCGTACACTGACCGTAGAGACCCTTATGAAACACCATCGTAAAATGAAATCTGGGTTCGCAGGGAGGAAAGACATGAAAGTATTTCAAAAGCATTTAAAAATAATTATTGCGCCTCTTGAAGTCCTATGGGGTTGGCTCAGACCCTCTTTGTGAGATTGGCCAAGAAGGATAATCCAACCCAAATGGACGTCGATCATTTGTATGACTTATTAAAGTTTAAAATAATCAATATAAATTCATGATGGTAATTAAAAATACATAAATCTAGCTTGTATCAATTAAAGATTTCAACGGCTTTGCACTCAATCCTATGAAAAGGTCAACTCCTAATGAGGAAGCTCCCAAATACATAATGTACGCATATTTTTTCAAATAGGAATAAAATTATTATTATTATTATTATTATTATTATTATTATTATTATTATTATTATTATTATCATCATTATTATTATTATTATTATTATCATCATCATCATTATTTTGTTTCAAGGCCGAAACAATGAATGCGGTAGCAAGAAATTGGAATGTCAAAGGAAGAACGGCAAGCAGCTAGAAACTTTCTGCGCCCTGCTCAAGCACAAACACGCAGGAAGAGAACACACACAGGGTGAGTGCGAAGTAACAACCGTCACAGCTCGACACTTACAGCGCACTGTCCACACACAAAGAAGGACGCACGAAAAGAACGCACAGGTATTGACAGGACGAGCGCGAGCTGTCACAGTTGTTACTTCAACTGGCGCCCACTTTGGCTCTCCTCGCTAGCAGCTCTCTCCTTTCGTAAATGCGGCCGCTGCAGCGGTCTTCGTGTGGTCTATAGCTTCAAAGCAGACTTTGACGTGAAAGAAGAAACGTACAAAATTCCCACTCAAGAGATAAGTGCGCGCGCAAGCACGGGCGACCACGCCTTGTACGTCAAAATATAAGTCGGAGGCGTGCATACCAACTCTGGCGAAACACTATTGGGCGCGAGGCCCACCACTGGAGGCGCGGGCGCTGCAATCGCTGTGACGTACAGGGTTGGATCACGTGATCTCGGCTCGCTCTGGCGAAGGGAAGCGGACGGTTGAATGCGTTGTTTTTAACCACGACTTCGCGGTGTTTTCACTTTTGAACGGCGTTGTTTTGCTCTCACTTCGTGTGTGCGAACTTCTGGAGACTACAAAATCCTGAAAAGAGCAGTAAATGTTATCGGCGGTGTGGTACTCTTCTGCTCCGTGCCACAGTGCGCACCGTACGCGAAGGAGCCAGGCGTACGTGAGCTTTCCCTTTGACCCCTACCCCGTTTTGCAAGAGCATGATGCCGCTGTCGCATGTATTTATTTGATTTGATTTCAAGCTCACCGCGTTAAAATGGACATCGAGCACGAACGTTCACATAAAAGCAGAAAGTTTCAGTTTCCGCACGGGAGCCTCGTTCGCAACGAAAAATGAGTGTGGAAACAGTTCGGTTATGTATGTTTTCAAATACGACGTAGCAACATGCGTACAGTGGGAAGTTGCCGTCAATACGTTTAAGAATGTGCGCCGTTGTCCGAGTTGTCAGCGATTCAAAATAAAGCCGAAAAGTCCAGTTGTTTTCCCTTTCCGCTATCTTTACCCTATTCCAGTCTATTTCGTGGCCAGTTGCTTCTGCGTGTTCGGCCAGCGCGTTCGACGAAAGCTTTTTTCTTACGTCATACATGTGCCGCTTGAGTCTTTGCTAAAAGTTACTTCTCTCGCCGAGGTAACATTTACCACAGTCTGCGTCACCCTCCTCCCAGGGTGTCCATGTTAGTTCTCCTCATGTGTGTTCACGACCCGACCACACTGGTTTCCGTCCGCAAATTCAGCTCACGGGGTTCCTTGCTGTAGATTACGTCTGTAGAATGCGTCCACAGCCACTGGCATTTCTTCTTCTCTGTGTTATTTTGAGCTACAGGCGAAAACGTGGTCAGCTTCGAAAAATGACTCCCCTTCCAACAGCTGCCGCGAAATGTCATACAGCTCATGAATGAAGCTCTGGACACTGTTATTTTCACTCAAACATGAAATTGTCATTTAGATCACGGTAAGTAAGACCTCGCAGCATGCTCATTAAAGGACGCAAAGCAATACGGCCGGCTGGCACACGGTGCATTTGCTATCGTGATCGAGCCCGGTCGGGATCGCATTTTTCGATTGCGATTGACCCCTTTGTAGAAGCTGTAGAACTGATCCAATCATCCAAAAATCTCACCCCCTGTGTGGCTCGATTGCAAGCGAATGTGCACCGTGTGACAACCGTCGAAAATTTGCGCAATAAGGGGCAACAGATTAAGATCGTACCGCAGAGAAGATTTTGCTCGTGTGAAATTTTACCTATAGCTACAACTCTGAATGAGCCACGTGCGTGCGTGTGACTTGCGTTTGCCTCCAATCAACAGAAAAGTTGCGGCTGCATGCAGCTGTAAGAATGCTCGGTTTCTTTCCAAAAAGCGGGGAATCCGCTTGCGGTGTGCTAAACAGGAATGTAAATTTGCGCATGCTTGTCGTGTCAACCACGGCCCGTTTTTGGATGCAAACCTGCAATGAATGATGTAGCACGGCTGTGCTCATTTCTTGCAGCAAAAATGTGTTCCTTTGCCGCAAGCGCGCGTTAATGCCTGTTTGATGTTTCAATTCGACACAGAATCACTCGTTAGCCTTTTACAAAAGCTGTGCGCTCGGACCATAGCAGACGACGCCGGCAATCAAGCTTTGTGAGAAGCGTAAAATTTTTTCGGAGTAGTTATTTAGCATTTCGTACAGTCAGTGAAGAAGCCGCAGCAGTACTTTACTGATTTCGTCGAAGTGAAGTACAACAAGAATCACAAAATAAGGAGACGCGAAAGCGGCTGCGGGCTGTGCGCGAGACGGCTGGCGGAGCAATCCAACCCTGCACGTCACAGGGATGCCTCCGCATGGTGGCGCCACGGTATGTCCTCGCGCCCCATACTCCATCTCACAAGCTGGTTGCGGCAGGTTGGAAGCCAGAAATCACATTCTTGCGCAACAAAACCTACAATTCCGTTTGAAATTGCACAATAGTTGGAGAAGGTTAAAATAACAGCGTTTCTCTGACCCTTGCCTAAGTCACAGCAATACGTGATACGCTGATAGTGTATTGGTAACAGCCGATAATTGTGATGACGAACCAACATGGCAGCGCCCATGCAGACGCGATCGCTCGCTTTGATCCGAACTCGCGCTTGCATCTTGCCTACTGTCCTCACAGCAATAAAAAAAAAGAAAAGAAAATTACACCATCTCCCACCAAAGGGAACCATGTGGGGATGCTAAGCAGCGCTGGTGTTCACTTGTGTTTCCATTTGTTGTTTCCATTTGTATGTGTCCGTGCATGTTTGATTTGTGTGTGGAGTTGTGTATCAGCGGTGCTGCTTACGCTGCTTGCGCTGCTGTCACAGCTTACGTTACCGATGCCGCTACAACTGGCGCCATCGTTGACATCCATAGCACCGTTGCGAAGGAGAGTGCAACGGAGCGAACGCACGCCGCATTATATACGAGCGCACAGCTGCGCCGGAGAGAGAGAAACGGAAGAGGAGAAACGAAGCGGAGGCAGCGCTCACGCCACCTCCTCCACCCCACCTCCTCGCGCTCACGCGAGGAGAGGGGGGAGAGTTGGCGCATGCGCAGTAAGGGTGGTCAGGCCGCACACCACCGGATTGAACTCCGCTCTAAGCTGCTTCGCATCTAAAAAAACATGTATGGCAGCTCCACTACTGTGAAACCTGAGGAAGTACGCCGCGGGGGTCTCCCAGTGATTCCCGTTCGTAGAGTTCCCACTGCTCCGTTTACCGAAGCGTCAAATACGCCAATGTTTGACGTACGTATGTAGGTTTTCCCCGGCACGAGTAGAATCTTGCTAGGTAAATTCACACTCTCGGTGTGCGACATGTGCGCTACTTTTTTGCTGCGCTTTATCGACTTCCCTCAGGTTGTGTCCCCCATCAGACTTAGTCATGTAGTCACGTAGCGACGCAGCGCCGCGCCAGCACCGCGCCGATGAAGACGCGGTGCAGGGCGAGGGAGCGAGGGGCATTCATTCACTCGGCAAGACAGCGGCGCCCTCTGCCACGCCCCGATGGAGTCAGCCCTATGTTTGCGAAACGTTTTAGCGATCTTAAATTAATTTACGCGATTTCTCCTTGGCTGCTTCTGTTAAATATATTATTTTATTAGACCTTGTTCATTCATTTTAACCCGGCTTTGAGCACTGCTAGCATTTGAGGACGTCTCGTGAGATGTATAGAGGGACCACAAGCCGGGCCCCTGAAGTGTTCCGCACTTAATAAAGTGCTTCGCGAACCAGACGACGCAGTGCGGGTTAACACATTTCCGAGGGGTGTTAGCTCTTTCTGTTGGCGAAAAGACCCGTAGCTTCCGTAGTGCTGCAACCGGCTTGTGAGATGGAATATAGAGAGTTGTAGAAATTGGGATTCAAGGAGCTAGGAGACCCAACACATTATCGAGCCGCCAGGGCGCATCTTACGAGGACTAGTGTTTAGAAAGAGTGTGGCGACTTAAAGCAATATACGTAGTACTGGAGCGAATCAGCGGTTGACTGCCAATGGAGCCAACTCATCAACGCACCGCAAAGCTATCTTATCCTGGAAAGCCCCCTTCCTTGCTCTGGTTATGCCATTGACTTATCCTGGGTGTGTTCAGATAAGAACGTCGGTGAATGTCCGCTGACCCCTCTTGATTTCGCCGAAAAAAATAAATTTTGTTTTCCGAGTCCCCAGGACCACAAAACCACTTTTGGTTTCGCGAGAAAAAATTTCACCTTCTTTAAAAAAAATTCACAAATCTCCACTGAGCCGCCACCGCCTCTTTCGAATTTCGCGAAAATGGGATTTCGATGAGACGCTACAAAAACACTATTGTAGCTGTAGGTCCGAAAAATTTTCTCCACTTACTACGGATGGTTTGTGTTGAGAAAAAATTATTACTTTGCAGTTTTGATGTTGTTCTGTTAAGAAAAAAAATCGCGAAATCGGCACAAAGCCCAATAATGCTCACATTTAAGATTTTTTTCCTCCGCAAGTATAAACGCCAGACTTCTCAAAGTTTTCAAAAACATTGCCATATGTTTGGTGAACAAGTGTGCTGAACGAAATACCTGAGAGTAGCTTCAAACGTTAACCAGAAATGTTCAACTGAGGACATGTCTCTCAAAATGCAATATTTTGAAGATCATTTAAAAAAAAACACCATCTTCGATTTTCTTTAAACTCTCCAGAATTAAAGCCAAACACGTGTTCTAACTTAATCTGTAAAAACATGTTGCATTATTTTTGTGTGGTCGGAACTACGAAGCATGAAAAGTGGCCAAATTGACGTATAGTGAATAACCAAAACATTGAGCGAGCATGGAGCAATAGTTGCCATTATCGTTATTTTTAGGTCCTGAATGTCATCTGTTGTGCTCGAGGGACAACAGCTTGACAGATAAAAGCAAAGAGTTGCCTTTAAGTGCAAATTTGTTCATTTGCGTGCGTGCACGCGTCGCAGTTTTGGTCCTGGCGTAAGGACTAACCGCAAGATTTCTAGAAATGTAGTCAAGTCGAGCTCTCGGAAGGAACTGTTTATTTACCCCTATTGTATATACAGGGAGTCATAGTCACAAGTCATAGTCAGACAAGTTAGACAGTCACAAACGTCACTGAAGCACTTGTGCGTATCTTGCTCCTGGTGAAGCAACCTTGTGCACACAACCCATTTCGGCCTCTAGGAGGAGAACTTCGTGAGCCCGATCCTTGTGTCAGGGTGAGCCGCTTTAAGCAGACGAAATGTTTCCCGAATGGACCTGGTCATCAGCCGTTTTGAAACGTACTCTTTTTGTCCTTTTGAACTAATTGCAATGAAATCTTTCTTGTTTGGGCTTTGTTGGGTGGAGTTGAGCTGATCGTCAGTATAGTATTTGATTGCGGCCTGTATGTTTTCTGGCTTCAGCTTCGATCTGGTGTAGAGGTTCGGATTCGACCACACCCGGGTGTCTCTATTTTCTGGATTTCCGAATGAGGTGCCGAGTTGCGGATGGAATCATTTCTTGAATCTCTTGATGAGAAAGGTTCACAGGGATAAATGTCAGGAGGCAGCAGCGTTCATAGTATGATTCGCAGCTATCGAATGTGTGCTTTAGGTTGCGCAGCCACTCACGACACGTGTTGCAGGTTTACGCTGAAGGATCAGGTTCCTCTGTAGTGGCGTACGCTATGTAAGGGCAGCAGAAATTGTCCTGGAGATAGCGCCCTCGATCTCCGCTTTCTTACGCTTGGAGTAAGACACTCGGCATTGTGCTTTCACTTTCGCCGTAATTTTCAGGGTTGTCACGTCGGTTGTCTTAATGAGTACGTTTAGCTCTTCGACAGCAATTTGTTCGGGAACAAAATTTGCGTCAGACTGAGATGCATCTGGAGACTCTACGGCGATGTTTCAAGCGGTTGAAACAGCTCTGGCACAAAATGTCGGTTTGTCTGATGGATGAGGCTTTTTCTGACATACGCTTCCTTAGTAAGGCGACATTCAAATCTTTCACACATCGAAAGTTCCGCTTGTAGGCAATCTTCTTCGTATGCCTCTTTGGGTAGTCAGCGCAAAACGCTCGCTCTGAGCTCCACAACGTAGCCATCAATATCAGGGGAGTGTAATACGCGCACGCGTACTCACGTTCGTTCACCAGCAGAAAGACTGCCGGGTTGTCGACGACGAACGGAAGTGAAAGCCGACGTTCTCTTATTACTTCGACCTTTCTTAAGCGAGTTGAGCTGTTTCTTGTTTATGTTCTTTCTTTCTTTTTAGGGAGCGGGTGAGCGCAGTCGTGCTGCAGAAGCGCCGCTTGTGCCGACACGCACCGTCTGCGTTATCACATCACCGACGTGCCATGGGAAGCAATAAATACCCATCGGTGTATCCTCTCCAGCCACCTCCTTTATGAGGCGTACGCAGGCTCACATGCGCGAAAAATTTTGAAAGCGATTCCTGCGAAGAGTGCGACTCATTATCGCGGCATGCTCAGTGGCTGGGACCCGTGTAGAAGTTTTTGGGATTTGCGAAAAAAATGTAGTAATTTCCTCTTCAAAACCAACTGTTCCTGTTTTCTTCCTGACAATCCGTCAATCCACAGAAGACATTCGCGACCTAAAAATAATGATAATGGTAACTATTGCTCCATGCTCGCTCAATGTTGTGGTTACTCACTATACGTCAGTTTGGCCACTTTTCGTGCTTCGTAGTTCCGACCTCACAAAAATAATGCAACATGTTTTTACAGATTAAGTTAGAACACGTGCTTGGCTTTAATTTTGGAGAGTTTAAAGAAAATCGAAGATGGTGTTTTTTTTTTAAATGATCTTCAATTTATTGCATTTTGAGAGACATGTCCTCAGTTGAACATTTCTGGTTAACGTTTGAAGCCACTCTCAGGTATTTAGTTCACCGCACTTGTTCACCAAACATATGGAAATATTTTTAAAAACTTTGGAAAGTCTGGCGTTTATACTTGCGGAGAAAAAAAATCTTTAAAGTGAGCATTATTGAGCTTTGTGTCGATTTCGCGATTTTTTTTCTTAACAGAACATTATCAAAACTGCAAAGTAATAATTTTTGCACAACAAAAACCATCCGTAGTATGCGGAGAAAATGTTTCGGACCTACAGCTACAATGGTGTTTTTGTAGCGTCTCATCGAAATCCCATTTTCGCGAAATTCGAAAGAGTCGGTGGCGGCTCAGTGGAGACTTGTGAATTTTTTTTAAAGAAGGTGAAATTTTTTCTCGCGAAACCAAAAGTGGTTTTGTGGTCCTGGGGACTCGGAAAACAAAATATATTTTTTTCGGCGAAATCAAGAGGGCTCGGCGGACATGCACCGACGTTCTTATCTGAACACACCCTCCTGCATTTCTAGTTATCATATGTAGAGAGCTTTAAGATCAACTTCTTAAACGAAAACCCTTTAAGGTTGCTTCGTATTCTTTTGGCAAACGTCTCTTGTCTTAAATAACATTTCAAATGTTAGCGTGGAGACTGCTAAACTTTTCAAAAAAATTGAAGGACACTTTGTACATTCCAAAGTGTGTTCGGCGAAAGCGTGTGGCCATTCCACTGATTATGCCATGTCTTTTTTCTTTTACACTCTCAGTGGGATAAGACACAAAGCGAATGGGTGCGTGTTTTCTTCTTTAATTGAAGGACACTTTGTACATTCCAAAGTGTGTTCGGCGAAAGCGTGTGGCCATTCCACTGATTATGCCATGTCTTTTTTTCTTTTACACTCTCAGTGGCATAAGACACAAACCTAATGGGTGCGTGTTTTCTTCTTTAATTTTTTATTACCGCGAATCGCAGCGAGACGCGAGACTCATCTTCCTCCGTTCGCATGCGTTAGTATTTTCTCGCGCTTTGCGCATCGTGCAAACGCCATCCGCGTTCCAGCTCTTAAGTTGACGGACCCTTTGTAAATTGGAAAGTGTATTCCGTGAACGCCTGGGTCCATTGAGACGGTGTCGGTCAGAATGATTGCAAACTCTGGTCACAGCGACGCTACGCAAGCAAAGCGCGAGCGCTATAGAGTCCGACGCGACCGGCGTCCGTCTGCGCATCCCGGCGGCCACCTGGCTCAGTGCCAGAGCTCGGATGGACGGACGGACGGACATGGACGGATGAACGGACGGACGGACAGACGGATGGATGGACGGACGGACGGACGGACGGACGGACGGACGGACGGACAGACAGACAGACAGACAGACAGACAGACAGACAGACAGACAGACAGACAGACAGACAGACAGACGGACGGACGGACGGACGGACGCCGGACGAAGGTCGGACGGACGCCGGACGAAGGTCGGACGGACACCGGACGGACGTGAGCATGAGACATTAAAGACTTTCGCCTTAAAGATTACACCATCCATCGCTAAAGGGAACCATGTGTAGATGCGAAGCAGCGGGCGCTAACGCTTACACTGGCGGCGGCGTTGACGCTGGCGCTCATCGCAGCGTTGCACAGGAGAGAAACCTGGGGGGCGCAAAGCACGCAGTGATGGACGGTTGTTTCCTACTGGAACATCCCAATCGCTGCTGGGCAATGAGAGACAGAAGACTCGGACTGGACACAGAGACCCGCAGTTCGCTTTTAGTTAACGCGCACGCTGCGAATTTTTCATCGTTCGGCAACGCACAGGAGAAATCTCCCACCGGCACCACCTTGCAGGTCAAGATCCATTGCCATATATACGGGGTGGCCAGTGAACGGTTGTGCAGCGCGAGCAGTCGGTTTTTTCAACCAAGAAACTCGCTAGCAGACGCTGCCTGCGTCGGCGTTGCGTGGCGAGAGAGGGGGAGCGTAGGGGAGGAGAGAGGGGGGGGAGGGGACGCGCATGCGCATTGGGGGGTGTGGTTGCCGCGGGGGGGGGATGCCTAGAGGAGAGAGATGGGGGGAGGGGACGCGCATGCGCGGTGAGGGTGTAGACGCCGCGGGGAGGGATGCCTAGAGGAGAGAGAGGGGGGAAGCGTAGGAGAGGGAGGGGCAGGGGACGCGCATGCGGAATGGGGGGTGTTAGCGCCGCGGGAGGGATGCCTAGAGGAGAGAGGGGGGGAGGGGACGCGCATGCGCAATGGGTGTGTAAACGCCGCGGGCGGGAGGGATACCTAGAGGAAAGAGAGGGGAAGCACAGCAGAGGAGGTGCGTGGGGAGGGTTTGCGCATGTGCAGTAAGGGTGGTGAGGACGCACACCACCAGCACTACCGCCGGACGGACGGACGGACGGATGGACACCGGACGGACGGACACCGGACGGACGTGAGCATGAGACATTAAAGGCTTTCGCCTTAAAACGGAGCACTGGGGTTGGATGAATGGTTGGACGCAAAACTTTATTAAATGTCCTCACACGGCCACTCGATTAAAAAAAAATATATTTGCGGCCTGTTGCGTCGCTCTGCAACACACGGGTGCAAGCGTGAACGCTGTTTCCACAGTTTGATCCGCGTTGGCGCTAGTTGCCGTACAGCCACGAGTCTTCACAAAAAAAAAAAAAAAAAACTTAAAAATTCGGCAGATCCCACGTACCATGGGAATCGATGTGATGCGAAACATGCGGAGGGAAGGTCACTGTGGTGCATTTTTTTTTAAAGACGATAGTCTTTCTTGGGATACTTGAACGCAAAAATTTTGGTCTGGCTGTCTGTCCGACGTCCCCTGATTCAGCCACTCGGCCAAAGTTTAACCACTTTCTGAACGCCCAGCCATCTTGAACTGGTGTTTGCGTTCATACTTGAGAACATATTCGATCAAAAAGCAAATACTACGCATACCTGAGGCGCAACATTAATATGCAAGTATCAGGACGTGTGTTTCTTTATTAGAAAATACATAGATACATAATTCTAAAGACCCTAGTGTTTTTTAGGCTGCGCTGAAAATGAGACGCTGTGCACGAGCTGCAACGCTCTGCACGAAAAAGCCATGTGCCGACGAGAAGGTGCTGCCGCTGGCAGGGGCCCTCGGTTCAGCACGAGCTCATGTTTTAGATGTGAAGCATCTTATGGCGAAGCTTAATCCGGTGGTGGTGGTGGTGTGCCGGCGTGACCACCCTTACTGCGCATGCGCAAAGCCTTTCAAAAAAAATTTAAATAAAAAACCTCCTCTCCCCCTCTAGGCATCCCTCCCCGCGGCAACCACACCCTCACTGCGCATGCGCCTCCCCTCCTCTCTCCCCTCCCACGTTGCCCCCTCTCTCCTCTATACATCCCTGCCCGCGGCGTCCATACTCCCACTGCGCATGCGCGTCCCCCCTCTCTCTCCTCTCCTACGCTCCCCCCCTCTCCTCTAGGCATCCCAGCCCGCGGCGTCCATACTCCCACTGCGCATGCGCCCCCCCCCCTCTCTCCTCTCCTACGCTCCCCCCCCTCTCTCGCCTCGCGACGCCGACGCAGGCAGCGTCTGCTAGCGAGTTTCTTGGTTGAAAAAACCGACTGCTCGCGCTGCACAACCGTTCACTGGCCACCCCGTATATATGGCAATGGATCTTGACCTCCAATGTGGTGCCGGTGGGAGATTTCTCCTGTGCGTTGTTGAACAATAAAAATTCGCAGCGTGCGCGTTAACTAAAAGCGGACTGCGGGTCTCTGTGTCCAGTCGGAGTCTTCTGTCTCTCATTGCCCATTAGCAGCGATTGGCATGTTCCAGTAGGAAACACCGCTCCATCACTGCGTGCTTTGCGCCTCCCCAGTTTTCTGTCCTGCGCAACGCTGCGATGAGCACCAGCGTCAACGCCACCGCCAATGTAAGCGTTAGCGCCCGCTGCTTCACATCTACACATGGTTCCCTTTAGCGGGAGATGGTGTAATTTTTTTCGATGGCGTCCATATCTCGCGCAGCGCCTCTATTTTATCAATGCCAGCCAGGTGCGGCCGATTCAACATAGAGTAGGCACTGTCTGAGGAAAGGCTAAACATAGTAGACTATCGTCTTTCGACGACATTTGCAGCGAAGCACGGAGATACGCGGCCAATTTTTTTTGTTGAGTGATATGTTACGAAATGACGCTAAACATATGTACAAATGTTTTAAGCACTGACATGTATGTTAAACAGTTGCATATGTTTTATATAACCAGTTGTTTACAGTTGCGTAACGATGCCAGGAGCAACATAGGTAAGCTGAAATGTAGCGCTTGTGCCTGCGAGGATGGTAGCCCTGGATAGTGCTACGTACACTAACTTCAGTGGATGGCGCTTAACTACAATTGACGCTAGCCCGACGTGACACCTGTGTTATTGGAGTACATATGTAATGTTTATAAAATTAGATGGGCAGCGCTGCCACCACAGTTGACGTTTCACCAATATTACGCCTGCATATGGTCTTTTTCCAAAGCAGTTCCGAGACCTGGCGTGCCTCTGGGGTAGAATACTAAGTCGATTGCCGCGCAGAATCACTGGGTTCGATTCCAGCTGGGACCGTAACATTTATTCTTTGCATTCATCGGGTCAACGCTGCCGATGTCGGTTTTTCTTAACGCTCTCGCATTTAAATTATCAATATCCGTTCTCGCCGTTTCTCGGTAGATGTAAAACTGCCAAACACCTGTGGCGCATACCCGCATACAGCGGCCCGTGGTATACGGGTATGTGCCACACGTGTCTGGAGGAAAGGGTTTGACGACGTACGTGACGGGATTTACACGTTATCTATGTCATGACTAGACAAACATATTCGTGAAACCCTCTTACCCTCCCATGCTAATTTTGGTCTACCCGAAGTTGAGGTGATCACGAGAGCACCTCCTCGATAGATAGATAGATAGATAGATAGATAGATAGATAGATAGATAGATAGATAGATAGATAGATAGATAGATAGATAGATAGATAGATAGATAGATAGATAGATAGATAGATAGATAGATAGATAGATAGATAGATAGATAGATAGATAGATAGATAGATAGATAGATAGATAGATAGATAGATAGATAGATAGATAGATAGATAGATAGATAGATAGATAGATAGATTTTAATAAAGAGTTATTCATAAAGTTTCGTTAAGGTGTGTGGTCACTAAAAATAACAACAGCGGTTTCACATTGCACATCGCCCAGGCGCTGCTCTGGTACAATGGCTCTCCTATACAGCGCATCATATCGGAGGCATAACACGATGCTTTTAGCGCTAAAAGAGTCGAACACATGTGAGAGACAGGACAGGCGCTGTCCTGTCTCTCACATGTGTTCGTCTTTTTTAGCGCTAAAATCATCATGTTATGTAATCGCCAACTCGCCCAACAAGTTCTTATTCAGTATATCGGAGGCACTTCCGTCTCTGTCGAATGATGGTTTGTATTGCGTTATGAAGTTCTCAATAACGTTCAGTTTTGGCGATCAGTTCTGATGACCTGATCGCCAAAAATATTTTCCAAGAGTTCGTGGCTCCTCAAGAAAACCCGCAACAAAAGGACATTCCTTGTTTTCTCTAGTCAACCGTGGTGCAACCCTTCTTGTGGCGCCAAAGCGGGAGTAGTAGCAACTACGTGATTCACGCCGCTTTCGGGGCACGCAACGGGCCGCACCGTTGTAGGGGCGAAGCCCCTTAGGACCTCACAATGTCCGTCCGTCCGCCGTAGTCTACAGAACCGAAACCGAAGCTGAACACCTGCACAACGACAAACGATCTGTGTAAAAAAACTTCCCCATCCCCCCGCTAATGGGAACCATGTGTGGATGCGAAGCTGCGGGGAGATGGTTAGCTTGAGCGGGAGAAACGTCGCCGCTCTCATTTCGCGGCAGCGGCCCGGGCGCTCATCGCGGCGCTGCACAGGAAAGAGAATGAGGCGCGCTCCGTCATTTTTATACCGCGGAACTACCGTGGTGCCCCCCAGCGGAGTATGCAGCTGTCGCACCACCTGTCGCGCGCCGCTCCGTAGAGGATTCCCTATAGGAGAGAACCGTAGGAGAGGAGAGGAGAGAGAGGGGAAGCGCATGCGCTGTGGGGGGTGTGGAACGCGGGAGCTGTTCCGTAGAGTAGGGGATTCCTAGAGGAGAGAAAGCGGGTGAGCGTAGGAGAGAGGGGGGAGAGGACGCGCATGCGCTGTGGGGATGTCGGACGCGAGCGCCGCTCCGTAGAGTAGAGGATTCCTACAGCAGAGAAAGGGGGGTGAGCGTAGGAGAGAGGGGGGAGAGGACGCGCATGCTCTGTGGGACGCGGGCGCCGCTATGTAGAGTAGAGGATTCCTAGAGTAGAGAAAGGGGGTGAGCGTAGGAGAGGAGAGATAGGGGGAGGGGATGCGCATGCGCTGTGGGGGGTGTAGGACGCGGGCGCCGTTGCGTAGAGTAGAGTATTCCTAGAGGAGAGAAAGGGGGTGAGCGTAGGAGAGGAGAGAGAGAGGGGGGAGGGGAGGCGCATGCGCTGTGGCGGTGTGGGACGCGGGACGCGGGAAGGAGGGACGGCCGTGGTCCTGAGATGCATGACTCGGCGAGCAGCGGGCCTCTCCCACGTTGGGACAGTCCGGCCAAGCCCGACCGCCGCACTGGGGCCCCTCTGGACGGCCCATAGTTGAGCCCCGGCATGGGAACTTTTATAGCGGGTACCCACTTCTCTTCGTCGATTTGTTCCGTGTTTCTTTACGAGGGGCAACGCCACAGCATGTGGTCTAGGCTATCGAGTTCGTTGCAGTGCCTGTAATAGAGAGAGAGAGAATAAGAGTAGAAGAAAAGCAGGGAGGTTAACTTGGGCTGAGCCCGGAAGGCTACCCTGCATGGGGGAAGGGGGGGAGAGGGAAGAAAAGTTACAGAGGAGGAGAGAAAAGACACTGAGCCGACGTAACAGTTGCACGTTTGACATCACAAACGACGAATCAGACCGGTGTCCTTGAGAAAACGCAACAGCGCTTTCGTTGCCTTTCGGAGCTGTAATGTGCCCCCCATGCTCCCAATACCTTCTCGACTGTGAAAGCGCTTCCGTCCAGTTGATGCGTCTAACTGCGAGAGGAAACTGTGAGATATAAAAGGTGCGTCTGTAAAGCCTCTAGAGTGTGTGCTCGTGGCGCAGTGGATAGCGTCCCCGGCATCTGTTCTCGCGGGCCGTGAGGTCGTGGGTTCGACTCCCGTTCACGGAACTTTTTTTCTTTGCAATCTCATCGTGTACATTTCCGTGACGGCAATACGCCATGGAAGTCTTGGTGGACCCCGGCATAAAACACTGTCATGTTAAAAAAAAAAGGGGGGGGGGGGTGCCCCTGCAGTGAACTTCATCGTATGTGCCTTCTAGGAGAAACCATTTCGTCGAAGGTCATACACGTATCGGATAACTGGAAAAAGAAATCGTGGGGTTTCTTTTCAACTCTTACTTAAATTTAACCACAAGCACCCTTGCATTTGACCACATTAGCTGTGGCCGCCACCGCATTTAGTTCTCAGATAATGGCTATGACACGTAACGTAGTATTGGTATTTGCTTGCGTAGACATAAACTGCCTGTCGCCATTTTTACTACATCTGGCTTGAATAGCAAGAAGTATATATTCATTGCATCACTACGAGCGTTGCTACATCGTCCCACAGTTGGTTTCACGGTACAAAGACTTACATCGCAATGTATAAGGTATAACAGGAAGGAAGCAATAACGCGACTAAATCTTCTTGCAATTGAATTGGTGTTACGAGAAACATGAGAAGAGAAAAAAATATGGAAGGGCACATTCCTAAGTTATCCCTGCAGACAGCAACGTCGTTTCAAGCGTCAGCGTTAAGAAATCTAATCTTTCCTAATGCCGTTTATGCTCGTCATAAGCTTGCTCTCGAAAAAGTCTTTTGAAATTCGCTTAAACTTTCAAGTGTTCTGTTCATCTACTTTTTTATTTCACAGGCTGACAACCGGGGGCTCAGCATACGAACATTTTGAGAAAAAAGAACGTTCCCCGACAACGTCCCCCGACGAAAGGGCATCCTGGTGCAGTAGACTGTGATGAGGCTTTCTGCCCGCATAAAAGATAGCGACGTGTGGCCACCAAGTCGGAGAGCTTAATTCCAGAGTTAGGGTTATATGCACTCTTCGCCATCTAAGGAGCAATGGCGGCAGAAAGTCGTTACTTTGGGTGAAGCAGCTTTAGCCGGCCGAGAACACGTCGTAGTTACCGTTGGCAAGATACCGTTTCCTGAAACACAAGGTCTGGTGCGCGTCTGGTATACAGTCCGCATTTTTAGTTTTTTTTTCTTTTTTCGCCCCAGCACCTCTAAGGAAATGAACTTGAAAGTTTTGTTTCTTGACAACTTTCAATATTTTTTTCTTAAACATTGATGACCAAAATAAAAAATGCTACTAACAATCAATTGGTGGTAACTGGTGCGTGTGGCAGTTCTGTTCATCATCGTCACCAGCGTTACTGATAAGATGGTAACATTATCAACATGTGACTAAAGCCTTTCTTCCTTTGTTAACGTAGCGGGGATTGTGGCTTCCTTAGCTTTGTGTGTCTCTTACGTGCAATCCGTGTGTCCTGTCACACGGTAACGAATTGGGAGAGTTGGAAAGTACTCATGATGACCGTCATGAGTGTATCCTGCAATTTTCTCGCCATTCCTTTACAAATCCACTCCCCTCCTCACCACTAGGCAGGCCTCTGCAGGATTGATTAAACTGCCCGCCTTCTGTGTAAGAGTATGTGTACAGCACCTAACTGCGTTCATGTGAACTATAGCGCAAGAATAACTATATGAGAGAATGAAAACAGAAGAAGAAGAAAGTTCACGCGCAGACGTTGGCGTCGTGTGACTCATGTGACCCGCTGACCTGCGCTGCGTGAAAACATGAGAAGAATACAGACAGTGTTGTGGAAGTGTTGCGAAATGTGTCTGGAATGCGAGGCCTCTCGAGCACGAAACCGTGCGCGCACTAGACTGTATACCAACAATGAACGACGCCAGACACCGGCACCCGCCTCCGTCGTGCAACAAATGGATAAACAAGCGAGACAGGCTGAAGGAACGAGCGCTGAGATGGTGGGATCGCGTTGGAACGGGAGTCGTTAAGATCGTCCCCGCAGAGCTTGTGAAGAAAAACAATAAAACAACGTCAACGTAACATCGGCCAGAGGAGTGAGGAAGAAAGCTAGAACAAGCACAGTCCTCGGGGTGGAGCTAAATTTAGCCTGTCTAGACAAACAAAGCATCCTGTAGACAGCAACGTGTTGTATGGGGGCTTACACGGTAATAGCACGTTGGCTTGCCCGCATGCTGCGACATGGTCTGATGGTTGTGATTGATCACAGGGGGCGCACTGGACGAGGAATAGAGCAGCCGCGTGGCAACATTTCGAGCCATTTGCTACAAGATTGTGGTTTCTATATTTTGCGAGTCTTGATCCACGAACACGTCGTCATCTAGTACGGTACACAATCACGAGCGTCTGAGATCTGTGCAATAACATTCTACACCGCTTGTGCACAGCGAATATCACCTGTGGCGCTTAATAAAATTCCAACCACGTAAAATATTTTTCGCTGTAGTCACTGGTCACCGAAATTAACATTACCGTGCCCTCGACCCAGGCCCGTAGCCAGAAATTTTTTTTCGGGGGGGAAGGGGGGGGCACTTGTTGAAAACCTTGAAAAACACCTATTTTCATAATTTATGCTCGGTAAAACACCCCCCTCCATCCGAATTTTTTTTTTTGGGAGGGGGGGGGGGGGGCGGCCCCCCTTGCCCCCCCCCCCCCCCTCACTCCTGGCTACGGGCCTACTCGACCTCACCGCCTAACACCTCGTAGTATCAGCCGAAGAAGCCACCAGTCTTTGAAGTCATGTGCTGCCTATCAAAGCTTTTAGTGTTTGTATTTGGTGGTTGTAAGTAGACTAGAGGCAAAGTGAAACAGCAGAGTGTAAAAATGATTCTGCCTGCACTCAACACTACGTTTAATGCGCTGCCTGTGATTAGTAGCATGAGCGCACTCTGTAACAGTGGGCAGATTAAGGGGCTTGTTTGCGACCCTCACGTTGTTCTTGCGCAAACACAGTTGCAACGGCACTAAAGTGAAACAATGTATATGTTTTGATTGATAAATTGTACTCTGAGAACGGTAATGTCGTTTATTTCACCACCATAGGTTTATTGATAGAAAAGATGATCAAGTACAGAATTTCCATTTTAAATTAGATGCCGATATGATCGCGCGTGACGTCACGGATTTCAAAGCGTATTTTTCGTATTTCGTTGACATTGGCTCAACTAAATTCCCTTAAACTTGGTAAACAACCCCTCAGAGTACAATGTGCTTCATTTTTACTGATTAGGAAGTACATAACTCATTGTATGCAGCGCGACGCTATAGTCACCAAACCACATGGCCATTAAACCAACGGTGCTAAGCGCCAAGGATCACTTGCAACTGATAGCCGTTGATGAAGCCTTCCCACGAGTCATCAGCGGCGCTTTTACGGTGGTATAAGATGCCATACACGGTGGTATTTCTCGATAAAGGTTACCGATATTGAGCTGTTCGTGAGCAATTGATCAAGCGGCTCGGCCAAAGAACCAACTTTACGATAACGGTTGCAAACACAACTAACAAAGGCCTCATATAAACGAAGTTATACGAAACATCAGAGTCAATGAACTGCAGATGTCCACCGAAGCGCAAACATTTGCTTGAGCTTACCTTTTCTGCGTTCTTTTTCTTAAATTTTTTTATTTTATTCTAACGCTTTTTCGGCTTGTAAGAAGTATTATGGCTGTGCGCGGGTGAAGGACGTCGTAAAGCCGGCGCTGGCTTCGTGCTGACGTTTTTTTACGCTCGATGTGTGCCACGTGTCGGCGAGCTTAGCATAAAGGCTCAAGGGTAAACTTGCACCCTGGACGAGTCAAGCCATTGGCCTTCGTCGCAGTGCTTAGATCACGAAACAGTTGGACGTTAAAATGAAATCCAATCATGGGGTATTACGTAGCAAGAAACCCCTATAATAATTAAGTGCGCAGTAGTGAGAGACAGACACACACATAACTTTATTAAGGTCCTGAGGAACACTACCGCTAAAGGTAGTAGAGCAGTGGGCCGCTCCCACGTCGGGACGGGTAGGCCAAGCCTCATCGCTGCGTCTTGGGCCATCTGGAAGGCCCTGAGTTGATGTAAACGTTCTGAGCTCCTGAGCGCAGACCTCCATTCCTCTTAGGTAGTGCGTTGAGCTCGGGTAGTGAGTGACTGCCGAATAATTCATGCCGCCTTGGCATGCTAAGCGTATTCACACCATGATCGACCTACATACGCCTTTTTGCCTTACGCCCTTATCGAAATGTGGCAGCCACGGGGGAAATCGAAACTAAAACCTTGAGAAGCACAAGCGGTAAAAAAATTTCTGCTACCGCAGCACATAAACATGGGATTTTTCACATGACACTACAAATGCACACTCACATATTCGACACGCAAACACGTGACTACATTTACAATATATTTTGCAACAGCATCGGTCATACCGTATTGAAACACCCCTGCTCTCAAATGGTCAACGCAGCAAGGCCGCGCAAGCTTCGCTTAGTCTTCGGGTGACAGACCACCTGGATTCGCTGAGTCTGACCCCTGTGGCCTCGTGGTCAAACTTACAGATGTAGTTGTTTGTAAGCACTCTTTTCTGCCTGTGTTCGATAGTAGTGTGTGTAACACTACTGACTGAAATCTGCTCTTAAAAACAGTTAGAACGTAAGAACATTGTTAAACACTAATCCCGAAGTCACCTTGCGTCTGCACAGGAGGCGCGTAGATAGCACTGGCAATGCCCAATACCCCCCCTCCCTTTTTTTTGTGATTTTTTTTACGAACACCGTTACATAGAACGATGAAACGAGGGTAAGGAAATTAATAAATCTTTCTCCTAAAGACAGAAGTAGCTCATCCTTATCATTCAAGACGACATGATTATAAGTGCTATCCTGTAAAAGTTTTCGAATGCAAGCGTATTGCGACACCTTTATTCCTCCCTGCACAGTTGAAACTCTGCATTAAAGCGCTCGATCAGAAGACTTCGCCGACGAATACATATTCGTAAGACCAAACGTCCTTCCGTGCGAATGACTTTGTCTAGTTATTGAAGCAGATTCTTTATGAAGACAGCGACAGCTGCAGCTTTCACAGTACTGCTCACATCTAACGAGTGAGTGAGTAGAGCGTATAGGTTGTTGCATGCCAAGGTTAAGACTGAACATGCACGGTCCCGTTTGTGCCTGCTGTTGTTCACAGGGAAGGTCGCCAACTCACTGACTCGCCATTAGGAGTCGCTAGCCTGTAGTCAAAAATGTGCTTTAGGGCGTCTTAAAGCTTAGACAAAGCTGGTGAGCACCGGAACAAAAAAAAAAAAAGAAAGAAAGAGTTGCAATTTTCGTTCCATGCCTGAGGTGACCTGGCGCACAGAGGCTGGGCCTCCGCCCCTTTTACAGCTCCGCTGGGGCGGCGACCTTATGACCGAGGAGGCTGCCGCTGTCTTCCGCTTGTTTCTATCATATTTTCTACTATGTTTTTCTTTATCTGAAGTCACTTTTATGGATTTTGATAATTCTCGTCTAGTTAGCGAAAACTTATTTTGCGCCCATAAAATTGAATTTATTGCCTCCATACCCTGTTTTCTTCTACTCCGTAAATATCGTTCATTATAAATAACCCCTGACTACTCCTACTACTTGTTGCGTGATACTCGAGATGCATCAACTACTGTAAAACTGATCGTTATCTTCTACCTCTTCAAAAACAATTTTCATATATGAAAAATTATTCTACAAACTACCTGCCTTCGTGTGTGCTCTTTCAGTTGACACTTGTAATATGGATGTAGCTTATTGAAGAGACCGGCAATAGTGGTTACCTTGAATGGCGTGGATTGATGATGATGTTCTCTTTCTCATTAAATTGCGACTTAAGGTTTCATTCTTGAAGCCCTGACGAACACTTTAAATAAAAAAAAACTGTTACGCTGCTATACAGCATTTTCACGGCGATGTTGCTGTGGTTATAGGTAGTACTGTATCATAAAAGGCGCGCCAGTCCGTAGAGACCCTAGTGAAACTTAAAGGTGTTACAAAAGTTTTGCTCGCTATCTTTATAAGCACACGAAAATTCCACGAAGAGTGTATGCTACCTTCCTTGGAAGTCAAAGAAAGTAAAGAAGTTCTTAATAGAACTAAAGATAGAAAATACAAAAAAAAAGGAACCATACCGATGCTAACAGAGCTATTCGGCTGTCTATACGCATGTCCCTTTTCTGTGCTTTGAATCGGCTCTTCCAGCGTGAGCTTAGGCAAAGAAGATGATGATTTCCTAGAATGCTTCAAGTTTGCCGTGTCGTTCAAGATTTCCTTTCTGGGGATTTTTTGAGACATACTTTTTCTCGGTGTTTCCAGTGATCCCGACAGAAACATATGCGTTGAATATCTTCTAGACTTCCTGGCCCAACACCGCGGGATGTGTGTAGAGACTGGCTGTATCCATCTACGAAGCCCCTTGAGGAAACCAAAATATATATATATATATAATTGAAAAATGTTGAGCTCTCGTTTCCATGATTCAGAAGGCTCCATCACTGTCCTTTCTTTCCTCGTTTGTACGAAGATCGTGGCTGCCTTGATCGCTTTTTCTTCAGACCATGTTTTCTTTGTCATTTCTCACAGAAAATATGAATAATTTAACAGGGGGGAAAAACTTAGCTAGCTGTTTCTGGAAAAGAATAAGTGACTAGTTTTGCTTAATCTATTTGTTTTGCACTCTCCTTGTAAGTTTCTGTCAACAGTGTTTACGTTTCACTTTTCCTGCACTGGCTACTTTACTTAGCTCTTACCTACTAAAACAATCAGATACAATGATTTTTTAACCACTGTTGTAATGCTAGAGATATCATGCTCGTTTCCGTGTCCTAAAGCAGCGCTTTTTTTTAGCTTTACCGTTAGTTATAATCTGCTTTTTCTCAAGTTTACAACGTAGATACAATCTTGAATGGTGTCAGATCGCCTTTCAAGCTTGATTCTACACACCCGTTCTCCGACCACCTTAGCTAAAACAAAATTGAGTTTACGAAGTTAGTACTTTAGGGCTTAATTATTCACATATTCAATTCCTGGGTGTACTCTAGAATGTAAATGGGTCAACATGTATTTATGACAAGCTGTGACCGGGAGACTAATTACAATACGAGGAACGTGCCTCCTGTGAGGTGCTTAATTCATCGGGGTCACATTTATGCCTCGGTTTACATTGGAACATTCTCGCACATTTCCCACATTTGCCTGGTTCCAGTGAAAACTCAATAGTTGAGGATTTTTGACCTCTCATCAATTGACACCTTACTCAACAGGAAATATTAGCGGTTACACAAAAAATATTATTAAAAACATACTTGACGGTACATTCAGAAAATAGTTCAAATGTTTTGCCAGTTAGTGCAATAACACATTGACCGCACAAGAAACAAACTCATTGAGACATTTACGCTTATGCTAGGCACGGCGTCGCGCTTGTGCTTGTCTCGTCTTTTGTCCGCCTTGCTACTCCAACACAAACAGTATCGAGCAGATTGCTTCAGCACATAAAATTGAATACTTTTGACTGTGACAGTGCTATTTCATTCAGCACTCACTCTTTTCATACTCAGTACTGGCCGTAGGCGTGCACAGGGTTCCCCTTCAGGGGCGGGGGGGGGGGGGGGGGGGGCAGAGGTTCGTCGCCGCCCCCCCCCCCCCCGTCCCTATTAAGTCAATGTATGAGGCAGCCTTGGCGCCCCGTCTCTTCGGTGCCCCCCCCCCCCCCCTGTCCCCTCGTGCGTGCGCCTATTGCACTGGCTCGCTATGGTATTGGCTCGAGGGGGGGCAGCCTGTCCCTCTTGTGCGCACGCCTATGGTTTTGGAGACCATAAACCCCAGTAACAGTTACTGCAACTGAAAGAAGTCTTCTTCTAGTTCTTCGCAGTAAGGCAGGCAAAGCACGCTTTACAGGAAAAGAAAACGTTTCATGCTAAACTAAGGAAGCAGTCTGGGCTTGTTGGTGTGACATGACACAGCGTAAATGCGCAGAAGACGAGGACAGCGCTCGTGTGAGTCAAGCCTGTTCTCTGCCCGCTTCTTCTGGCCATTTACCCTCTGTTTATGCTAAAGAAAAAAAGTATGCATTGATGTAATAATATGAAAGGAAATAAAAAGCCGAATGTCATAGTAAAAATAGGACAGCACGTTGGTTGACCACAAAGACAAAAACTTAATTAACATAACAAAAAATTTAGAACTAATGTTAAATAAATAAATAAATAATCACAAATTGAGGAACACATCAGCCATAGCAAGTGACTGTAAGATGCACTTTGTGACAAGTATCTAAAACTGGCAGCGCCTATTTTCTTATATCTAATGTTCTGCCACTTATTACGTACTTTCCACGCTTCGCGCCAAGGAAACTCGCTTCTTCAAGGAGATGAACGTTCAATGGATATCTAATATTTAACAATGCGCATATTGCGACGTCACCCGTTCGGTAGACAAGGGTTCCGGAAAAACCTGCACATTTGGTTCCTACAATTTTCGGAGTGCGCTGAGCAGAAAATTTTATGGCTTTCGTTACTGTTTCGTACGGCTCATGATGCATTATTTATGGATTAGCATTTTTAACTTTGCCGTGTTCGTAAATCGCAGGTCTCTCTACAAAGAGCAAGTGATGTTTTGGTTATTCTTTATTAATGTTTCCTGGGGCGTTAAAATGGCGGGTGCAAATAATAAAGTAACGAGGAAGACGTATACAGAAGGCAATGCCCAGATGTATTCACAAGTAGATACGCCACACTGGTTTAAGAGAACAGCCAGCGTTAGCGCAGAAATCTCCTTCTCGGGACCTCCGCAATGAAAGCGCAGAAAACATTCGCGGAAGCCTTTGACCAGAAATCCCTTTCAGCACCACCTCTCGCCTTGACCCCACTCGTCGTGAGTGATCGCGCATTATCATTAACGCGGTGATGTAAGGGACGTGGTACGAAGCTCAGTGGAGCTGGCCGAGCGAGAAACGAATTCTGCGGTGAGCGCGGCGTACACGAAAACTCGCTCAACTCTTGGCCTCAGCCTCGCTTGCGAACAGTTCGAGCTGCGTAAGAGTAATTCTCGATAACACGTCTTTCAGCGGAAAGCAATTCAAAGCGAGTGAATAAATGGTCCTCGTACATTTGAATTACAAACTTTTGTCATTCAAGCCGTTTCACAAAGAGCGAAGGTCGAAATAGCTGAATGGGCACAGAACATGCCAGCCTTGCTTTATATTCAGGGCTAATGAGGGCCGGGGAATGGGAAGAAAAAGGCGTAGCGAGGAGAAGAATGGCGGAGCAAGTGATGCTCGCGCAATCGTAACAGGGACCGAAAGTTTCAAAGAAGAAAAAACAGAGCATAGTTTATCGGCGTCCTGAAATTCTAGGTCACATGTTTTCATACTTTAAACATGCTGCGAAGAAAAGTATCCGTAATACTTTCACGCTGATAAATGTTTCCTATCGATGAATGTTACGGAAAGGTAAATCAAATCTCTGCAATGGACCAGATCGCTGTATCATACGCGGCACATTCGTTCGCGTGAGACGTTTTTAAAAAAAAAACGGCAATAAGAAGAGTTTCTTCAACTCAGCAAACGTACAGCTTCAGTTTAGAGCGTATCCGCAAAACCTGAAACGGTCAAAGGAGTGTCACAGGCGCTCATTTCGGGTCTTTCGAAGCGCGATTCAAGTTTGCGGTCTCGCTCACTTTCCTCCCACCGCGATGTCGGTCCCTCGAGGACGCTTCTCAACATATTCTCGGTCGTGAGAAACGACGCGTCTGCTTCCGACCGCACTCGAGAATCGATCATGCACCGGGGTGAGCATTCTCCACTTCGACCGCCATCGGCGTCTCCTTTTTCAGCTGAGAAGACGAGACGCCTTCGCCAAGACGCGTGGTGTATTTACGCCGGCTTTACAACCGCTGAGAGGCAGAAGGTACGAATACAAGGGGAAATTAAAGGGACACAAAGAGAAGAGCGAAACTACTTTTCTAACGTTAGCAAATTATTATTTCACAATTCCTAAATCGCCACGCTTGCCGCAGGAACACGCTCGGTAAGTGTAAAGACGTCTTTAAAAAAACGGGAACTGGCGTTGTTGCTGTCGCTCCATTGTCCGTGTCCTGTTCGCCAGTATTATGTTACATAGCTATAAGCAAAACCAACTAGCCCAGCTGTCTACGCTTAGCAAAAAGAAAATTCAGATGGCAACGACACCTTGAAATTTCGGCACAAAACGCCATGACGTCATACATTTTGACGTCCTCTACTAGGTCCTACGCAGTTACTAATCATCAAAAATGCAGTGCATTGTCCTCTGAGAGGGCCCCAAAGATAAAATACCAAGTGTCAGAAAATTTCGTTGAACCAATCTTGCCAAAATACGAAAAATGCACATTTAAACCCGTGACATCACGCGTGGAGGTTTCAGTGTAAAATTTAAAAACCAAACTTCGACCTTCATTTTCTCCTCCAATAATAAACTCATGATGGTAAAATTAACGGCATTAGAGTTCTCAGAGTGCAGTTTATCAATATGAACCCATTCGTTGTTTCACTTTAGTATCCCTTTTACCAGATGTAGTTAACCCTTGGCTACTAAGCCGGGGGGCGAGGTGGAGGGTGGGTATTGACAAGAAGGAGAAAGATGTATAGGCATAAGAGAAAGGCGGCGAGGTTTAACAGGCTAAGTCTCGGTTGATTTCTCGCCAACTGGGGAAATGGAAAGGAGACTGAAAGATGAAGAAGAGCTGAGAAGTTCATACTTCGTACTAACACACGCACATCGAATGGTGATCAGCACCCTGTCCGTCACAGGCATTCGTGTAGGTTGCTGTTGGTGCGCACCAGGAAGTTCAGCGACATTTTCGTAGCCTCGTGGATCGCTGACACACAAGTCCACGTCTACCCTTTTGTCAGAGGCCCGTGAGCAGCTCAATTCTGTCCGAAGGGCAAGCCTCCTATCACCGTATAGAGAACGAGTGATAAAAAAGGCGCACAAACGGAATAAATCACGCCGATACGGTGTTCTGGGTGGAGTTAGTTTCAAAGAGCTGACATCGCGCACTTCACTTTGATAGTGCATGAGTCTCTGGTCTCTCGAGCACAGCGCGCACATAAAGTAAGAGTATGACCATCTTTTCACGTACTTTTCACAACAGAGAGAAATGAATTCGTGAATGAGCGAAGCTAATAAATAAGAACTAAAGATAGATCGCACTTTTCTGCACAAACCCGTCGTATAACTATGAGAAAAATAAATTTCAATGTTAAATGAGCAGAATGTAACACAGACAAAAATATGAGAAATGAAAGGGGAAAAAAAAAGGCTAAAGTTCCGGTCTGCTTGCCAAGAACTGCGGGATTGAGATTTTTGACAAGGCAAAAGTCCATCACGTCGCTGACGCAGACACGTAGAGCGTCGGCTTCCTTCGTCGGCGAATAATTTTTCGGGAGAAATACGTCTGAAACTATCCGCTTTTGGCGGAAGGCTTAAGCGTGATGGTGACGGGTCTTCGAACGAGCTTTCGTGAAAGTAGCCTGAAAAGATGACAGCGTTGTGTCTATTAGAAAATAGTTTGTACCTTTTCCGACAGGAGATCTATCCCCCCAAACTACGCTGCTAGAAACATGGTGACGATACCTATCAAATTCTAAAACAGAGAAAAAGAAAACGACAGAAGACGGGCAAACAGGTTAACCAAATTAATTGTCCAGTTTGCTACTTTACTCCACGATCGGACAAAATCAGCAACATTGAGAAGAACAGTATACTTGTTTTCGATCAGTTCTGAAGCCTTAAAAAAGAAAAACAAAAAAAGAAAAACAAAAGGTCGACCACTACACTTTGAGAGAATTACGGGCCGTCGGCGGCTAGGACTAGTGTCTAAGACTTCTAGCCTTCGTTGGGGAACGTTAGTGAATCTAAACGAAGTGAGCTTTCCCTCAAGCCGCGTTTATAATTGTGCGACTTTTTCCCTAATGCGCCTCCATTTACCACTATGTTGTACACGTGTGCGTAAATGGAAATCATTAAACCAAATCAAATCCTGTCCAGCGTGGCTTTGAGCAACTTCTCTTCTGCACTGAAGAGATGACAACCGGAGAAAAAGTGCAAAATCGTCTCGTTACACTCGCCCACTTCCTATTCTGGACTTCTTGCCCGTTGGATGACGTAGGAGTAGGCGTTAGTAAACGCGACCCGAAGATGTGGACGACAAATGGATCCCGATCATCTGTTTACTGCACGGCTTACGACGACGGAAAGCAACCTCTCTTATTGTTCTGTATATCAAACAATGCTGACTTTGTGAATACAAAGACGGGATTTCCGGCTCAGTGGCCAGATACATTGTTTAAGTGGTATGAGCAAGGATCCTTCACCTCACGGGAGCTAGGTAGCGTACCAAAATTTGCGCATATAATATTTAGACTACTTTTTAATCGGTATGCAATTAATATAACGGCTTCAGTTTATAGCTTATTCTCCAACTTCGAAGGGGGGCGATAGTTTCAGATATGTACTCAGTCAGTACTCACCAAAAGGGTAGCTACTTGGGCTGGTTGGTATTGCATTTTTAAAAGAAATATAGTTTCTTAGTGCGCAGAACGTTTTAGAAAAGGAGTCAGATAGGAAAGAGCGCACTAAGAAACTATATTTCTTTTAAAAAAGGTGCGCTCTTTCCTATCTGACTCCTTTCTAAAACGTTCTGCGCACTAAGAAACTATATTTCTTTTAAAAATGCAGTACTCCCCAACTCCATCTGATTCAGGCGACGTAATTGTTAGTTAATTGTTAGTTGTTAACTAGGCGAGTGAGTATTCGTCATTAAGTTGTGGTAAAGCACCAGCTTATAGCGTAAGAACCATAGGACTCGGCCTGGAGGACATACACTTTCATCAACATTTTTCACTGAAATAAAAAAATAAATGAAGGAGTGGTCACCGTCTATTAGCGACGTCTACGCATTTCCACTGACTTGGTTGTTCAGATAAAAACGGAAGAGAGAAACGAGAAAAAATCACAGCATATCCACGGAGTGAATGATGATGAGTGGGCGAAGCTCCAGAGCTTCATCGGTAAACCGTGAATCTTCCGTGAAATTCGCCCAGTACATCATCAAAGACGTTACAAACACTGAGTGTATATATGCAAGAAATTTATATTTTATTCGTGAGCCGTGATTTTCCGTTTTGTTTTCGTTTCTTCGTTGGTCGTGGTTACCGTTTACATAAGCCGTGGCTTCCGTTCCCCCTTCATTATAACGGCTTTATGGTCGCTGAAATGGAGGGAGAGCGGTTCCTGGATGGGTCGTAGTGGAAAGTTTGCAAAGACGAGATCGATGCAGGTTCCTCGGATGGTGGTTAGTTGCATGTGGTCAAACGATATGCATGTGAGACCATATCGCGATGCCATGAGTTGTATGGCATCGCGATCGTCATCGTCATCAGCGTCATCGTTATGACTCATAGTGGGTACATTCCATGTGCTGTGCCGTGATGGCAGCGTCATCGTCATCGCACAGGGGTGGCTACGACGACGACAACGCAGGACTACGACGCCGGACTAGCCTATGCAATAAGGAGCTTCGCCCCTAAAATAAAACTCTTACATTTCTGCCAATCATTAACGCAGTGAATAAATATGCATAGAAAGACGAAAACGAAAAGGGAAAGGGAACAAGCAGGCGACAGTAACAACAGGAGCAAGGTTCCTACTTACTCTTCAATAAAAAGAGAAGTTACAAACATAAAAATGGGAGGTATGAAGAAGAAAAAGAAAACAGCGAAAGCATTGACAAATGGCTGAATATCAAGATAAAACTGTGCTGGCGATGTCATCCATTATATTATACGCCGCTCAAATATATCACTCACAGTTAATGGTTGGCTGATCCCATTGAAAACACGGACGGAGTGTCGCACTGATGGTAGACAAATTACCAAAAGCGCGAAAAAACTAAATGACATCGATGGAAGGTACGGCTACGAAAGAACATCTCTGATTGAAAAAAAAAAAAAAAAAAAAAAAAAAAAAAAAAAAAAAAAACCACGCGTCCACAGAAACGTCCTTCTAGGACGCCTTCTTCCTCCTAGACTTCCGCTTGATTGCAAAGAGAGTACCTCATAAATAACGACCGACTCACTCAATACGCATTCGCGACGCTTTGCATAACGAGCTGCTACGGCTGCACAAGGATTCGATAAAGAGTGCACGCTGCGAATTCGTGCGCAGCTCAATTGGCCGCAATATGTTGGGTATTAGAATAAAGGAGCGTACAGAGAACAGGAAGAACTTGCACGGAATGTACTTCGCAAGACCACCAACAGCGGAAAAGCATTATTTTCAAGTTCTAAATCACAGAGAGACCACCTGATGACGCGCTGTTCAATGATCTTTTGATTTGTGCCCATAACCCGTCTAAGCAATATACGAGATTCAGCTTTGTACTGACTCAATACGTACAAACTGTCTCATTACGTCCCTTATATCGCCTGGCAATGCGACGTAAGAGACGTAGTCATTAGTCATTAATTTAGCATGTTAATATACGTCAATAAGGTGTGGTAAAGCACCAAATTATAGGGCAAATACCATGCGATTTGGCCTTAATGTATATTTTTATCATTAGCACAATGAACATTTACGTGCAGTAAGGCGAAATGGAAAAGGAACTGGAAATCGACGCAGAATTTACTGCAGTATATAAGCCTCACTGAGAGACCACGCTCTTTATTGCTTTTGTATTTGATACAATTAAGAACTATTTTTAGCTATAAGAGACCTCCTATCCTATCTACAAACTGGTTGTGATGCTTCCTACGATGCTATGAAAACACGATCCTTTTTAAAAGGCAAAAGAACAGAATCTTCGCAGCAGAAGCGAATGCGCTGACCCATATAACGGGGACAGGATGTCCAAAGAGCTTGCAAAATAACTACGCATCGCTACGTGGAACTGCAACTGAGTGTCACTATTTGTAAACATTTCATTTTATTCACATTGCAGTATGTTATCTTTGTTCTTGATTTTTCTGCCAAGCGCGCCAACGAACAACATTCTTTCACGGGAAAGCGAGGCAACTCTGAAGACAATATTCTAAAAATGGAAACAGCCCAAGCTGCACTACAGAGTAATGACGGCATTGCTGCAGGCATGTTCGTTATCTAAATCTTTTTTTTTTCTTGCTTTATTCACTCTGCCTTTGCAGTCAACGTTGGTACTGAGCTTCACAAAAGGTAGACTGGTGGTCGATTTTTAATCATCCCCGCATTGCGACGGACGCAAGCGAACTCGAGAAGAGGTCTGGGATTGAGTGCGCCGTTTGGAGCAGTTCGTGCCGCTGATCATTTCTAGCGTTGAATCTTTATTTTCTATTCGAACAATAGAACTCTGCCTCCCGTTTTGGCACGCGCGCTCAGAAACGCACGCGTCTGGAAAATATATAACCATGAGCTTGATTTCCCGCAACGCGTTTGGTGGTGTAGCCATAACGTGCTTGTTGAGTGAACCAAAATCACGCTGGAACCCCTGCCCACATGAATCTTCACCATAATCATCTTTCTATTTATGTTCAAAGCACGACGAAGGCCTCTCCAAGAAATCTCCAATAGTTCTTGTCCTGCACCAATCGATTCTGTCGGATGCCCGCACGACTCAATTTTGAAATCGAAAGCTTCAGATGACTCATCAAACACGACATATGATCGTCGGCGGCGTCGGCGTTAACACTAGTGATGCAAGATATATTAACGGGATGACGTCACCCTATGGCGTCATCATGATGTTACAGACAGCCCAAACTTGTATAGTGTATGCGACATGACACAACGTAGCATCACAAGGTGACATCATTACATTACGTCATCGCTCAGTCAAAGATAGGCCAATGACGGAGGCAGCGTAAAATCAGGCGAGGCGCAGAAAGCTTGCAACGCCTCCGGTTCTCGAGGCAGTGCAAAATCTTGTTTGGTGCAGCAAGCTTTCGGAGGGGAGGGAGGATCAATATATTGACTGAGATGAACAAGGAGAAGACGACTTTCGCCTTCCAGTCGTCTAAGGCGAATGTACAAGGGACTCCGCGAGTTTTAATTACACCGCCTTCATCTGTGCCGTGCTCGATTCCTTTGGTAAGCAATATTAGCTGTAGTAAACTGCAAGCTATCATGCCTATGCATAGTTCTCTTCCCTACGCATACCTGCAAGCTCTTTTTCTATTTTTCAACAGTTTTGTTTATATACATTTTCACTTTCTTTACTTCCTCACCTTTCTATACCCCTTACACTTTCCCCACTGCGATCAACTAGAAACCCCAACTATTACGGTTTCTGGTGTAAGAATCTATTCCACTGCCATCGTGCTAGCGTTATCCATTCGTGTCTTTTTTTTCCTATTGCGTGGTCCTAATTTCTGTCAAAAGTTTCCTTCCATAAGTTCAACGCTGCTACTCCCCCTCGCTCTACAGTGAACCAACTGGGCCAAAATGAAGTTTTGATAATTTCAACAATGACCGCTCTGAAAAACCTAATTTCTGTTTCTGTAAGATGTGACTTTTAGTGATATTTGCCTCCGTGCTGTAATCATGGCAGCGGGAGCTTATACATTCGGAGTTTCTCGTATGGCGTTAAGGTGAAACAAAATGAAGTAAGTTTCTGGTTTCACACGTTATTACAGTAATGATGGGGCCGCACTAAGCGTTTTTTCTTTAATCTGGATCAATGAAGATCAAGTTGTGCACAAAACAATGTCGACGATGCTTTTTTTTTTTTTTTTTTGCTGATTCGCTTTCAAATGCAAGGACAGTTTTTTTTTATCTGAGTTTTTATGAGGGATTAATGAGTAAAATTAGCAAGAAGGCACACTCGGTAACTGAAAACTAGTTGGGAAGTTTCGTAACACTGCAACCTCTGAATGACTATGAAGGCGACGCGAAAATGTTTTTCCTGGAATAAACAGCAAGTAGTAAAAACTAGAATAAAGACAGAGTGACAATTAAAGGATCAACAATGATTTCTTGATGCGCACTTATTTATTCCAAGAGTAACAATCACCAACTCACCCAAGTATCCGTTCCATTGAAAATAAATGTATCGAGATGCCCGTTTTTGTTGAGACAACCACATGATGGCAACAGATAAGGAAGCTACGTTATGTAAGCTTTCAGTTGTAGTGTAGTAACTATGAGATTAAAAGAAACGGGTTGTGTGCCCAAAGGACAGAATAACAGAGAGCTGATCTTGTTGGCAGGCATTGATGTTAAAACATTGTGCGTGCATACAGTACACAAGAGAAAACGTCGAGATAAGATTTCTCTCTTGGGTCCGTGTTTGCACGCCCTGTCTTTTAACATGAATACCGAAATACAATTTGACACTGGTGTGGGACACAACCCACAACCTACGCATTATACGCTTTTCTTGGCTTCATTATCTGAAGTCGCTAACAAAATCCTCTACCCAAGGATGTTCGCACGCTGTTTCAAACTCTGTCATGTGAATCTGACCCCGAATTTCTCGATTCTGTGCAGGGTGGCAAACCGAGTTACAAGTACAATTTTTACTTCCCCTTTTTTTTCATATATTTTTTTCCCTCTCTCTCTTGTCGCTTCAGCTGCATCTGTTTGGGTTCGTTCGTTATTTAGAAAGGCTTCAAAATCTTGTTATATTAGTCATTACTCTACTATAAATTATGAGCGTGTATTGGACTTGTTAATTACTTATTAATAAACAATTAACCACATTCAAAGGCGCAGTCAAAATTTACGACGTCATGTTTATTTTACGGAATAAAATAAACTGTCCTTCATCAAATGTATTGATGAAAAATAAACATTATTATTAATATAGCAGATGGGCGTAGCCCTCCACCAGTTTGCTTTTTTGTAGTGTATTTTCTGCCTTATCAAACCACCGCTCACGCAAACGCTTACCTTAACGGCGCCCCAGGGACGGATTTACCTAGTCTATTCAACGCAGCGTTCCGATGAAGTTTTTCGTAAAGAAATAGCAAGCTGCCCAGACGTTCTCTAGATTTATCATAGCCAGGTCAAAAGACAGCCGGTGAAATGCGTTAGCTTTAGACTACAATAATAAAGGCATCAGGAAAGCATGAGGAACACAGATAGAGAAAGAAGAGAAAACTTATTACCAAATCCCTAGAGATAACAACCGTCCTTTTTATTGCGTGCGAGTGAAACTGCTGGCTTTTGTTCTCTCTGATGTGAGGGCGTATCACACGGTCGTCAACAGGAAAATACAGTGATTGGCCCTGCTATTGTTCTTTTTTTTCCCCACAGTGTAGCCTTCATCCATAACACGTTCTTTAGAGCATAGAGCTCATTCTTACAACTACAGAGAGGCCAGCCTTTGTCTGGTCTATTTCCCTTCACGTGTTTTCATGGCTGCATACCTAGCTTCCTTCTGCGACGATATTTCGTACCAATCGTCGGGCTAGCTCGAGGAAGTCATCGCGACGAAGTGTACACATCTGGAGACACCCTTGTGTGATAAAATGGCTTCCTATAGACGTATCAAAATCCTGTGTGGAAGTTTGTACTGATGAGCTTGTTCGTGAGCCGTGGTGTTTATGGATCAGCCCAGAACAGACAACCATGCACACGTAAAAATGACGCAAACACAAGTGCCAGCGTTTGTGCTCCCGTCCTTTTTTTACGTGTGCGTGACTGTGTCTTTGGGGCTCTATGACAAAGTTGATAAAATTAATCTGGAAACCAACAAGAACCGCACCTCACCCCGGGAGAATAAAAACTACTCTTTTTCACTAATAACCTTAATGACAATCTGACGTGCGGCCGAGTTTTGATGCCGCATAACCATTATGCCTTATATACTTTTTTTTTCGCGTATACGATGGTGACCACTTCTCTGTTCTGCGCGACTTTTCAGGGACTGTCGGATAATGAAAGAACCTCGACATGCCTTTTCCAGGCACGTCGAAACCTATACACAGCGATTCTCGCTGTTGTCCTCCCTGAAGTGCGGTAGCAACCAGCAGCCAGCTAGCCTGTGTTTTCTTTTTGTTTCGCAACAGGGTGTGGTTTCTCTAATTGCAGTTTAGCATACTATACCATTTTCTATTTTATTTTAACTTTTTCTTTCTTCATACGAGACACCATATGTATGACTTACTGTTATCTATACCTGTGCTAACTTTTTCTTTCAAGCTTCACCCGCTTTTTTTTTTACCAGTATTTTGAGTGTGTTGAAGATAAGGCTTGGGTCTTCGCGATGTCTCCGGCCGACGCCCGCTTTCTCAAGAGACGCGCGGTGTGGCTGGGACAGCTGTGCAATATTCTGTGAACGGGATTATAAGCAGTCTCGTACTGCCTTTTTGGTGGACCATGCAGCACCGCTAACAAAAGAACGAGAGAGGGGGAGAATGGCGGGCTCTTTGGGACTCGGCGGCCTAGCAGAGAGAGACGAGAGACGTTCGAACAACGAGCGACGAAGGATCCTCTTTTAGCTCCCTAACCCAATTGCAAATATGTAAAATAAACTTCTTGTATCAACTTGAAAACCTGAGCGTCATCGAAATATTGACATCGACCCTTTTTATAACATTTCTTGCTGCCAAAACATGGTGTTGTCAACGGTTAGAGGAAGTTCAACGATGACCGAAACAACCGAATCGAACAAAGATGGAGCGTCTGCAAACAAAGGGGACCGTGTCACCCGTCGCTGCTGGTGGCGAATTCGCTAAGTACTGGAAATCGACCCTCTTCTAGTGCAGCCTGGATCGTCTTTGTCTTCTTCCTGCATTGTTTCACGACAGTAATACGCTCCCTCACAATTATTTTATTCTTTTACGCTTTGCATCGGCACGATAATTGCGAACGGGTGGCGGTGCACGGGCAACGCTCGCAAGTCAAAGCATACGGACCGAGTTCCTTCGACTACAGGTTTTTTAATACAGGTCAAAAACCAGGTGTCTATCACAAGCAAGGAAGAAAATGATTATTGAAATAAAGAAAAAACGAAACAGATGGTGCTCCACTTATCTCCTCAATGACGCGAGACAAACGCAGCGCCCAGTGCGAACACGTGCCGTTACAAAATAGTTGACAGTCCGCGCGCCGCGCACGACGGCCGCATGACTCGAGCTGCGCAAGCAGTGAAAAGCGACTGCCCTCGCTAAAGTGCGGAGTATGCAGCACCTCACGCGAAATCATTGATCAGGTAGGCCGTGCATGCCATGCATATAGGACGTGCATGCGCTTAGTGATTATCCAGCTTAGACTCCACGCGCGCACAGCGCCCCTATCGTCCCAGGGGCAGCTTTCTAACAGCGCTCCGGCATCCCACAAAATTTTGTCCTTGACTTTACATGATGGAGGAAAGGTGCACTCATACATCTACTGACTAAATATACAGAAATGTCGTAGTCGACAATTACTTTGTGAAGGGCCAGAATAGCGTCTACAGTGGTAAGAACGTTAACGACACAGCACTCAAAAATATTGCCGCGTGATATAGTAACAGTCAAGAATGCGGCAGTCACAATGGTAGATACGAAGTTCTAAAGTGGTAGAAGCTGTGCACAGAAAACTAAATAGCTCAAAGTGCAGGCAATGTACATACGCTGAACACCTATAGCGGCGAACATAGTGGTCCGCCCTCGCTAATGTGATCGTTGGCGGGAACGTCGTCTCTTATAAATGAATTGTTCGAAAATTACAGCATTGTCTCTAAGGCTCTCGTCGAAATGCTCGAGGCCTGTCTACTGAGCGAAGTCAATGCACGTTAAACAACATCAGATGATCGAAATTTCCCAGAGCCCTCCACTATACGGCGTGCCTCATAATCATATCGTGGTTTTGGCACGTTATACCCCAGATTAAGGTTCTGGTTAGCTCCGGAATAAACTAGGCTACTCGTGTCGTGAATGCAATCTTATCAGAATGGTCTTAAACGATCAAGAGGTTCCCCAAACATATAGTGGCGCGACTTGCGCAGAATGGTGACAACAGTTTTCCTCTGCGACAACCTGTCGGCATAACAATGAAGTAAACGCGCACGGCGGTATATACATATACTATATAAAACACTACACTCGAGCCATCCATGAAAATATTGAGTTTTCATCTTTTGGTATTCGGTGGTGGTCCTCGTCTGCTCAAGCTCTTTGCAGCTCCGCAGCGCAAGATCCTGACATTCATGAAATTTCCTGACCACTGCCGCGGGGCCCGTCTGCGTGTTGATAGGCAGCTCGCTGTCCGGTCTTGACATGGGCCCCCCCCTCTTTATGCTGCATCGGTCATCGGTGACAAAGACAGAGCGATCTCTTGTCTCTACTTCTGTCCTCCCGATCTCTCCCATCGCAAGAGGTTTCTGTCACCGTGGCGCTAAGTGCAACTAGCCGCCAATTCCTTCGCACCCTGCCCGACCTTTCTGCCAAGATACCAAGAGGTCGAGCTGAGACAAAAAAATTTTTCTTCCAGAGAAAAGCCGCGACCTTTCCACAGATCAGTTCGCGGTGACTTTTGCTTGCGTTTATATGATCACAGCTTATTTCTCGCTCCAAGTATAATAGTTCCATTTCCTACGCACGCAGTAAGATTTTTTCATGATTTACTGGTACCCGCCAACTGTGATATCTAACTACTTCGTCGAGAAACTCGGTACGACGTATACCATGGTTTACCTTCATTTAAAGAACAGTGAAAAGTAATAAATAAATAAATAAATAAATAAATAAATAAATAAATAAATAAATAAATAAATAAATAAATAAATGTTCTTATTAACAAGGGCGCGAAACTCCCACATTCAAGAAATAATCGTTTCGTGGACGTTTACTGAATAAATCGATGCCTCGACGATAACTCGTCTGGTTGAACGAGGCAGGATGAAGGAAAGGAACACAAAGAAACGACGACAAAAAAAGAAAGCGTTTTAAACGTCAAGAAACTTCGGCGTCGGTACGGAACCATTCTACAGATGTGCACAGATGCGAGAAAGTTACGGCTGCCTTTGCTTTGATTGACCAAGTCAAGTCAAGAAGTCAAATCAAGTTCAAGCATGAACAAGTAAGGGTTGAACACCTTGACTTGGTCAGTGGCCACAACTTTGTCATCATGTACCCTGAGCGGGCGAACTTTCGCTGAACTCTTAAATACAGATTTGAACAAGGCATGCGTACGGAAGCAGTTGTTTTCATTCTATGTCGGCGTTTCCCTGCATTTCTTTTCTTAACACTTACGATTGGTCTATGACTATATTATTAGAGACAGAGAGGAGCGACTAATGCTTTAATGAAATGCTGGAGACGTTAGCCTAGCTATTCGCCTCACATGCTGCTCTAGGTGCCGCGTGATAATTGATTATGTGACAATATTTGCCCTGATAAACACATAACAGCGCACACAGCCACACAGACGCACACATATATGCCAGACAGGGACCAGATGCATAGACGTTGCTTTGGCATGGGACGAGACCTGCAACGTGTTCTGTGTGACTGCAGACGATACGCATCAGAAAGACGGTCTCTGAAGGCGGTATTACATATTCTACGGGGCTCGAGCTTAGAACTGAGGCAATTTAATAATAGTTGGCAGTTCTACGTGTATAGACTATGACATAATCATCAGGAACGCCGTAGCGGAGGGCTCCGGAAATTTTGACTATCTGGTGTTCTTAAACGGGCGCCGCAATCTAAGTACACGGGCCTCTAGCATTTCTCCTCCAAAGAAATGCTGCTGCCGAGGCCAACTGCGGTATATCATATTATATTAAACAGTGATGTGGCAAAAGGCGAACCGTTGCCACTCTGCATGCGGACACACTTCTCCTTGCTTATGAGTTTCTGCCAACGCGATCAATATTGTGGTAACGACCCCTCAGAACCATCGCATCGGCATTTTTTTTGAGCTAATGACGGCATCTGCAAACGTTTCTTTATATATATATTTATATTTACGATGAAACCGCCAACTGTTCGCACTCAAGAACCTCGAATGAAAATGAGCTGGTTGCGACATAGAGCTCGGTGCGTCATTATGACGTAGAAACGCGACCTTGGGCAAGAGTTCTTCGACTGAAAGCGATAACGCCTGCAGGTTCATTGACCGGTCGCGTTGCAGGTGCAGGTAGTGAGTAAACGTAACTCACGTATGTGTTGCAGGGAGAACGAAAATTCAGTGTAATTCTTGAACGTTTCGGCATTATACGTACGAAGAACGAGTTGAAAACAATTCGTATAGCAAATGTTACGTTCTGGTTCTGAGAACTCCTACACCTGGCTACTTGTGTCTGTCGCAAATTCATACATTCCACCAAAAAACTATTTTAAGAGGTCGGTCAAGAACGTATGACTAACTAATAAGTTTCAGTTCCACAAAAAGATGAATTACTCTTAAATAACTCGCAACGTTTTTCTGCCACCCACCTTTGGAATAATTTACCGCACGATGCTGTTTCCATACTAAACCGCGACACATCTGTCCAAATGTTGAATAGTTCACCTAATATCTTTGAATATATGTGTTGTAATCCGCATATCTGCAACTGTGTAATGTGTTTTTTATACGCGACTGTTAATTTATCAGCTGCTCCACTGATATTCCGGGTAATGAATTTACATCTGTTTCACTAAAACCGCCCCTCTCGTTCACCATTTTCTCAAGGATATCG